>JAJOZX010000216.1:1182500-1560000 GCA_023014485.1 Bathynomus jamesi | reverse complement strand
GCATCTGACGACCCTTCATTCCTTCCTGCGTCAGGAATTCCACGACATACCAGGCCAAGCATCAAATCTCGGAGTGGCCTCATCAGGTCTCCCAACAAAATGGTATTTCTTCTCAGTATCGTTCCTTCGTCTTTGAGAGGGAACTACTTGTAGCGGATCGACAAGAAATAGACCAACAAATCGACAGACATACTTTCTTTCCATGCTACCATAAAACAATTTGGAACACACACGGAGAAAAGTCAAACAATGGAAAGTCTGTCTTCCCAAGAAAGGCGCGAATGAAGCCTTTGTAAACTAAAGGACACGCGGACCAAGCGTCTCAAGACTTGGTATAGTCCTACGTCACCAGGGTATAAAAGCGAGCTTCCATTTGCTTTCATTCGCACTCTCACTCACTCGTACGCATGTCATCACGTGAGCAGCACGTCCACCAGCCGTTTTCCGGCCCCCTGGCCGAGGGGCCACGGCCGCTACTTTCTTCAGGGCCTACAATTTGTCTTCACGTAAGATCTACAGACCACCTGCAGAAGCAATCTTTCGAGGCCCAACCGGAATCACTTCGGGCCTGCGGTTTGCCGGGTCGGCCTTCAAGTTTCTCCACGTTCCTCGAGATATCTTCCGCACCACAGGCCTACGCCTGCAATATCACAAGGCCAGCCTGCACCTCGAGAAGTAACATCACCTCAGGTCTCCACGAAGCCTACATCCATCATCTCAAGAGGCTTAACGGACAACGACAACTAGAATCTGCATAATAGGTTCGTCTTCAACCCGCCTTCAACAAAGGTTACGTCACCATAAGATAAGTACCCCCTTTCCTAAGTACTCTCGTGAAGCCTACATTAGCCTACCGCCAAACGGTAGGCTATACTCCCAAGTGTGTAATCACGCGTCCATTGACTCGCGTTAATAACGCAGTAGGCCTATCATCCAATTCAAGTGTCATTTCAATACCGTTGTTTCCGCGTATCATCCGTCATTATGTTCAAGTCATATTTGTGTGTTAAATATTCTCTTGACGTAATCATTTAACATCACATGATGTTCTTATATATAAATGATACTGTGCAAGCATTTCAATCCATTATTATTAGGCCACATCAATTATTCTATGTGCATCCATGCAATCATTTAGCCTACTTAATCAGTGTCATGTTTTCCATTCAATGTACCAAACGCACGTGCATTCTTTATATCATTAACTAGGCCTATTCAATGTTACATGTCGCATGCCATTTACATACCATCGATGAGTATTACATTATTTATTACGTGTCAATTAAGCTATTAACATTTCATCTTCTTAGCTAAGCCTATGCCATAAGCATAATGTAAAACTACCAATTAATTACTGTCAATTCTTTGTGTTATCACAGTGAATAAAATAACGGATTTACATAGAAATTATTTAATGTGGCTGCAAAAAATGAAATGGTCAATAATAGCTAAGCACAAGGATCGCTGTGAATAAATAACGTAAAATAAGATCGAGTCACTCCAGGGTCACCAATTTATAGTGGACCTAGTTTTAGCCGTTTAAGGTGATAATGATTTAATTGTATGCAACGATTGATTAAGGCAATGACTGACTGATTTATAATGATAGGCTGGGTTAATAATTTATGATGTAATACAGTATCACCGATTGGAATGAATGGTTATTTGATTAGGTCCACCATACTATTGGAAGTGACCGAAATGGCAGCGAGGTCACCAGCTTTGGTTTACGCCCAAAGCAAATTAATATTAAGGTTATGAAAGACACCTTACTTTTGTAGTTTATTATGAAAATAAATCCGTTATTTTATTCACTGTGATATAACAAAGAATTGACAGTAATTAATTGGTAGTTTTACGTTATGCTTATGGCATAGGCTTAGCTAATAAGATGAAATGTTAATAGCTTAATTGACACGTAATAAATAATGTAATACTCATCGATGGTATGTAAATGGCATGCGACATGTAACATTGAATAGGCCTAGTTAATGATATAAATAATGCACGTGCGTTTGGTACATTGAATGGAAAACATGACACTGATTAAGTAGGCTAAATGATTGCATGGATGCACATAGAATAATTGATGTGGCCTAATAATAATGGATTGAAATGCTTGCACAGTATCATTTATATATAAGAACATCATGTGATGTTAAATGATTACGTCAAGAGAATATTTAACACACAAATATGACTTGAACATAATGACGGATGATACGCGGAAACAACGGTATTGAAATGACACTTGAATTGGATGATAGGCCTACTGGGTTATTAACGCGAGTCAATGGACGTGTGATTACACACTTTGGGAGTATAGCCTACCGTTCGGCGGTAGGCTAATGTAGGCTTCACAAGAGTACTTAGGAAAGGGGGTACTTCTTATGGTGACGTAACCTTTGTTGAAGGTGGATTGAAGACGAACCTATTATGCAGATTCTAGTTGTCGTTGTCCGTTAAGCCTCTTGAGATGATGGATGTAGGCTTCGTGGAGACCTGAGGTGATGTTACTTCTCGAGGTGCAGGCTGGCCTTGTGATATTGCAGGCGTAGGCCTGTGGTGCGGAAGATATCTCGAGGAACGTGGAGAAACTTGAAGGCCGACCCGGCAAACCGCAGGCCCGAAGTGATTCCGGTTGGGCCTCGAAAGATTGCTTCTGCAGGTGGTCTGTAGATCTTACGTGAAGACAAATTGTAGGCCCTGAAGAAAGTAGCGGCCATGGCCCCTCGGCCAGGGGGCCGGAAAATGGCTGGTGGACGCGCTGCTCACATGATGACGTGCGTACGAGTGAGTGAGAGTGCGAATGAAAGCAAATGGAAGCTCGCTTTTATACCCTGGTGACGTAGGACTATACCAAGTCTTGAGACGCTTGGTCCGCGTGTCCTTTAGTTTACAAAGGCTTCATTCGCGCCTTTCTTGGGAAGACACAGACTTTCCATTGTTTGACTTTTCTCCACGCGTGTTCCAAATTGTTTTATGGTAGCGTGGAAAGAAAGTATGTCTGTCGATTTGTTGGTCTATTTCTTGTCGATCCGCTACATATATATATATATATATATATATATATATATATATATATATGTATGTATGTATGTATATATATTGTGGTTTTTTTTATTTGCCGGTTTATTTCTTTATGGTTATTTAGGCTGGGACATATATATCACTAAGGCACTATTTTGTAATTAATTTTTTCTCAATTTATATTTATATTTATTTTTATTTCTTTATTCTTTTGTGACCTGTTTCATAAACAAGCCATTTGAATTTATATTGAATGTCGGCTGAAGTGCTAAAAGTGTCAATCTCCCATACAAATGTTTGCTCCCCACAATTTTTTCTATGCTTACTATATATATGTATATGTATGTATATATATATATATATATATATATATATGTATATATACAGGGTGGGCGGAAAGTAGCTCCCTATTTTGGATTGGTAAAAAAATACGTATATTATCCATTTATTTCAGAAGAAATAATATGAAAAGGTAGGCATACATGGTAGGTTTTCTCTAAAATTCAATGTGGGCTCCAACTCTTTCCACCAGCTTCTGGAGCCACCCAGGAATGGCGTCCACTGACTTTAGCAGGAACTCTGGCGGGATGGAGGACATGACTTCCCGAATTCGGTCCTCCAGTTCTTCCAATGTCCTCGGTTTGGTGCGGTAGACTTCTTCCTTTACCCACCCCCAAAGAAAGAAGTCGCACGGTGTCAAGTCGGGGCTCCTGGCTGGCCATTGATGTGGACCACGACGACCCATCCAACGCCCAGGGAAGTGGGCATCCAGCCACTCACGGACAACAAGAGCGAAGTGCGGAGGGGCGCCATCTTGCATAAATATCAGATCGTCGATGTTCTCCCATGTGCTGACAACCGGCCAGACCTCGTTTCGCAACATAGCAAGGTACCGCTCAGCATTCATGGTGTTGCGCAGAAAGAACGGGCCCACAACCTGATCTGAGGTCATACCACACCACACCGTTACACTGAACCAATTCTGCCATTTTTCAGCGGTAACCGTGCGACTTCTTTCTTTGGGGGTGGGTAAAGGAAGAAGTCTACCGCACCAAACCGAGGACATTGGAAGAACTAACTGGAGGACCGAATTCGGGAAGTCATGTCCTCCATCCCGCCGGAGTTCCTGCTAAAGTCAGTGGACGCCATTCCTGGGCGGCTCCAGAAGCTGGTGGAAAGAGTTGGAGCCCACATTGAATTTTAGAGAAAACCTACCATGTATGCCTACCTTTTCATATTATTTCTTCTGAAATAAATGGATAATATACGTATTTTTTTACCAATCCAAAATAGGGAGCTACTTTCCGCCCACCCTGTATATGAATATGTATGTTTATTTTTGTAACCTATATATTGCCTTGATCTGTCCTTTCACTCCAGTGTTCCTGAGGATGTCATTAGATGAAAGCGCTTGAGCACCCCTTTGTGTTTCTTTTTCCTTCGTGGTTTTATTCATCATAAATATTTTTCACGTCACTTTCGTGAAATAATTTTTCATATAATATATATATATTAGATAAGATAGCTGCTGTAGATTTGTAAAATTTCCCAAAATTTATACTCATAATCAGATGAAAATACATCTAATGCATATAACATTGCTCTATTATTGATTTTGATGAGTATATTATTACGTAATATTTTGTCATGGTGTGGTCTGGTCCAGTGTGGTAATTAGACAGACCCAATTTTTGGAATGACTTGGCATATGATGTGGTAAACAGTAGCTTGTTAGTTAATTTTAAGAAAACTTTGGGCATGTTTATGAATGAGAGTTTGTAGATTGCACCATATATAGTGTATATTCTTAGCTTAAGTTATATAGGCTACTTTGGTGGTAGTAAATAGTTGTACATTAATTAGCTCACTTGAGATTGACATTTTGCAAGGTTTTTTATTATTATTAAAATGTAGCTCATGACTTGGATTACCTCAGTAGGCCCCAGTACTGGTAACTTCATGTTTACCAAATGAAATGTAATGTACCATAATATCCAGGCTCTATTACATATATAACCTCATCTATAGACTAAAAGTAAAGGAGCTTATCCTTTATAGCACCCCCAATTTCTTCTTTTTAGTTAGTAATAATTTTGACACAGCCAACAATTGGTTAGGTTAAGTTGTGATACTTTCATTAAAACTAACTAATTTAAATTTTGTGACAAAGAAATTAAGATAGTGGTCAAGGGTTAAAGCACTGACCTCTAGTGTCCCCATCAGGAGCTCTTGCAAAACAATCAGCTGGTTTTATTGAGCATCTACTATAAAATATCTTCCAATACTTCATGATAGCCTATCTGCCAGGGTTGGCTAAAACCTAACTGGTTTTTTGCTGGGTAGTTGGGTTTTTGCTGGGTTTTGGGTTTGTTGCCAACCCTGCTATCTGCCCTAATTAGCCTACCTTGGATGGAATACAAATTCAAGGCAGACAGGCAATCAGCATATGAGGTTATCCTCCATGCCCTGGATATTTCTAGTCCATCTTCTTTGGATGGACCCTAACAATTTGAGATTGCCAGTATATACGAGTATGTTCTGTAGCTATTCCATAAAGGACTGCAGTATTCAAGCACAGGGGTGAATGCAGTTTACTGTGAACCTCAACAAGTTGATGTGCTGGTGAAATTTTAAAGTGATGTCAATATTTATCCCAAGATTGACAGCAGATGTCACAACACTAATAGGAGGGCCATTTAAATAGTAGTATTGGAAATCTAGGCCAGCACCATTTTTGTTCCTGCTACCCCAGCCAAATTTTAGTACAGTACCGGTACTGCGCATTTTGCAACATTCATATTGAGACCCCAAGAAGCAGTTGTGGAGGGTAAAAGATCAGTGTCCTGTTGACATGACATCTGTTGTTGATTCAAAATGTGGGTTACATCTTGCTTTGATGTATAACTTTAAACCTTGTTAATTTGGATCTCTGACAACCTAGGTCAAATTCAGATTTATGTGGAACTGAGCCATAAACCTAGATAGGAAGATGCTACATTCTTAATGCCTAAAATTTAAGTCCACTATTAGCCCTATAATGAATAGTAACAAAGCATATACTGTACTGTATTTTAATTTAGCTTAAAATATGGTAGTTGCATTTACAAAATTTAAGAAATTGTAAAGTTAAAAAAAAATACTAAAAGGGGGGATTTTTTCAAGGAGAGGTTTTTCTGATAAAAACCCATGGGATAACTGGGTTGGGGTGCAATCAGGCCAACCATGGTAATTAGATGTAAGATCTGCTTAATTAACCCTAGAAGGCCAGTGTGAGACAGGGATTTATTTTAATTGTCATCTGGGTTATCTGGTCATCTGAGACTACTAAGTATTCTAAATTATCCCCTGGGGTTAATTTAGAATACCTAGTAGTCTCAGATGACCCGGATGACTTAGAATAAACCATTGGCTGAGACCACACACATAGCAACTAGTGTAGGGTCTATGTAAATTACATTTATAGGTTCAATTAAACAATTTATTGTTACTAAACAATAATAAAAATTTATTGTACAATAAAAGATGATATCTCTAGAAAAAACAGATGTACTTTTATTGTAATTGTCCATGCTGGCTTTCAGTGATTAAATTATGCTAGACATCAAACCCCAGTAGTTGACTGAGTATAAATTTTGTAACTAGCTCTGATTATATCAGAAAATTAGAGGCCTAACTAAGTACATAGTGCAGTAAATTAGTATTTAAAGCTTTTTTAATATCCCATATATTAACTCTTTATAGCACACCTGAGCCTACTCTTATCAATTCTTAGCAACAACTGTTTTGATTATTAACTCTAATAACTGCTCCATTTCAGTGTCATCATTGAATCAGTGTGCTGGGCTTCAGTGGTCCACAGAAAACCCAAATTGAGTATACGCATAGTGCCACAGGAAGTTATACAAGAATCTAGTATACTTGATAGGAGCAGTTAAAGGGTTAAAATGGAAAAGCCAGAAACAGATATGCAGAACATAAACAATGATGTGCAGTCTCAAGCAAATGAAAAGCAGAAACAGAGGCCAATAAGAGGAACTTGCTTGACTATGTGCCCAAATGATGAACTTCGGCTGTAAGTTTTATACAAGTGTGTCTATATTTTTAATAATATTGGAACATTACCCTAAAACTAGACCACCTCTCCTCCCCTTTCAATAACTTATAGGCTGAAGGATAAAGGCTTAAAGTTTTGTCTTTACCTTACTGTAGCCTATATTATACATGTGATTTATATTAAGCTGGGTCTGTCTGACCAACCCAATAGGTACTGGTGCTGTAATTAGATCTAAAGATTAGGTAATTTTACTAATTTACTTAAATGTGAATTGCTTTACATATCTAGAATACTATTCTATAGCTTGGGTAAACCCACTTGTATCCTAGGCTAGGATGGGTGTACCATGTAAGTATGTATTAGGGATTTACCACTACTGATAATTAAAAATAGTATCGGCTAATAACCAATACTGATATTCAGCTAGGGTTTATTAGTTTGTCATATTTTTGTAACATATTCATTATTTATTTTCTGTCTTGAAAATTTGGCAACAAAGTAATAATCCTTTTCATTAAAGATGGCAACACTGCATTAGATGTCATAATTTTGTTTGTTATACAATTGGACTGTGGGCCTATGTTGGGGCTTAGTAAATGTGTTTTTAACCAATTATCTGGGTTAATATTGTGAGCTATGACTACAAGATAGTTTTTTGGTTTTCTATGCTTTATATCTATTTCTCAAAGGATTTACACTTGTTTGATTGGCTGTTTGAAAAGAAAATTGGGTAAAACTTATGTGCTACATTTCTTAGGACCTAGGCTATGATTAAAATGAAATAAAAGGCTATGATGAAAAAATAAGTTGTTTGAAGTGAACAATAAAATGTTGGAAATTTCATTTTCTAAATAGTCTTTTGTTCATAATTTTGGAAAAATCATACTTTTGAAATATCGGCTGATACTGATACCATTAAAAATCTACCGATATCACTGATACCAATATATCGGTACATCCCTAAAGTTTGTATAGAATTAGCCATTTTATTTGCCCTAGTGCAGTGGTTACCAACATGGGTGCCACCACCCCCCAGTGGGCATTTGAGAATCTTAGAGAGGTGCTAGGAAA
Source organism: Bathynomus jamesi (assembly GCA_023014485.1). Classification (NCBI taxonomy): domain Eukaryota; kingdom Metazoa; phylum Arthropoda; class Malacostraca; order Isopoda; family Cirolanidae; genus Bathynomus; species Bathynomus jamesi. Next base: position 1,551,845 of record JAJOZX010000216.1, on the reverse strand, counting down.
CTGTAAAATTGTTACTTTCTATTAATAAATCACTTATCCTGTTATATTATTATTTTTATGAAGGGGCACCAACAAATATTGATGGACATAAAGGGGCAGTGGCCTAAAAAAGATTGGGAACCACTTCCCTAGTGTGTGTGTACAATAGGACAAAAGAGTGCTAATACAAATCTGTGTGAGCATGAGCCTCCATTAAAAAAAAGAGGAAAGGGTAACACAGAGGAAGTTTGTTTCCCCACCACTTAAGGGTGATTGTCCCCCAAGGGTCATCTGAGCCAGAGCAAAAACAGAGTAAGTGGCTGGTTTAGTCCCTCCCAATGCCAGTAGCTGGGGTAAGCCAGAGGCTCACCACTTAGGCTGCCATTGTAACTACTGGGTACTCGACAAAAATAAGCCTGTGTAACCTATCAGCCTCCTCCATATCCCTGATTTCCTTGAAGATAGGCCCAACATTCTAGATTTGTTTCTCACCTCTCATCCTTCATCTTACTCAAACTTTTTTCTCCATTGTCTTCCTCCAACCACAAACTTATATCTGCTTCCTGTCTTATCACTCCAATTTGGTGGTCATTCCAGGACAAATCATGCGAAAAAAATGAAATTTGTAACCACTCCGACTTGGATTTTTCTCAAATTTGGTACATAAGGTGGTTTTTGTGCAAAAACATGAAATCTCAAGTTTTAGCACAATCAGAGTAATGGTTCAAAAGTTATGGGCCCCCAAATTTTGGGGTGGGGGGCTGGCCCCTTAATGTTTAAAAGTCTATAACTTGGTCCCTAATTGAGCTAGGAAAAAACTTTAAGAACCATTTGAAAGCTCAAATCCTAAAGAATAATTGACTCTAAGTAATAAAATGCATTTAATCAAATAGTTAAAAAGTTATATCAGTTTGAATTTTTTTTGGGGGGTGGGTCCACCCCCTATGATACAGATATTCAAGATTTTTTTTTTTGCCATTTTGTACCTCAATTACTCTTCTATATGACTTAGTCAATGACATTGTGTATTTTTACCTTTAAGTTGTGTATTTTTTGCACTTTATTATAAGGTACTTGCTAGCGAGAAGATGATATATCAGCCCAAGTTCAGGAATTGGGCTATACTAACTATATAATAGTTTTATCCTAACTATATATGTTACACACACACACACACACACACACACACACATTATTATTAAAATAAAAGATAATTTGTACTGCCTGTTTGTAAGGTCAAGTGGTATCACGCTTGTGTAGCCATGCTACAACTTGTCACAGCAAAATGAGATTGTCTGAGGGCACCTTCCATTAGCATGAGCCTTGGTTATTAAGGGTTCAGTTTGCCTTTTGTGATCACATGCTAAACACTGCTCATATATGGTATCTGCTTGCCATATTATTTTAGTGCCTTGCCTATATTGGCTGTGCTTGTGTTTGCCTGTTATCATTAAAAATCATTAACATTTAGTATTCTTTCTACTTATTACAGGAACTGAAGCTAATATATAAATTTTAAAGATGTCTTGCCATTTAAATTATCATAAACAGTGTTGTGTGGCCCCTTTAAGAGAGAGAAGAAAAGAATCTTAAAGGGTTTAAGAAATTTACCATTAAGTGTAACAAAAAAATCCTGCACTCCTTAATTAGAAAGTTTGTACAAACTGTTCTGCAAGATTAAATGAACTTGAAGAACCTGATAAATTACTTAATGATGTTTTTGAAACTGAGTTATCTACAAGTACCTCTTCATTTCAAAACAGCCCAGGAAGTACACATTTGCAAACTGACAATCCTGGTGAGATCAGTGATATTGAAATCTGTAGAGAACAAACCAAGAACATTCTTCAAGAAATGGAGATTTCGCCAATAAAATTCCATAAGTAGTGGATGAATTATAATTTGGGGACTTACTTAAATTGAAAAGTATGGTTATCAGAAAATGCATTATATGATTTTTAAAAATCATCTAAACTCTTTATCTTTGTGTATACATTGTTTCATAGGTTATCAAATTAATGCAGTTTTATCAAACTTGTAAACATAACATTCTTTAACAATTTAAGGAATTGCAAAAAGTAGTTTTGTACAATAAATGAATTCTGATTAATTATTAAATTATGAAAATTTGTTGCTGTAGCTTACAGTAATTCTAAATTTTGGATGATGCCTAATTTCAGATGGTATGAACACTGACAGGATATCTAAAAAGCATCAGTCAAATATGACAAGTGTGTATCTACTTTGAAAAAGAATTTTGAACAGTCTTTCTGAGCATCTGTGGATGAGGGAGCATCTACATCCAAGAGATTATGCATGGAAAAAGAATTGGAAAGGTAAGGATTGCTCAAATTCAACTAAATTAGTAACTCATGGTCACAATTGAACTCTTGACATATATAATTTTAGATGTTTTAAATTTCAGTAGCCTAACTTTTCTTCAATATCATTCTTACATACAGAGCACAATCACCATTTTAAAATGTCTAAAAAATATCCATGGAAGGTAGATATTCTTATATTTTTTCTATTTAGGGCCTGATTTTAGAGTACATTAAATTAATAATTTCAATTTAAGAAAATTCTGATATCCCCTACCTTTTATTTATCTAATAGGTACAAAACTATGATGGGGAGCTCGCTGAAGCATTCAACTCTACAACTTCCTATCAAAGAAGGTTGCAGATTCTTACTCTGTCCCCATACACAATCTCAAAAACTCCAGAGTTCTTTGTTGATAAAGCCAGGAGCATGAAGCAACAGTATAGAATATTGCCAAATGTTCCTAAATACAGTAAAGGGAAAAAGATAAGTGATGTAACTATTTCTAATGTGACAGCTTTTTATGAGGACCCAGAACTTAGTCGGGTATATCCAGGAAAAAATGACTGTGTTAATGTCAGAGACAAAGATGGAAACAAAATTTACAAATAAAATTTACAAACAAAAGCATCTCTTACTCAGTAATTTGAAAGAACTGTATCTTAGGTATAAACAAACTGACTCAAGTATAAGTTTTTCAACATTTGCTGCTCTTAGACCCAAATGGTTTTCTTGCAAAGATGTTAATACAGCTAAGAATATATTTCATTCAGAATTCATCAGTGTAATGAAATGGTTGACCACCAATAAACTCTTCCTAAATACCAGTAAAACAAATTTCATGATGTTTACTAATAAAAGAAATGTATATCTTGATGAACTCAATGTTAATGAAATCACCATAAAGGAGTGTACTGTAACAAAATTTCTTGGTGTAATGCTAGATAAGAATTTGCAATGGAGTGATCATGTAAATTATATCGCGAAAAAGATTTCAAGGAGCGTTGCTATAATGTTTAAACTTAGAAATGTAGTCCCTAAACAAGTTTTATTGACTCTTTATCATACTCTTGTTCTTCCTTATATAACATACTGCACCCTTGTTTGGGGAAACTCCGCTAACAACACATTAAATGGTATCTTTGTCATCCAAAAATGAGCAATAAGGTTATTATCTGATGCTGATTTCCTTGATCACTCTAGTGCATTATTTAAAGAGCTAAACCTACTAAAGCTCAATGATATAACCAAACTGGCACATTTTATTTTTATTTACAAGTGTAAGAGCAAAATCATTAATTTGCAATGGGTAAATAGATATTTTGTAACTCATCAAGAAATCCACCCGTATCAGACCTGAAATAGATCAAAGATTGTTATACCTCAATTTAGATTGTCTTCATCTCAAAAACTACCCATTTTCATTGGATTGAAACTATGGAATGACTTGCATGCCGATATAAAAAATATTGCGAATGTAAATTTGTTTAAAACCAAGTTAAAATCCCGATTAATAATGGGATACTAACAAAAATCTTGGATTAATGTCCACTAATAATGTTTAATATTGTCCATTAATATTGTTTAATATTGAAATACAGGCTTTAACTATTAATAATACTTATTTACTTATTTATTTTATTATTATTAATTTATAACGGCTAGCTGCTTATTTTTAATAAGAGCCCAGTAAAGCCTAAAGCTTAAGGGCCAAAAAAAAAAATAAATAAAAAAAAAAAAAGTCGAGCTTCACAATTATTTGTCATTGTAAATTGTAAAAAGACTACTGCATTTATTTTATTATTAATAAAGGTTATTCTATCTATCTATCTATCAATAATAATAATAATTGTTATAATTGTAACGTTAATCAAATACATTCATATAATCAGACCATTTAGGTTTTAACCAACAAAATTCACATTATCTGAAAAACATGAGAAAAGATTTAATAAAAAAAGATTTAATGGTGTTATTGCTGGAGGTACAGGTACACACTCAGTTTGTATTTGTACTTTTCACCAGAACCTCAAATTAATGGTTTCAGCAATTGGTGACAAGGACCTGACTTTATCATTCATTGATTCAAAAAAGTGTCTGTGATGTGAACAACATTAAGTGTATGTTACACCAGTGTAGAGAATGTCCTGGTGTTGCTGGTGTAGATAACTATTTGAACACATTAAATGTACTGACTTCCATAGATTCAATTGAATATGACCAGTGGACCAGCGCTGACAGGGCAACTTTGTCAAATGTAACTGTTACAGTGGAGGAATTCATTGAAAAACTTTCAGAATCAATTTATTCTCTTACTCATCATCATTATATAGCCAAGAGTCAAAGCCTCTACATGAAGACCCTTAAGCAAAATCTCAGTGAAGATTTAGTACTGGGAAACTTTTCTGAGAACTATTCTTTCATCACTCAAGATGCACCACAGAGCTTCCATTGGACAAATGAACAAGTTAGATTACACCCAATGGTTGTATATAAAATGGAAGATGTTAAATTGAGCTACACTAGCTATTGTATCATTAGTGATAGTTTAGATCATAACTCTGCAGCAGTGTATACATTTCAACAATTTTCAGTTGAAGACATTAAAGTGAGATTCCCTAATGTGAAAACAATTAAATATTTTTCTGATGGTTGTGCTGGACAATACAAAAATCATTTTAATTTTAGCAATTTATGCCATCATGAAACAGATTTTGGTATAAAGGCAGAGTGGAACTTTTTTGCCACTAGTCATGGCAAAAATGCCTGTGATGGCATTGGAGGAAGTGTGAAGAGAGCAGCAGCTAAAGCTGGTTTGCAAAGAACAACAACAGGACACATCTTGTCTCCACAGAGTTTCTATGACTTTTGTGTACACAATTTTGAGTCCATCATGTTTAAATTCATTACAAAAGAACAAATAAATCATAATAAAACAGAACTCAGTAGTAGGTTTGAAAAAGCAGTGACAGTGAAGGGCACATGAGGTTTTCACAGAATTGTGCCAATGTCTCAATCACATTAAAGCTTATTTAGTTTTAGACTCCAATGACTACAATGTTGTTAGGGTTATGACCTCTGAACAAGGTGACTCAGACATGAGTCCAGATTTATCAAATGAGCAAAAATTTCTTGTGGGAAAGTATGTTGCATGTATTTATGATGGTAGAAAATATCTAGGAATCATTTTAGATATTTTAGATTATTCAAAAGAATTCCAAGATTATAAAATCAAGTTTCTAACTCCTCCTATTTCCAACAAAAAAAAGAGATACTATTTCCCAACTAATAAAGATGATGTTTGTTGGGTAGAAGCCAAAAACATCCTTCATGAAATGTTAACTCCTAATATTCAATCTGGCACCAGAGTTGTGTATATCTTTGAAATACATGATACTGAGAATTAGGCTAGGTACCAAAAATGTTTCAGATTTAATGTATTGTATCTATAGCAATTATTTTTATTAAAGTAATGTCTTAATTTCTTCAATAAAACATAACTATACTAGCAGTATTTTTTTTGCCTTTGAAGATTGACAAAGTTGAGAGTTAATATTATTATTATTATTATTATTATTATTATTATTATTGAGTTTTAGGAAAACATTAATAAGTTTATCTTATAGCTATACTTAATCCACTTGTAAGTCAAGGAAAACATCTTAAAGAGAGCTTCATAAGTAAAACAGGCATAATGGTGTAAGTTCAAAGTCCAGCAAATAGAATGTTTTTAACCACCACCCAGTGGCGGATAGCCCTATAGGCTGCACAGGCTGAAGCTTAAGGCCCGGATGTCTTAGGGGCCCACCAAAAATATGTGTATAAGTAAAAAAAAACAATCAAACAAAAGTATTTATTTCAGAAAATGAGATGCATAAAAATTGAAATACATATATAATAATAGAAATATTTAAAATTGTAATTTGCGACATTTTTTGCCTGCAAATTCATTAATAATACCCTGACAGTCAATTTTATGCAAATGCTCCCACTCGATGTGCATCAATGACAAGTAGTTCAACCTTTTGTCTTTCATTGTTGACCTTAGGTAGTTCTTGTTTTGTGCGCTATTATGCATTACTCCCTCAATGAAAATTAAATTTTTATAGTATATGAATAAAAGGGCCCGATCATACATACTAAGCCTAAGGCCCAGAAAATGTTAATCCGCCCCTGCCACCACCATCTAATGAAGGGGAAAAATACACAATGTCATTGACTAAGTCATATAGAAGAGTAATTGAGGTACAAAATGACGAAAAAAAAATCTTGAATATCTGTATCATAGGGGGTGGGGCCCCCCAAAAATATTCAAACTGATGTAACTTTTAACTATTTGATTAAATGCATTTTATTACTTAGTCAATTATTCTTTAGGATTTGAGCTTTCAAGTGGTTTTTAAGTTTTTTTCCTAGCTCAATTAGGGACCAAGTTATGGACTTTTAAGCATTAAGGGGCCAGCCCCACCCCCAAAATTGGGGGGCCTATAACTTTTGAACCGTTACTCTGATTGCTCTGAAACTCGAAATTTCATGTTTTTCAGCATAAACAACCCACATCTAAGTGGGTGTGGTTTCAGGCAATGCCTGATTTGTCCTGGAATGACCCAAGAGATGATGACTTTGGCAATGTGGTGCTGCTGATTTGGAGGCCCTTAGACAGTACTACTAGGATTTTCAATGGAATGATTACTGGTTTCATGGCTGGGGCCCATCTGAGTGTGCTGAGTGCATTATGGAAATGATTCTCTCAGGCATGGAGGTGTACATTCCATATTCTATTCCTACTACAATGCAAAAATACCTTGGTTTAACTTTGCAAGTTCTAATGCAATCTGCAACAACAAAGAGGAGGCTTTCTGAAGGTACCATTACCATCCAACTCCTGACTCTCACTTAGCTTATATTTCTGCCCAGAATCATGCAAAATCTGTTCTTTGACACACCAAAAATTCCTTCATCAGACAAAACAAAATCTACCCAATTCTAATTCTTCATACTTTTTCTCACATTTTTCCAAGAACCTCTCCAACAACTTCACATCTTTCCCTCCTCTTTTCCATTCTGATGGTTCAGTTGCCATCTTTTCTCCCAATAGAGCTGAAGTCTTTGCTCAACCTTTTACCTCCACATCAACCCTAGACAATTCTGGTGCTGTTCCTCCATCTCCTCCTTCCTCTGACTTAATTATGTCTGAAATTAGAATCTCTTCCAAAGATGTTCTTTCTGCCCAATCTGGACTCAACTCTAGGAAGGTGTACACTGTACAGTCCTGATGGTGTCCCTCTCATTGTTCCCAAGAACTGTGCTTCTGTGCTGTCCCCCTGCCTAGGCATATTCTTCCATGTGGTACTTTTTCTTCCTGCTGGAAGTTCACTTTCATTTACCCTGTCCCAAAGAAGGCTGACTGCTCTCAGCCCTCAAACTATCATCCAATTGCTTTGATTTCTTGCCATCCTAACGTTTTTGAATCTATCCTTAATAGGGAGATTCTTAAACACCTCTCTTTTCACAATCTTCATTCAGATTGTCAGTATGCATTCTGGAAGGGATACTTCACTGTCAATCTTGTACAAGGTGCGATCCAAAAGTTCCTGGACTGTACCAACAAAAAAAATGTAGGCTTACCTTAGGTTCTAATTACTGCTGTTCCCTTGGGAGTTGATACAGCGTGCCCAGCAATTTTCCCACTGCTGGAAGCACCTCTGGAACTCAATTTTGGGGTTGTTGTTCAGCACCTCATGTGATTCTGCCTGAATCTCCTCGATGTCGTCAAATCGTCGCCCCTCTTCAGCCGGATCTTCATCTTGGGGAACAGAAAGAAGTCACAGGGGGCTAGGTCAGTGGAGTAAGGGGGTGGGGGACCACTGCCATGTTGTTTTTTGCCAAAAACTGCTGCATAGACAGAGCGGTGTGGGCCGCGTGTTGTCTTGATGCAGCAGCCAGTTCTGTGCGCATCACTTGTCCGGACGTTTCCTCCTCACATCCTCCCTCAAATGCCTCAGGACCTCGATGTAAAAGTGCTGATTCACTGTCGAACCTACAGGAACGAACTCCTCGTGAACAATTCCCTCCATGTCGAAGAAACAGATCAGCATGCTCTTGACCTTGCTCTTGACCTGCCTCACTTTCTTCAGTCATGGTGAAGTTGGACTCTTCCACTGGGATGACTGCTGCTTGGTTTCTGGGTCATAGCCATAAACCCAGCTTTCATCACCAGTGATGACCTTGGAAAGGAAGTTTCAATCGTTTCTGACCTGTTCCTGGAGATCCCTGCACACAGTGAGCCGGCATTGCCTCTGGTCCTGGGTCAGCAAGCGGGGCACAAATTTGGCAGTGATCCGCCTCATGTTGAATTCCTCCATGAGAATGCGTTGGCATGAACCAAATGATAGGCCAATGATGCTGCAGATGTCGTGAATCATTCGCTGATGGTCCTCGTGGATGGCCTGATGCACTTTTTCAATATTTTCGTCAGTTCTGCTGGTTGAGGGCTGACCAGAATGTTTGGAATCCTCAACCAATGTTTGCCCATGTTTGAACTGTGAGAACAACTCGAAAGTCTGGCTTCTGCCTATGGCATCATCACCAAATACTTGTTTAAGCATTTTGTGGGTCTCCGATGCAGTTTTGTTGAGTTTGAAGCAAAACTTGATGCACATGTGCTGCTCCTTCAAGTCTGCCATTTCTCTTCTAGCAAAAATTGCATAAAACCACTACTACTAACACTAACGCACAAAAATGTTTTTGAAAAAAAATGTGTGCATCACCGTGTCACTCAGCACACTGCTTCACTATAAAGCTGTTTATCGCTATCTAGTGGCCCAAGTCCGTACTACGGCCTGTTAGCACACTACGCTGCCAGTCCGGGAACTTTTGGATCGCACTTTGTATATATCTCTGACTCTTGGTCATCCTCCTTTCAGGATTTTGGTGAAACCTTTGTTATTGTGCTGAACATATGAAAAGCTTTTGATAGTCTGGCACAAATCTTTAATTTCCAAACTGACTGCCTTTGGCTTCTATCCTTCCATCTGTGCCTTCCTCTCTGGTTTCCTTTCTGGCCAGTCTGTATCTGTGGTTGTAGATATGGCCACTGTTCTTCTTCAAAAGCTATTAACAGTGGTGCTCCTCAGGGTTCTGTCCTGTCACCCACTCTTTTTCTTTTATTTATCAATGATCTATGAAGTCACACTTCCTGTCCTATCCACTCTGATGATGATGGTTCCACTCTTCATTTTACCCACTTTGCAAAGTATCCCTCTCGACAGTCACTCCATGCTTCATGTAGGACAGCTATGGTATACCTGACCTCTGATTGAGGCAAAGAAAACCTTGTGGCTTTCAATGCCTTAAAAACACTTCCTCCTTCTGTCTACTTGTCACAATCTTCCACACAACCATCCCCTTACCTTCAACAACAACACAACTCAATCCTTCCTCTTCTCTTAACATTCTTGACATTTCCTTTTCTCATGATCTTTCTTGGAAAGATCACATATATTCTTTCCAAAACAGTTTCTAAGAGGTGGTGTGCTGTACTGGCTCTGCAGTTTCTTCACCTCAACTTGCTGTCTCTGTACAAGGGTCTTCTTTGTCCCTGTATGGAGTATGCTTGCCATATGTGGTGTGGCTCAACCCACACACCTCTATTTGACTGGGTGGAATCGAAGGATTTTCATCTCAAATCCCTGCCTCTTACCATCTTCAATCCTTCTCTCTCTTTACTATCACTATTATAACAGACACTGCTCTTCTGAACTCTAATTGCATGCCTCCTTCTTTAAGGAGAGCACCAGACTTTCAACACATTCTCATTCCTTTTCTGTCCATCGCTCTAATGCAAGGGTTAATCAGTATTCTCAATTTTTCATCTACTCAACCAGTCAACTCTGGAACAATCTTCCTCAATCCATCTTTCCCCATCTGTGACCTTCAATCTTTCAAATCCAGTGTCTCCAGGCATATCAAAAACCTTGGACCTTGATTTTGGCTCTTCTTCCCCTGTGGGGGTTGTTTTTGTGGGCATTCACTCTTGGTCTCCCCTTCCTGCATAAAAAAAATAGATTAAGCATTTGGTGTGTTTCTCTACCAATGATGATTCTCTCTTGTGTGAACATACTAAATATCTTTAAAACAAATTGACATTAAGAATATCTTTTTACAGAAGACAGAGAGAAAATTTAATACATCCACTCGAGTCCAAAGTCAATGAAAAGGGTCAGAGACTCGGATATGCTGACCCAAAACGGATGGTGAAGGAGTTTACCAGGTCATCTGCTGGACACCAAATCAAACCCTCAAATGTTCGCCCTTTACCTGTACTCCAAAAAACTGTAACTTACCTTCTTTCTGTGTAAGCAAATAAAGGATTTAAATGTTTCTGTTCTTATGATGTTAAAGGAAAACTAATGATAGAAATTGTGTTCATTATCTCTTTTTCAGTGTTTGTTCTTATGAAGATGTTAGCTGGAGAGAAATTTATGATTTTGTCAATGATCGTTTGAGAGCAGTTCGTCAGGACATCATAGTTCAGGGTCTTCAGGGAAAAGAGGTTATTAAAATTTTAGCTCCTGCAGCAAGATTTTACATTTATGCTTATTACAGGTGCGGTTGACTAGATATTAATTTTTGTATAGTTAGAATGTCTAGTTAAGGCTTGACTCAATAATGACTTACTTTTTTAGGCTTAAAGATGTTCTTAAATTTTGTTTCCTGACCACCTATCAAAAGCAACCATCATTAAAGTAAATGCATTGCCAATTCAGGACTTAGTTAAACTGTACAACCTTTTATGAATATTTTTTTGTAGCTACCAGTATAAAGATTGATTACTTTCACAGTAAATATATTAATTTAATTTAATTGCAAGTTCACGTAATAAACACGTTTTCAGTGAGTGAATAACAGTAAAAGCCACCATATCAGAGAACAGTTTGTTAATATTCACAGTACAAGTTTTGATACTTCACGTATCATCTTGGAGATACATTTAGAAAATATTTTGTCATTTCTTTTGTTACAGTGAAATGAAACCTGTTTAATTTTTACAGGTTATGTGAATATGAAACCAGTGAATTTGATCCATATTTGAATCTACAACAATTGAATGAAATTCTTTTAACTATTCTCTCCATATTCAAAGACAGTTTCTATACAGTTGAAATTGAAACTGTAAATTATGATTCTAAATTCAAAGAAAACCCCAAATTGAATGAGGTTTGTTCCGGTAATGAAAGTATAAACATGAAGGAAAAAGTGGTATGTTCTGTTGAAGCTTTGTCAGACCTTGTATCATTGCTCGATAACTGTCGTATTGCAAATGCCTCCATTACTGAAGATGATTCACCTTCTGTCTCTACTGAGAATGGAGAATCCCAAGAATCTGTCTGTCCTTACACTAATATTAGATGCGTTTCTCCCTCGACTAGTCAAGAAGAAAACAATAATGCACCCAGTGGAATAACTAGTGCCAATTGTGCCACAGAACTGGGGTTGAAAAACTTGAATTTAAACAAGTACACTGTTATTGAAGAAATTATTTGTTTATATGTGTTCATTCATATTGGAAGATCAGAAGTTGTTGCCAGTATTCTTGAGATGCCAAAGAGCGTAAGGCAAGTGATTTAGAACATTCTCAACTTCTCAAGTCCTTAATTATATTTCATTCGTATTATTTTAGAAAAACAATATAATTTGCTCTTTCATAAGTAGTTTTAACTTGAATTATAAAAAATAGATTTGTTATTTTTTGCTGTTAAAGGATATTTATCTTTGTTTCATACAGTTGCTGTCAAGATGTAGTGAAGCTAGTAAACCTTTGTCTCTCTCTATTTACAAATTTTAAAAGATACATTTAAATTAACCGTGATGTAGATTGTACGTATGAACATAACCGCATCTGAACTGACATGTAAATATGGACCAACGGGCCTTTTGTTGTTGGTCCTCCTTATGATACTTGTAATACACCTTATTTTTCTATCCCCAATGGAAAAAAGGCATGCATTAGTTAAATACCACACCATACCCTATTACAGTATTTTTATTTTTACTACTACAGACAGAGCCCTCTCATCTTGAAAGCAATTGAAGCAAGTGTGAGTTGGATGGCAGGAAACCACTTACCACTAATTAGACTCGCTCCTGCCTTAACTCCAATTATGGCAACGGCTGTACATCTGCATATGAATAAAGTTCAACGGTAAATTTAATGCTAACAGTTTGGTAAATTATTTCATTGGTGTAATTGTGAAAAAAAATTAGAAACTTTTCAAGAATTCAATAAGTGCATACAGTAGTACATTATGTAAAGACTTTTTAATTTGTAGGATGATTTCTTCTTTAATTTTTCAACATTTCACCTCAGTTGACCCAAATAGGCCTAAATCTTTCTCTCAAAAATAGTGTGGTTGCAGTTATTCAGATTTAAAGGTTCAACGAACTAAATATACAAATTTGTATTAAAATCTATTAGCCAAGCTGTCTAGAGATTGTAGCATCCATATATGGTATTTTAAGCCAGTACTGTGCATTATACTACTGCAGTTGTTAGGACTTGTATTTGTCTTTAATACCATGATTTGCCAAACCTGAAGTCCTTAGATCCTTATGCTATGTTCACACATCTTGATAATCTTGGAGAAAGAGAGAACTATTTAACTTGATCTCTTGATCCTATTTTCCCTTATTTTGACCTCAAACATTCACATTCGCTCCACACGAGCAACCATGAACAGTCAAGATTTTTTTTATAAAAAATTAAATTAAATTAGCATTTTCCTTAAATTTTTGGTAACTAAGTAATTAATGAATATTGACAGACAAATTCATTGATCCTTGATCCACAGTATTCACCACTTCATTTGATTATTGTAGTGTGCTGAAGAGGGAGCAGGATCACTGATTTTTGCCCTTCTATCCCAGTGTTCACTCAGCCTTTAAGCCAGGTTGATCAGTTTTTTCCCAGATAAACTAGTCAGTGTGGATAGGGTATTATGGGATCATTAAATGGTGTTCTTTAATCTTAGAGACCAATACAGATTTTGTCAATAGACAATTTCATTGTGACACTATTAAAAACCAAACTTTTGCTGATATAACTTAACTTAATTTAACCTTGATAAACCTGTAGATAAAATGTGTCACAGAAAATGACATTAGCTTATACTCTTAGTATGTTCTCTCCACTACATTTTTAATTTTGCCTCTCTTATTTAAACTTCGACATTGGCACAAAGACTAAACACTCGGATTAAAGGTTCATCCAATAAATGAAATACAATAGATGCCATTTATAGTGTCCCACTCAGTGCCAAGCCAAAAGGACACTATATCCACAGTTTGGTCTCGAGGGTTGCAAGGTCAAAAATAGTGAATATGTACTGTATATCAATATATTTACAACATGAACACCTTTATTATGCAATTTCTCATTAAAATTGTTTATTTAAAATTTATTAAAATTGTTTTTATTCAACTATTCAGTTTCTCATTAAAATTTTTACAATTCAATTGAAACATTAGGGTGTGTCAATTTTAGGGAGCAAAGTGAAATCTTCAGATTTTCAAAGAGTACTAGTGACCAAATGATGCATTTTTATTTGCTAAATCGAAATATGGCTTTAAAATCCAGATTTGACCACTCCTAGCTACCTGTATTTGAAGTTGAAGTTTACAAAAAATTAGCAATTTTTGCAAATATTTTTTTTATTGTATATAACTACATTTTACATACATTACATACAATTAAAGACATTTTGATTGTATTTCAATATTAAAACTTAGAAATATAGATAGGTCTCTTGAACTTTGCCAAGGATGGCATGTCTGCCTTGCTCTTGTTCCTGGACATGAGCTCCCTACTGGCCACCTGGCCACTGATGTATGCCTCCCTCCTCTCTTGTGAGTAAACATGTGCTGCTTCAGTTGTCATCCTTACACACCTCTCTACTGACTGTGTGTGTGTGAGGGCCATGCAGGAACTTTCATTGGTCTATCCAGAAACTCCTTGATCGTAGCAATGGTGAGGGAGCAGGTCAGAGGAGGCTCAGTCATGCCAGAGTTCCAGTCAATAAGCTCCGAGAGTTTGGTGGCATCTGGGTTGATGTCAGGAGTCTTCCTGGGTCTGACACTGCAGTCTCCTACCTGTGTGTCCTCATCCCCTTCACCTCTCCTTCACCTCTCCTTCACCTTCATCATCTTCACTGCCTCCCTCCTCTCCTCCTCCACCTCACTGCATAGCATGGCCTGGAGCACAGCCTTAGAGTGTGCATACCAGACTGATCTCTTCACTGTAGGCATCACTATTCCTATCACCACCTTCCTGACTTTTGAGCAGCTCCAACTGGTACAGTACATGCCTGGGACCCTCCACCCAGCTGTGATTTAACTTGATGTTGAACCAGTTTGGTGTGTAGACTCCCACTATGAATTCCACAATTATCCTCAGATTCTTCAGGTTCCTACTAGTGATGGGACGATTAATCGGAATTGGAAGAATCAAGCATTTTTCAGGAATCGGAATCGGAATCGAGAGAATTGTACCATGATTTCCGATTCTTAAAACGATTCTTTAACTTTTAATTGAACCAGTTTTGCAATGTAAACTTTAAAATTTAAATGAAAGAGGATAACAAATTTTATTTTTATTGTATTGTAGCTATACATTAAAACATGTATATCCATGATGTGTAATCAAGAAGATTAAAATGAATTGTTACAACTTAGTTGATTTTTATTTTTAAACCAATCTATTATAATTTATATTACCATACTCATAATGTAAATAGTTAATCTTACCAGAGTAAAATATGACAATTTCCAGAAAAACAAGTATAGAATTATATTTAAAAATATTGAGAATCGGAATCGAGACTTTTTAGTGGAATCGGAATCGGAATCGTTAAAAATTTTGGTATCGTCCCATCACTAGTTCCTACCCTTCAGCCCATGTTTGGAAATCCACAATTTGCAGAACCTTAGAGCCGTGGTGACCCACCTACTGTGACAGACTGGCCCAATCTCAAGGAGAGCTAGACTTTGAGGTACCTCTCCCGATCTGATGGCAGTGGTGATTCTGTAGCCATATGATTGGTCTGTGCTGAGGTTCTTGACTACCTCCTCCATGAGATGTGGTAGAGGAGGACCAACAGTGATCCTCGTGAAGTTTGGGTTGATCTCCGGCTCAGTGGCAGTCTCTAACATCTTCCCTAGGGGCCCAGACCACTTGTTGTTGCTCAATGTCTTGCCATCCAGTGCAGTCACCAGGTGTCTGAAACTCAGCTCTCCAGTGTGCAAGTCACAGACAATCCACACCAACTTCCTGCTAAGCTTGGCCTCCACATAATACATTACTCCTCCCTCCCAGCCAGTATTCACATTAGTACTGTCACCTCCTATGGCCAAAAGGGTCTGGTCTGCTCCTCTCCAGGGCTGTGGAGTCGGCACATAAAAAACTGACTCTGACTCCTCAATTTTTTGTCTATCCGACTCCGAAGTTATATTAATTCTAAATCTGCTATGATGATAATTACACAAGAGGCATTTCATCACCACCGCGTGAATCATCAGGCTACTTTTTAAACCCATAACCTGCAAAGTTTGAGTCTAATGGTTGTAGCAATGCCATTATCGCTTTTTTATTTTTTATTTATGAAAAAACAAAATTCATTGAGCATAAAACAAAAAAAAATTAAATTTAAGGCTACGGTATGACAAAATAAAAATTTCATTAAATGCAATCAAATATATAAAAGTATTCCTGCAAAATTTATTAAACTAAGGCCAAGGGTGAAAATCTAAAATTTACGAATAACTTGTTCTTAGGAACAGAATTGCTTCTGCCAGATCCTCTTTCATTGAAGCCCTTAAATCTGATTTAATTATTTTCAGTGCGGAAAACAGTCTCTCCGCACTGACCTGAGTGGGTGGCATGGCTGTTACTATCATAGCTGTATCTCTTAAAATCTCTGGATATGCGGGGATGACTTTTTGTATTGTCAGTTTAGATGAGCGATCATATTTTTCCACTTCTTTTAGGCCATCAAAAAAATCTTGCTTAAATTTCATTAGTTTAACATCAAAAGGTTGCCTATGCACGTTTAAGCGGTGACGCTTTGCTTTTGAGCATTCAATTTTATCTAAATATTTTTGAAAGTCTAATTCTTCATCATTTGAAGAGGATGAGAGGGACTTACTACTCATATCTTCATCCTGTGGTTCAGGATTTTCAGGTAATAGCCCTTTTATGCGAATTGCAACCTCGCAGAGGGCCTCTTTTGCTTTGCAATTTGTTCTTCAGTCAACAAAATTTGGTTCATTGGATCTATGTAGACAGCAGCTAATAAGATCTCATTTTCCAGTAGCAGACCCTCTCTTTTCTTCATTGAGGATACAATTCCATCAGCAATTAATCCTCCAGTTTGGGATAGACGAAATAATAAATTTTTCCATTCCCATAGGAATGTACCAGGAGTTAAATCCTCTGCTTGCAACTTTTTGGTGACAGTATAAGGGTGAGCAAGCAGAGCTTCTAATTGTGTAACCTCCCTCCATTGAATTTCAGTTAGTGAAACATTGGGATTATCAATGCCTTCTAGGAAGGGTTTTAGATCAAGCAAATGCTTAATCATCATATATGTGCTCTCCCAGCATGTCGCTTGGTCCAAAATAGCTCCCTTTCCTGCATGTCTCTGGATAATAGCATCAATTTTAGAGGTCCTGGCTGCAGTGGCTACTTGCCTCAACTTGCCTATCAGAGTAGCTGCATGGCGATCTTTCAATCCACCTCTTATTGCTAGCTGCAATGTATGTACAACACAGCGCATATGTTGGATTAGAAAGAGCTTAGATGCTTCTTCAACAATATCATCTAAAATTTCATCGCTCTGTTCTGTTTGTGCTGTTTGAGAATCAGTTTCAGGAATGTCATCTTCATTAGCCACTTTTTCTTCATCAACTTTATTCAGCTTTTCTATCGTGCTTAGCATGTTTGAAGCATTATCTGTGACAATACATAGAATCTGCTCTCTTAATTACAAAGTCTTGTAAAACTTCCTCCACTAACTTCTGAAGATAGTTGCTGTCATGATGCGCCTCGGTGTCCTTTACTCCCAATGTCCGAGTTACCATTTTATTGTTTTCATCAGCAAATCTAGCATTGATGGCAAAATAGTTAACTCTATGACGCGTGGCTGCATCCATTTTAATAAACATGAAGCATCCCTTAAGAGTTCTTCGAAGTTCTTCCTTTTTATTTGTGGCTTCTTCAACTACAATTTTTCTGATACTTTGTCTTTCCAGAGAAACTCCAAGTTTCTTGGCCATTTCTCCATTTAGGCCTAGAAAGGCTGGTTGTGAAAATAAAGATAAGGCTACACCATTTCTTACCACCAGTTCAATGATGTGCTGCTTGAATTTTTCTGTGGTCATTGTTACGGTAACTTTGTCTGTAGTAAAGAATCTTGTAAGTGGTGCTTGTCATTCAGTAGATTTCTGATCTTTTGTTAACTTTGAAGTAGTTGGAAGGTTTTTATTACTATCTTTCTCAATGACAACTTCTAAAATTTTGGGGTGGAAATGCTGCAAATGTCTTTTCAAATTTGATGCTCTGGTTGGTGCATTTTTATCAGAGCCAGTAAAACCACTGATTTTTGCTTCACATAATTTTTCACCATCATCATCATCATCTATCATACACTGACACACGAAATGTTTCCCATCTGTGGTTATTGTAAAATATTAAAAAACTGCAGACTTTGTTGGAAGTGTCTTTGCCATTGTGAAAGGGGTTTTAGACTTGAAAGTTAAAAACTTTTGAAATTTAGAAAGAACTCGAAATTAAATAAGCATTAAAAATAAAAAATATCTGAAAAGAAAAAAATGAATTAATGGCATTAGTGTCTGAAATGGAAAACAGTGTGTTTATTATTTAAATGGTTTAACCACCATAGCTGCCAGTGATATCACACACACAAACATATTTTATTAAAATTTATATTGAGGTCGGAGTCAGTACATTTTTACTGACTCCAACTCCAGCAGCACCAAAATTGACTCCGACTCCACAGCCCTGCTCCTCTCTCTCTCTTAGCCAGTTCACCAGATGATCAGCAATGACCTCAGCATGACTTCTCTCCTCTGCAGCTTCCTCTGGTACAAAATGCCACAAATATTTCCCACCTGGCTCATTGCACACTATGTACAGTAGTGTTCTTCCTTAATGAGGCCAGGAAACTGCCTGTCACTGCCCTCAGCTTCCATCATCACTTTGGTGTCATTTCTTTTCCCATCAAAGAAGATACAGGTGATGCCATTTTCCCTAATCTCTTCATCAAACTTCTTGACCAGCTCCTTAGTCACTCTCTCCTGAGCCCTCCTCACCTTGTTGTGGTCAATCACCAGTGCTGTGTCAAACTCTGTGATAAGACCAGCATCAATCCAGGCAGCAGTGGCAATCTCTGCAGTCTCTCTCAGCCCAGTGTGATGTCTCAAGCTAGCCAGAGCTATGTTGGTGATATATTCAGTGTTGTATTTCTTCTTAGCTACAGGCAAGGAAGAAGTTGTTGCAGCCTCTGGTATGAAGTCTTCATCCTCTCTCCTCCCTGCCTCCAGTATATCTCCAGTCTCCTCCAACTCCATCTCCAGCAGTGACTCCTCCCTCAACTCCTCCTCCTTTCTTGGCTGACTCCTCTGCCTTCCTTCTCTGCTCCTGTCTCCTGGTCTCAGGGTGATCAGCTAGACCCATCTGGTGTGCCCCCACACTGCCCACCTTTTCTCTCTGACTGTTAATGAAGGCAAGCTCCTGCACTGGTATCTTCTGCTCACTCCTGCACTGGTATCTTCTGCTCACTCCTGCCCTGGTATCTTCTGCTCACTCCTGCAGCTGCAGTCAATGTGAACCTCACTGTTGCAGACAGGGTTGCACCCAAGCTCACTGCAGCTCCTGATCACACAGTGACAGGTCAGGATGTCCACCAATTTATCCAGTTTCATCATAAACCTATCTTTGACTTCTAGCTTCACATTGCCAATGGACACCTTCACTGCCTCATCCCACAGTGCCTTCACTTTAGCCCTGATTAATTACAGGTCCTGTGAATAGAGCGTTGGCCTTTCTCCACTGAGCCAGTAGCCCTGGAACATTGCCGTTGTTAATCAGGTCATTAACTGGGTAATTCCTCCTGTCTTCCTCACTCATATCTCTCCTCAACAAACCATACCTCAACAGATCTCTGGCTGTGGGCAGCTCAGCAGGGGGTAGTTTCCTCGTAGTCCCCACCAAATGACTTAGATGACAACTTGATTTGCTTCGGGTTCTGATTTCTTTCTGACTCATCCTGTGGACCTGTGAACAAAAGAAATGTCATTGAAATTTGGATAGGCCTACTGATTATGATTACATAAAATTAAGTTAATTGAAATTCTTAATATCTAACTATAAGCTCAGATCAAAGGTTTTGTTGTTATAGGTACAAGACTTAATTATTCAAAGTAATGACAATTTCATATATCTATCATATCAAAATATACAGAAAGTTTGGGTCACACACAACATTTCGAATAATTTGAATTACACAATATTTACATTACGAAGTAATGAAAATTGTCAAAAAGGAGGGAAAACATGCATTCACAATCAAAACTCCAGCATTTGTGACTGTGTGAAACTTAGAAACCATACTGCACACCAAAAATAACCAAAGTTGACCACACATTTCAATGGCACATTGATATACGATGCTACAGTCATATTTAGATTATATTTCAAACCTTTATAGTCAAATATAAGTATGTAAATGGCTTTTTTAAACAACACTAAAGATATTTCTAAGTTTGCTAGATAATATGACATCATTTGAGAATTAGTAGTTTTTGAATTGTTGGCTTTACTAAAATTGACACACCCTACTGAAACATTAAAACTATGTTAATTTTACATTAAAACAAACATTTTCCTTCCATGGCCATCTCGTAATCCTGTAAACAGCATGGCATCACAAATACAAGTGAGGTGCCACTGTAAACTAGAGCTGCGAAGTAGACCATACTAGTTGAAAAAAGACATTATAAGTGTAATCAGATACACTCTATCCATAGCAATTACCATGTAAAAGTAACTGTTTCCTAGTTTTGAGACACTATAAGCAGCAAGACACAATATCCAGGGACACTAAATCCGGCGTCTACTGTAACAATAATAACACTGCCCAACAAAAAAAATATTTTTTGCTGGTGATTTAATTCTAAGACCTGTTTCTGGATAATATTGATGTGCTGATTTAAAAAATCACCTTAGATTTTGTCCATCACATCAGGTTTTCGTGCAATGTGCAATGCAATATGCTTATTTTGGGTGATCCATGAAGGGCACTTATCAAAACTGATGATTTTTGAGACCTGTTAACAGCTGTTTTGCTGTTAAAATTTTATCTGTGGAATACGCAAATCTGTGCATTAAATCTGAAGGTCATGTACAACATATTAAAATCTTGGGTATCTGTGATTTCCCCAGGTGTGAGCGTGATGTCATTGATCATGGATTCATTTTTGCTTATTTAAACACTTAATCACTTTGTGTGTCAATATTACCATTGTATATTAAAGTTCACTCCCTGCACAATTGTTTACTTTTCCATGCTGATTCTGAGTATGTAAAAACTTATCTTTTGAAAAGAAAAAAATTGGGCATAACCCTGCCAAAATGCGATATCTCCGTATTTGATTGCTCGAAAACCTGATGTGATAGGCAAAAACTAAGTGATTTTTGAAATCAGCACACCAAAGTTACCTAAAAACAGGTGTTAGAATTAAATCAGCAAAATTGGTGTTGGGCAGTGTAATAGAATATATATATATAATATATATATATATTAGGGTGACAACTTCTTATAGGGATAAAATTTGAAATTCAAAAAAATTTGCCGGCCATTTGTCCAGTGCTGCCACCCTATGAGGAAACACCGTAGACGAAATCTCATGGAATTCGGAAAGCATTTAGGGGTGCCTCGAGTCACATGAATGAAACTGTCGCGCGGAAGAAATTTCAAGAATGAACTAGTTTCGACAACGCTTCAAAAACAAAAATGTTTCGAGAATGCAAGTGTATTATATAATTTAATAGAATTGTTTCCTTTATTTCATACTATAGATTATGCAAATCGATTAATTTATTTCATTAAATTAAAATTTTCATAAATAAATCGTTAAATAATATGATGTGTATCAATCTTTGGATACGACTGCCTGACTGAAAACAACGCTTAGAAGTTCTCTCCCGATTCTTTTAAGATATCTAAGGTAATATTTTTTATTTTGATACATTGATTATATTATTATTGGAAATTGTTCTAGAAAAGTTTCATTAATTGTTGGCATAGTTTGATGTTTAAATTATATAAATTTGGAACTGAATTTGATTTCCTATGATAATATATATACGAGTATATAAATATATATACAGGGCCGTCGAGAGGGGGCGCCAGTGCCCCAGGGCCCGGGTGTCTGGGGCAGGGTTTCGGAGTCGGAGTCGGTGGAGCCAGTGAATTTTGCTTACCTGGAGCCGGAGCCGGAGCTAGAAACCTTGAAAATACGGCTCCATGGTCTGGCTCCGGGCGATATATTGCTACCTAAATTGTTGTTTGTTAAATATAGGTTTAGTTGCAAATTATAATTCTTGTAATATATTACGAAAAATGGTACCATAGGATTCTTGGATTTTATGGAGGTGTGGGAGTTGCAGGAATAATCTGCAAATTTCCATTTTTTAACCATTAAATATTTGGGAAGATTTGTCTTAACAACACTTAATTATATAGGTAAAAATTTTTTATGGTGGTGGAGACCTTAGGTAGGTAGGTACTAACTATTTATCTAAGTAGGTAACTACCTAGATACATACCTAGTAAGGTTGGTCCTTCTGACTTGGATTGAACTATTTTATTTTTAGGTCAATTATCTTGTATTGCTAAATTTCTTTTTTTTCAGATTCTTTGTAATTTGTACTTGATTCTTTAATTATAATTATCAGTCTATGACCCTTCATAATGGATAGAGATTCAATAAAGAAGTCTGATATATTCAAGTATTTTACTGAAAGTTCAGATAAGAAACACTATGTTTGTATTTGTGAAGTTTCTGATGCTTCGGGAAATATTTCAACGTGTGGAACTAAAATTACCAAGCCTCAAAGCAAAAAGCCTGATGTCTCCTCAAGAGCATATAATTTGAAAAGACACTTGAGTCGATTACATCCTGAAATATCAAAAATGATGGAAGAAAAGAAGCAAATGCTTGAGCTTTCAAGACCCAGTACTTCTGCCAGTTCAAAAACTAAAGCAAACCAGCAAAACATTACTAAATTTTTGATGTCTCAAAAAGTCACTATCTCAATGACTACAGATAATTTTAAAAATAGCATAATTGAGTTAGTTGTTAAAGATTCTATGCCTCTATCTATGTTTGAAAAGCCAGCTATGCGCAGTCTACTAGAAGAAATGGCTCAGAAATTCAAGATTAGTTTAGATAAAGACAATATCCGTCATTTAGTGATAGAAAAATCAAAAGAAGAAAAATTTGCTCTCAAAGAGCAATTAAAAGGGCGCTTCATATATTTAAAAGTTGATGGTTGCACACGAATACGGACACATTATTTTGCCATCAATGTCCGATTTATTGATGATGATGATAAAATCCTCACCCGCACTATAGCAGTAAAAGATACACATGCTCAGCAAACTAGTGACTACCTGCATGATCTAATTATGAGAACTCTGGAAGAGTACGGCATACTGAAAGAATTTGTGCTCTGCATTGTCAGTGATAATGCATCAAATATGATTAAAACTGTTGAGAAGTTGAATGATAATCAAGAGGCAACTTCAGAAGATGATATACAAACATTTGGTGAACATGATGATGATTCAACAGACACTCAGGAAGTGGCATCTTGTGTAGAAGAAATTGACAGTATTTTATCTGAAATTTCACACTTCTCCAGAATCAACCACATGCGTTGTGGTGCACATACCTTGCAACTTGCTATTTGCAATGGATTGAGAGATAAACATGCTACCTCTCTCATAGGTAAGTTGAGATAGGTTGTAGTAGCAGCAAGAAACCCAAAAGTGGAAGAAATAATTAAAAGACGTGCAGGCAAGGTTGCTATTTTAGATCAACCTACTCGATGGGGCAGCACTTATTTAATGATAGAGCGCTTATTAGAATTAAAACCTGTACTCTTGGACATGGCAAATTCAAATGTGAATCTTTCAGAAATAATGTGGGAACAAGCAAGAAGATTGGAAAGAGTACTGTACCAGGCATATATAGTAACAAAAAAAATTCAAAGTGAAGATTTGACTCCTGGTCAATTTTTGAAAGAGTGGAAATCTTTGATGTATTTTCTTTCCAAGATAGAAGGCACCATAGCTGATGACATTAAAAGTTCCATGGAAAGGAGAGAAAATATTTTACTTGATAATGAAGTATTGCTTGCTGCTGTTTATATAGATCCTAGATATAGATGCTTATTAACATCTGAACAGGTAGTTAAAGCCAAGGATGCCCTATGCAATGCTTCTAGGACAAAATCCCCCCGTGGACAAAATCCCCTCGTGGACAAAACCCCCCTAATGCTTTATTAAAAAAATAAGAATACGACTGACTTTATTAAAGTTTTAACAAAAATATCACGACAACCTAACCAATCGTCAAGGGCGTACAATTACCTAACCGGGCAAACAAATAAGAATATGACTGACTTTATTGAAGAAGAAAAATTAAAAACACAAAGTCAAACAAAATTCAAAATTTAAAAAGACAAATTAAAAGCAATTCCCTTAAGAAAATAAAAAATAGACCTGTTGTTATAGTCTTGTACAATTTTCAAAATGCGAGAAGAAGACTACTTATACTTCTTCCTTTGCGGTTCTGTTGGCAAGCCAGTGATAATTTGAGAAATAAATGCCTGTTGGTAGCTTATTTCTTGCCCTAAAACTTTTAAAAATTTCCATATGTTTGGATGCGAGCATCCTGTTAGAGATGCAAAGCATCTATGCCAGCCTTCGACAGAGTTATTTGTACGTGGAAGTTCTGTAATTGTTCTTGAGTACATATTCCAAATAGAAATGCTAAAAGTGGGTTCTCTTCGTCCTCGTCGGCATGGCCTTCCAATATAATTATCTTCAAAATAATCGAGAATTGGCAAACCTTCCACTGGTATAAAATCGTATAATTGTTCAAAAGCATCAACAACTTTTTCTGGAGGCACAAAAGCTAGAGCAGGTATCATTCGAATTTTTAAGGCAAAATCATTGTCATCTTGATATTTTTTCTGTAATCCGTTTCTGTAAGCCTCTTTTCTTATTCTTATTCTTATTGTGTTTTTAATTTTTCTTCTTTAATAAAGTCAGTCATATTCTCCTTTTTTTAATAAAGCCTTGGGGGGATTGTGTCCGGGGGGGGGTTGTGTCCGGGGGATTTTGTCCGCGAGGGGATTTTGTCCACGGGGGGATTTTGTCCTGATACCCTATGCAATATAGCAATCAGAATGAAAAGTAACCTAGACCTTTCAAATAAAGTCTCTCTATTAAGAGAGGAATGTGGAACCGAGATTATTGCATCATCATCAAATTCATCATCTCCTTCCACCACTTCTGATGTCAGCGAGTTTGATTTTGAAAAAATTATTGATATTCAACATGGTAAGAAATCAAAATGTCCTCGTTTAGAAAGTGAACTAATACCACCTCTCAGTCCAATGTGTACCCTCAAATTGCAAGTTGAGGAATCTTTTCCTGAGATTGAAAAATTTGACCGTTCGTCAAAACTGTCTTTTGAACAAGTAATAGAAAGGTATCCTAAAGTTATGAGATGTTGCAAATCTTCTAGTAGCTATGCCTTCAACACAAGTCAGTGTTGAACGGCTATTTTCAGCACTGAAAATTTTAAAATCTGATTTAAGGGCACGTATGAAAGAAGATATTGTTGAGGCTATGTTATTTTTAAGAACAAATGTTTATAAGTAAACTTAGATAAATAATTTTAATTCATAATTTTTTTTATGGAAACAGATTTACAAGGAGAATATCTTGATTTTATGTTTAAAAATTAGTTTCCTACCTTAGCTACATTAGTAAAAATTTCTGCAAAAGTTATTATTTTGCTTTCATTTTTTAATACAAGGAGTATTATGATTTATGATACTGTAAATGTATCATTGAATTTGCAAACTTTTTAATTTTTTAATATGTAGTTTGAACTTTAAAGATAAAGTCTGATTTAAGGTTACACTTAAAAAATATATAATTGAGGCCATCTTGTTTTAAAAAAAAAAATTATAAATAAACTTAGTAATTTTCATTTTCAATTATTTTAAGGAAACAGATTTACAAGAAGAATATCTTGATTTTATGTTTAAAATTAGTTTGATTATACCTTAGCTAGAATAAAAAAAATTTTGCACTAGTTTTCATTTGTTAATCCAAGGAGTAGTATTGATTTTATAAGCGTAGGGTAAATGATTTTGTAGATTTTCTTTTATAATATGTATTAGTAGTTTGAACTTTTGACTTTTAGTTGAATTGCTTTTGTTAATTAAATTACAAAACTTTTTGACTAAAAGAAAATCTCTCTAAGTAAATAATATAACCTATTAAAATTTAAAAACTGAATTTTTTGAAATATTCAGCTCTTTTTCAAGCCAAGTTGGCTTTCATGAAGCTTTCAAGTTTCAACACTTAAAAAAAGATGCATATATTATCTCAGAAAGTTTGATTGTTACTATTTTCCATACGAGAATTCTTAAGTTTGAACTTTGAACTAATTAGGAGGCAAGTTTCTCTAATTTATATAAACTACCATTGTTAATAAATATTTAATATCATTTAGTTTTCATCATTTTCCTTTAGTTATTTAAATAACTTCATTCTATCATTATATTTGCCTAATTTAAAATCATAAGAAATTTAAATTTTGAGTATTAAAGTGATTTAATAAAATATTTTTGTGCAATATTTTAAATTGGACAATTAGTTATATAAATCTAGATATTTATTTTATAATTAACAGAATTTACTATAAAAGAGCTGGAGCCAGAGCCGGAGCCAGACTGTAAAAAATTTCTGCTCCGGAGTCGGAGCCAGAAGTTTTTTTACCGGCTCCGAAACCCTGGTCCGGGGGCCCGCAGGAGAATAAAAAAAATCGTAAAAAAATAAATAAGGATCATAATAATCATTAAGAAATTGTGACGTTTTTTTCATTCAGAGCTCCTTACATGTAATTTCTTACATGTAATATCTGAGTATCCTAAAAGTCAACACTAAAATTCATCAACCTGACACATTTCTTCAAATGTAGCTTCCATTCTCACGCTTTGTGGTATGATCGAAAGTAGCCAAGATCAATAAACTTGAGAAATATTTAACCAAATCTCTCACTTGTGTTTTGGGTGTTGCACGAAGAGGTTTGAAACACTTGAACTATTGAATTACTTAATTTTTATAAAGTTAAATATTATATTATTAAAGTTATACATACATATATATATATATACACTATATGATCAAAAGTATTCGGACACCGCATGGTTTTGGGAAAAATGGTTTTATTATGGCATTTAGTAACCAGTAGGTCCACCCTTTACTTTTATTACAGCGTCCACACGTCGAG
This sequence comes from Bathynomus jamesi, assembly GCA_023014485.1. Lineage (NCBI taxonomy): Eukaryota > Metazoa > Arthropoda > Malacostraca > Isopoda > Cirolanidae > Bathynomus > Bathynomus jamesi. The sequence continues at coordinate 1,524,875 of JAJOZX010000216.1, read as the reverse complement.
GCATACTTTCCACCAGTTTTTGGTAAGTCTGTGCAGGAATGGCTCGCCATTCCTCTTGCAGAGCTGATGCAAGTGAAGCCGGGCGTGGTGTGCGGTTTCGTATCCGTCGCTCCAGTTCGTCCCACATGTGCTCGATTGGGTTGAGATCGGGGCTCTGAGCAGGCCAGTCTAACAAATCCACCTTATTTTCATGAAACCAGTCCTGCACACGCCTTGCAGTATGGCAGGGAGCTCGATCCTGTTGAAACAAACAATGGCCATCTCCGTAGTATTGCCACAGTGTAGGGGGGGCCGAATTGTCCAGAACGTCGAGATAAACGTCAGCGTTCATGGTAGTGGGTATAACAACCAACGGGCTGAGCCCTAGCCAGGAAAAACAACCCCATACCATGATGGACCCTCCACCGAACTTCACCGTTGGACGTACACAGTCAGGAAGAAGCCGTTCTCCGGGCTGTCGCCACACCCAAACACGCCCATCAGACTGGAAGAGTGAATACCGCGACTCGTCGCTCCAAAGAACAGCTTTCCAGTCCTCCACGGTCCAGGAACGACGGGAGACACACCAGGCCAAACGACGCGTGGCATTAACTTTTGTAATCAGTGGCTTGTGTACAGCTGCTCTACCATAATAACCGAGTCTGTGCATCTCTCTGCGGATAGTTACAGTACTAACGGAGGTACCGGATGCTCTTCCTACCTCCTCAGCGATGGAAGCGGCAGAGGACGTGCGGGACTTCTTGACATGTCGTACCAGACTTCTTCTATCACGTTCACGTCGACTTTGGTATATCCTGTTTGGCTGCAATGTTTCGTATAGAAACGTTACTTAAATAACATCTGATGACGAGTCCACGTTGGAACTCGGAGAGTTCACGTCCGCGTGGCATGGCTTCACAACAGTTACTGATAACTTAACAGAACACCTCAGCATTATAGTTTCGCCACGCTTTTTCCCAGCATACCTTTCGGCGAAGGTGATATTTGCAGAAATGCGGATTTTCCGGGGTGTCCGAATACTTTTGATCATATAGTGTATATATTAATAGATTTATTGCATATATATAATGCCTTGACACTTGGTGGGGGCCCGTAATGTTTGCTAGCCCTGGGGCCCGTTAATGGCTCTCGACGGCCCTGTATATGTATGTATATATATTACAATATAAATGAGATCTTTAAAAATGGAATCATAATCGAAAAAAATTAATGCTTTGATTCTTATTTTAATTTAATATACGTTTCTTTTCTTTTCTTAGGCCCAATGGCGACTACCCGCACAGCGAGTCAGATTTGGCTCATTGGCCATCCCATACCCGAGATCAAGGGCGCACGGCTTCCTTCAATTGGAGACGTTTTACGCCTGTTTTTTCACTTTCACATAGAGCACAAGAAGACAGTGAACGACTCTGCGAAGGAGGTGGCATCATCAGTCATTGGTTACTGGGAGAAATCCCGGATACCTACCATCACAGAGAAGAGCATTGGTCGAAAAGTGGTAGATCTTTTTCTTACTTGGAAGCTTCTCCAGAAAAATCGTGCTCGCGCTACGGAAACCCAGCGGAAAAAAGATGATGAGGTCCGTGATAATTTGGAAAATCTTTTCGATGTTGCCCACCCTAAAGCTATGGAACTTTTGACCATCGAAGAAGATCGAGCCTTCCTTATTGCTCAGCGAGAAAATGAGAGGAGTTGACAAGAAAATGGCTCATTCTGTCATGCGTCGGGAATAAACTGAAAGACGCCTAGCTCAGCACCAACCTCAAGCCAATATTACTTTTGAAAATATTGAGCTGGAATCATCATCTACGTCTGAAGCACCAAGTTCTGCGCCATCATCTGAAGACTCACCGCCCGCCTCTCCTGAAAAACGCAAGTGTTATGCTCGTGGCACTATCCAAGTCATCACTCCCGAATTGGCAAGTACATTGGATCGCACAGGAATCAGTCATCGTTCAGCACACCGGATTATCGACGCTACGGCTAGAAGCCTCGGCCATAACTCACAAAAACTCGCGCTCAACTATGAAACCATTAGAAAATCACGAGAAAGGCTCCGTTCGGCGATGGCAGAAAAGATTAAACAAAGGTTCACACCCAACGAAGTGCTCACTGTTCACTGGGACGGAAAAATTCTACCAGACGATGAAGGTGGTCGGTGTGACCGACTAGCCATTTTCGTAACCAGAGTTGATACCGAGAAGCTCTTGGGTGTACCTAAGCTGACATCAGGAACGGGTGAGGTCATCGCCTCGGTGGTACATGCTGCGCTCAAAGAATGGAATGTGTCAGAAAAGGTATCAGCTATGAGCTTCGACACTACAGCTTCAAATACTGGTTACTTGTCTGGGGCATGCGTAATTTTGGAGCAGAAACTCGGCCGCCGACTCTTATACCTTGCATGTCGCCATCACATCCTAGAACTTGTCGTTGAGAAGGCGTACATGGAATGCATGGGACCATCATCTGGTCCAGATATCCTCCTATTCTCCCGCTTCAAAGAGACGTGGAATACAATTTGCCAAGATAAGTACAAGACCCTGTCAGACCTTCCATCGAGTCTGAATGAGAATCGAGAAGAACTGATCGCTTGCTGGAATCTATATCTGACAAAACATCAGCCGAGGGATGATTACCGTGAATTCTTGGAGTTGTCGATTACAATCCTTGGAGGTAATTTACCTAACTTTAGGTTTCGGCGACCTGGAGCACTTCACCGAGCACGTTGGATGGCAAAAGTAATTTATTCATTAAAAATCCTGCTGCTTTCCCATCAGTTCAGACTTACAACTCGTGAAATGTCTGGCTTAAAACGATTTGTATTTTTTGCCCTGGAGTTATATGTCAGCGCGTGGTTCACGGCCAGCAGTCCTTCATCTGCTCCCGCGAGCGATTTGAAGCTTCTTCAAGACCTAGCAAAGTACCACGATGAAAAGATCTCAGCATCCTGCCTTAGTGTCCTCGGTCGTCACTTATGGTACCTCAGCGAGTACTTGATTGGTCTCGCACTCTTTGATAAAGGTATCAATGCAACGACGAAAAAGAATATCGCTCGATCAATCCTCGAAAGAGAAGCTGCTGAAGATCCTCCAAAGCGAGCCCCAATACCTGCTGTTTCTTCCATTTCAACAAAGCAGCTCTCGGACTTTGCCTCGAAACGATCAAAGCTTCTCTTTGAACTTCTAAAAATTAATTATGGTTTCTTGTCCAAGGAACCAGAGACCTGGCCGGACGATGATGATTTCAAGACTGGTTTGACTATAGTTGAAGGACTAAAAGTCGTCAATGACATGGTAGAGAGGGGAATTGCCTTGATCCAGGCCTTCAATACAAAGATTACGAAGAATGAAGAACAGCGCCAACATCTCTTGCAGGTTGTTGAGGATCATAGGAAGTCTCAGCCTGGTACATTGAAAAAGGGGTATGGCTTGAGGAAAAGCAAGAATTAATGGGTGGTCTACAATTGAATGAAAGACACCCTGGAATATATTTAGTAAATATATTATTTACTTATTACGATTGGAGTACGCCTGCACTTAAACCTTATGAACTAAAACTAACGTTTATTTACATTAATTAAAAAAAATATTAATTTATTTTTACTAGGTAATGAATAATTAATTTTTGTTAAGGAGAATTATTTACCTCACTTGAGACACCCTTAAATATTATCTGAATGACCTAATATTTACAGTACATTGTTTTCTCATGTAGTAGCAGCATTGAACAAATGGCCAATAAAAAACTCCAAATTTCGATTTTTATTGTCACCCTAATATATATATATATATATATATTGTCCCTGAAGATGTGAATATATCACGAAAGTGCTTGGATTTTGTTTCCTTTTCCCTGTGGTTCTTTGCTTATTAGAAAGATCATGTGTTGTTCTATGATTTTATTGCATATATACAGTATATATATACAGGGTGTTTGTAAACTTTCTGTACAAATTGTAATGGGGGATAGGCAACACCAAGACAAACCCTTTTCGTCTATAAGTGTGTGTCCGCTGACGTCACCATTCGGCGCGAGAGGGCGCCGCTGCAATTTGCTAAAAGGTGAAGTGGGCTAGACTCGCGCTTGCCGCGGGCATTCTTAAATCGGACGTAGTACGCGTAACATGGAGCGCTTCACGACTGCTGAGATGGCTGACATGCATATGGTGTATGGGGCTGCCAATGGAAACGGAAGAGCTGCTGTGAGGTTGTACCGACAGCGCTTCCCAAACAGACGTGTGCCAAACCACCAAACGTTTGCGCATTTGCATCGGCGACTGCGAGAAACTCGAACATTCCATGCAAACATGCATGACACTGGTCGGGAGAGAAACGTGCGCACTCCTGACATGGAAGAAGAAATCCTACGGCGATTTGAGGACAATCCAAGCGCAAGCACGCGAGGTGTTGCACGTATCCTCGGTGTGAACCACGACCTGGTCTGGAGTGTGTTGCACGAGCAGCAGTTACATCCGTTTCATCGTCAGTGTGTCCAGGCAATACAACCTCGGGATTACCCTCTTCGTGTGGAATTCGCACGCTGGTTTCTGCAGCAGACAGCGGTGCAGCCTAATTTTCCGGCTTATGTGCTGTTCTCAGATGAGGCCTGTTTCACACGTGAGGGTGTGTTTAACATGCACAATTCTCACGTGTGGGCGCACGCAAATCCACATGCTACACGGGTGCATGCTCATCAAGAACGGTTCGCCGTCAATGTTTGGGCGGGTATCGTCCATGGCAAGTTGATTGGGCCGTACCTGCTGCCTGCCCGACTCGACGGGCGGGTTTATCGGATATTTCTTGAAGAAACGTTGCCGGAACTGCTGGAAGATGTTCCCGTGGCTATTCGTAGACGAATGTGGTTTCAACACGACGGGGCCCCAGCACACTCCAGCAACGATGTGCGGGATTATCTGAATGCCACTTTTGAGGACCGATGGATAGGCCGGGGTGGGCCCGTTGCGTGGCCACCGAGATCGCCCGATTTAACATGCCTCGATTTCTTCCTGTGGGGACACATGAAGAACCTCGTGTACGAGACTCCCATTTACTCAGAAGACGACCTCGTAGCAAGAATCGCTGTCGCCGCTGGAACTGTTCCCGAAATGCCGGTAATCTTTCGACGTGTACGTCGGTCAATGCTTTGACGCTGTCGGGCATGCATTGATGCTACCGGTCGCAACTTTCAGCACCTTTAAATAAACATGCCTTCTTTAAATAAACATGTTACGCGTACTACGTCCGATTTAAGAATGCCCGCGGCAAGCGCGAGTCTAGCCCACTTCACCTTTTAGCCAATTGCAGCGGCGCCCTCTCGCGCCGAATGGTGACGTCAGCTGACATACACTTATAGACGAAAAGGGTTTGTCTTGGTGTTGCCTATCCCCCATTACAATTTGTACAGAAAGTTTTCAAACACCCTGTGTGTATATATATATATATATATATATATACACAAACTCAGAATGGTTCCCTGAGAACATTATATGTTAAACACAGACCGTGCATGGAACAAGGAACTCTTCTGGGAAAATTAAATCCACTATAGTCCGAATAAGTAATGGTAAATGACAAATACCATAGTTTTTTTCCTTTTTCATGATTTTAGCCCGACGTGGGCAACGGGTCTCTCGCAAAGAGATCCCATAAATATAGCTTCCCTCACCAGCTATCTGCAAAGCAGACAGGATCCAGCTTTGGGACGTGGATCTAGGGTTTAAAGCAAGCCTAGATCCCTACACTCAGAACCTCTATATAAGTAAAAGACTCGTTGCATTCACGTCGTGTTGAATAAATCAAAGAAAAAGGGGGTAACTATTGTATTTTTAGCCAAAAAAAACCAAAACTTAAACCTCAACCGGGACATTGAGCGTCCACTTTTCAAGGCACGAAACACGTCCGTTTAGTATACACAAACTCAGAATGGTTCCCTGAGAACATTATATGTTAAACACAGACCGTGCATGGAACAAGGAACTCTTCTGTGAAAATTAAATCCACTATAGTCCGAATAAGTAATGGTAAATGACAAATACCATAGTTTTTTTCCTTTTTCATGATTTTAGCCTGACGTGGGCAACGGGTCTCTCGCAAAGAGATCCCATAAATATAGCTTCCCTCACCAGCTATCTGCAAAGCAGACAGGATCCAGCTTTGGGACGTGGATCTAGGGTTTAAAGCAAGCCTAGATCCCTACACTCAGAACCTCTATATAAGTAAAAGACTCGTTGCATTCACGTCGTGTTGAATAAATCAAAGAAAAAGGGGGTAACTATTGTATTTTTAGCCAAAAAAAACCAAAACTTAAACCTCAACCGGGACATTGAGCGTCCACTTTTCAAGGCACGAAACACGTCCGTTTAGTATACACAAACTCAGAATGGTTCCCTGAGAACATTATATGTTAAACACAGACCGTGCATGGAACAAGGAACTCTTCTGGGAAAATTAAATCCACTATAGTCCGAATAAGTAATGGTAAATGACAAATACCATAGTTTTTTTCCTTTTTCATGATTTTAGCCTGACGTGGGCAACGGGTCTCTCGCAAAGAGATCCCATAAATATAGCTTCCCTCACCAGCTATCTGCAAAGCAGACAGGATCCAGCTTTGGGACGTGGATCTAGGGTTTAAAGCAAGCCTAGATCCCTACACTCAGAACCTCTATATAAGTAAAAGACTCGTTGCATTCACGTCGTGTTGAATAAATCAAAGAAAAAGGGGGTAACTATTGTATTTTTAGCCAAAAAAAAACAAACTTAAACCTCAACCGGGACATTGAGCGTCCACTTTTCAAGGCACGAAACACGTCCGTTTGTGTATACTAAACGGACGTGTTTCGTGCCTTGAAAAGTGGACGCTCAATGTCCCGGTTGAGGTTTAAGTTTTGGTTTTTTTTGGCTAAAAATACAATAGTTACCCCCTTTTTCTTTGATTTATTCAACATGACGTGAATGCAACGAGTCTTTTACTTATATAGAGGTTCTGAGTGTAGGGATCTAGGCTTGCTTTAAACCCTAGATCCACGTCCCAAAGCTGGATCCTGTCTGCTTTGCAGATAGCTGGTGAGGGAAGCTATATTTATGGGATCTCTTTGCGAGAGACCCGTTGCCCACGTCGGGCTAAAATCATGAAAAAGGAAAAAAACTATGGTATTTGTCATTTACCATTACTTATTCGGACTATAGTGGATTTAATTTTCCCAGAAGAGTTCCTTGTTCCATGCACGGTCTGTGTTTAACATATATATATATATATATACACATTGATGTTCCGTGTGTTGGTCTCTCTTGACATGGTCAAGCTGGTGGCCCCCCACCTCTTAGGCCTGGCTTGGTCAGGAGCGAGTTGTTTTCTTGTACTCTCCACAGCACATAACCAGGTACACCCAGCTCATCTGGTACCATCCTGAGCCAGGCATCTAGTCTTCTCTTGAAGACTTCAACTTTGACCCCTGTAATGTTTCTGAGGTTTTTTGGAAGCTGGTTAAAAAGTCTTGGCCCCCTCACAACCAAGCTATTTTCCTTCAGTGTTGAAGAGGTCCCTTATTGGGCCTTTAATTTGGGAACACTACACATTCTGCCTTTCCTATTTTCCAGCATTGTTTGAATGGTAATTGGGTTTAGTTTTAGGTTTGATACCAGTTTTTCAATCATTTTCCATATGGAGATTATGGTGTACCCCTCTCTTCTTCTTTCCAGGGAGTACAGATTTAGTTTACGTAGTCTTTCCCAATAGTTGAGTTCTTTGCAGCCATCATTCTTGGCTGTGAAATGTCTGTGTTTTTCTTCTAGTTTATTATTTTCTTCCTTTTTGTATGGGGACGTCAAAACTGAGCAGTATTCAAGTTTTGGTATGATCAGTGTTCTCAGAAGGGGAATCATTACTGTCTTGTCCCTCCTTTTGAATGTTCTTAGTACCTGTCGCGCAACTTCTTTTTTTTTGTTTATTGCTATCTGATTTTGTGTCTCAAATTTGGCATTATCAGTCATTATTACCCTCCAGTTTTTCTTGTATTACTTTCCTGGCATTGTTGTCTCCGCAATTAGCTAACTTCATCGCTACTCTTTCTTTTGCGAAATAGTTTTCTCTTTTCCCTCTCCAGCCAGTTCCTCTCTCCTTTTGGCTGTGCTTTTGGAGCATATTTTTCTAAAACTTTCAGCGTTTTTTCTTCCAAGGTTGTTAGCATTTCCTCTGTTGTTTTATTCTCTACGACTGTTCTCCACTCTATTTGGGCCATGTGTGATGTGATTTCCCAATTTATGGCCTTGGAGTTCAAGTTAAAAGCCCCAAATTTGCTTCTTCCTTCCATATGTGTATTATCTTTTAATGTTATCGCCATATTTGTTGATAATTCAATTATATTGTGGTCTTGAGATAATAGTTGGGCTATTTTTATATCGGCAATCAAGTTCGTGTTATTCATGAATACCAGATCTAGGCAGTTATTTTTCCTGATATTTTCTGTTATCTCCTGTGTCACCATAAACTCGTTTGTGAGAGCCATCAGCATTTTTGCTTGCTCTTGGTCCTCTCTTGCTCTTGTTTCCCCTTATCTTTCTGTATAAATATATTTCTACCCACTTTTTTATATTTTATAAATGGGAAATTAAAATTGCTGCAGAGTATTATATCACAGGATGGAGAGTTTATAGATTTTATTAGGATTCTGATATTAATGGCATCTGAAAATTTTTCATTTGGAAAGTTTGGAGGTCTATAGATGACTATCAGTACCACGTTTAGTTTCTCTACAGGGTGTTTATAAAGTCCCTATCTATTTCAGTGAAAACGTAGCAAAAAGGGTAAAATTCAATAACAATATAATAGAAGGCATACATTTAATGAACACTTGAGCATATGATTCTACATGAGCACCATCAATATCTCTACAGAGTTTGAATCTGTCAGCAGCATTGCGGGACACATTTTGGAGCATGACAGGGGTTATTTTTGTTACTGCTGTTACGATACGAGCACGTAAATGTTCCAGCTTCATTCAGATGGCATTTTAAACACCGTTGTCTTTCAACAAGATGGGGTACCTTGTCATTACGCAGACATTGTTTGGGAGTACCTAAATGAATGATTTCCAAATCGATGGATCAAACGTGGAGGCAACAGGCTGTGGGCGGCTCGATCTCCTGACCTCAAGCCCTTGAATTTCTTTGCGTGGGGCTTTATCAAATCAAATGTCTATCAAACGAGAGTTACAGATCTGCAAGAATTACGTACTTGTATCATAGCAGTTACAAAAAATAACCCCTGTCATGTGTTCTGCAATGCTGCTGATAGATTTGAACTCTGTAGAGATACTGATAGTGTTCATGTAGAATCATATGCTTAAGTATTTATTAAATGTATGCCTTCTATTATATTGTTATTGAATTTTACCCTTTTTGCTACGTTTTCACTGAAATAGATAGGGACTTTATAAACACCCTGTATTTTCACTGCAAGGGTTTCCACGAAGCTGTTGGATTTACTTATTACTCTGTCTGTCATATGCCTCTCATGTTTATAAATAGTACATCTATCTTTACATCTTGCTGTTCTATCCGCTCTTAGTAAGTTGAATCCATCGATATGCAATTCTTTCTTATCGATAGTGTTTGCAGTTTCCTTGGCAATCTTTAAGATGTGTTTCTGTGAGGCACCTGATGGCCGCCCTTATTTCGTCCATAAAACCTTCCAGGTACGAAACTGCTTTGTGAGTTGTTCGGTTTTATTCCTTGAATATTTGCCAGGACAATGCTTATGTTCTTTGTTTTGCATTGCCCCTTGTGTATTTTAAGTTTGTTGCCTTTTGGTATCACGTGTTCTGTAGCCTTGTAGTCCTCCAAGATGGAACTGTTCCCGCCTACCAGTTCTGGTAGCTTCTTGCCACGAAGCGGTCTGGCTCGAGGGTTCCCAGCTGTGTCAGCTGCATGTGCTGTATAAGATTTAGTAGCCGTATTGTGTCCGAGATGTTGAAAAAATTGTTTGCTATTTGGGTACATATTTTTTTTTTCTCACATTCCTCCTGTTGTCATTTGAAATTTGTCCTTTGAACTTGTCGGGAGATGATGGTACAGTAGTAGCATTTTCTCCCGTACTGGCAGGTTCCATGTCATGTAGGTCTTGCAAATGTCCAGATGGTAGAATTTTGGATTTTCCACCAAATTTGCAGTGACCATTATTGTAGTAGTTGTACAAAGGAGGGTGTTCATAAATACATTCTCCTCCCATATATCTGCAAATTCCTTTCACATAGTATTTACATATAATTTCTTCCCCATTTTTACTTGGGGCCTTTGTTTTTGGTGGTTTCAGTATGATTTCTTTATTGTCTACTTGTTTTTTCCTATTGCTGCTAATGTTCTTTGTTTGGAATCTTTGGACTCGGTTTTGTGCCTGTTTCCTCCGTTGGTGCTTCTTTTATCTCTGTTATTTCTGCTTCCCGTTTACTTGCTTTATCCATTTTTTTTTTCCTGTTCATTTTTCGCAGTTTCCTCCTGTACTATCTTCGTTCCTTCTATTTTTTTTCTCTGTTTGCTATTTATAAACACTCTTGCCTTTTCTCATAGTCTCATTCTGCTTTAACAACCGTAAATGAGTTTATTTCGATTATGCAGCTTTTGTAGAAGAACTTTACCCCATTCAATTGTTTAGCGCTTGTTACGAGAGATTTCTTCGTCGCTCCATGTCAGGCATTAAAATTCGACTAAGGACTGGCAAAGATCGCAGCATATTGTCTTTAATTTATCTGTTTCTTTTTTACAGTATCCACAGGGTTGTATGAATTGACTTGCCATTGCCATGTTTTTAATGGTATGTAAATGATTGTGCAAGAAATATTACCTCAAGAGGGTAATTAATTGAGGTATTTGATTTGACCTTAGAAATGAGGAAGGAAGTTTTTTCCGTTATTCTGGGGGATGAGGGATGGGAGATGTGGCACGGTGTAGATTCTCACTGGTTGGTGCCTTGGAGTGTACCGTGGGGATAACTGAGAGATATTGCCTTTCGATGGGCAGTTAGATTTTCTCAGAGAAAACACTCGGATGTATATATATATATATATATATATAATATATATATATATATATATATATATATACACGGTGAACCAAAAGTAGGTGGACAGTAGGTTGAATACGGTTTGTGTTATATTATATTATAACTATGGTGTTTGTGTTTTATATTAAATATTATAACTAAATTTATTTAAATTTTATTTTGTATTATAGTATACAAAAAAATTAAATATGTATTCTCAAAATAAACGTTATCATTTACTGTCCACCTACATTTGGTTCACCCTATATATATATATATACACACACACACACACATTTTCAACTGCAAAGAACACGCAGTATAATTAACGTAAAGAACGACGCTTGTATAGAAGACCATTCCGCGCAAGATGAGGAGGGAGAATGAACAAATGAAAAAATGAGGTAACCACCCGGGATCTTCCGATTGCCGGTCAGATATGATAACCATTACACCATGGGCCTCACTCGATCAGAAGTCGTAATTCTCCTACATACGTGCAGAAACCAATGCCCCGAGGGGGGCACCTCCCGCATGCCGCACATATATACATTTTCAACTGCAAAGAACACGCAGTATAATTAACGTAGTGTAATGGTTATCATATCTGACCGGCAATCAGAGGATCCCGGGTTCGATTCCCGGGTAGTTACCTCATTTTTTCATTTGTTCATTCTCCCTCCTCATCTTGTGCCGAATGGTCTTCTATACAAGCGTCGTTCTTTACGTTAATTATACTGCATGTTCTTTGCAGTTGAAAATGTATATATGTGCGGCATGCGGGAGGTGCCCCCCTCCGGGCATTGGTTTCTGCACGTATGTAGGAGAATTACGACTTCTGATCGAGTGAGGCCCATGGTGTAATGGTTATCAAATCTGACCGGCAATCGGAAATCCCGGGTTCGATTGCCGGGTGGTTACCTCATTTTTTCATTTGTTCCTTCTCCCTCCTCATCTTGTGCGGAATGGTCTTCTATACAAGCGTCGTTCTTTACGTTATATATATATATATATATATAGGGTGGCGCAAAAGTCGTACATCATAGGAATTTTCAGTGTTGACTATAATATATTATTTTTTCTTTTAGGTAGGGGATGTCTGTGAAACTAACAATAGATGAGAGGGTGAGCTTGGTTTTAATGCATGGAATACCAGGTACTACAAATTGATGAATTGGTACAGAATTTAAATTCTGTACTGATTCATTGATTTGTTGTTCCTGGTTCCATATATTAAAACCAAACCTCACCCTCTCGTCTATTGTTAATTTCGCAGCCATCCCCTACCTAAAAAAAAAAAAAATAATCAACACTGAAAATTCCTATGATGAGTGACTTTTGCGCCATCATGTATATATAGGGTGTCTCAGAAGTCCCACACCATAGTCTTTATTCAGATTTACGAGGTTTATGAGCCAAAATGGTTTATAAGTGATGTTTAATTGCAATATATGTTCGAATAATAAAATTAATAGCATGTACAATTAATCATCAAAAAGCTATCTTAAAATAATTAAACTGAATGAAGCTATACAGTATTAGCCAAGGGTCTCAGAAGTCGCGCACCATTGGCTAATATAGCTTCATTCAATTTAATTATTTTAAGGTAGCTTTTTAATTAATTGTACTTCCTATTAATTTTATTATTCAAACATATATTGTAATAAAACATCACTTATAAACCATTTCGACTCATAGACCTGGTAAATCTGAATAAAGCCTATGATGCGCGACTTCTGAGACACCCTGTATATATATAGAGAGAGAAAGTATAATATAGTCTAGTATATTTAAGCGATGAGTTACTAGCAATGCGAAACCGATTACAATTTGAGTATTATAGTATTATATGCAAATAATATACCATAAAGAGTTCAATAAATGATAAAATAAGTGTAAAATTAGGAAGTCATTCCTAGATTGGGTGAATTTTTGGCACCGTCTGAATTAAGAGGAAAAATTGTGGATGGGCTGACAAATTGATGGAACAAGCCAAATTGGAATACCCGTACGTCGGATTTCCGAATGTTGAATAAATATATACAGTATAATATATATATACATACACACAGTATATACCTGTAGTAGCTACTCTATTTTCCACATTTGTGGTTAAGTTAAAAACAGGTTAATGTTATCTTCTATTGTTTATATGAAACTATGCTAATAGAAACAAAGTAAATATAAATCATTAACAAAGTAACTTTGTTAAAATATATTATGGTAAAAAGTACCTAAATAAAAAATATATATAATTTCCTGACAATGACCCCAATCTAAGACAAAACGTGGACTGTGTCTGCTTTCATAAATAAACACCTAGTACTGTACGTGAATTACTTTACAGTGAAATTTTCACCTACTTTTAACTCCCATTCATCCCTTTTCAGACACGCTTTGGGCGTTTTAAGTGTAGCTCACAATAGCAAAGTACTGAATTACTCTAGTGAAGACTTGAAATGCTATCTCCTCTTCTCATCCATTGAATCTCTGCACAAAGCTTGCCATTATTATGGACTTTCGATCTCCTGTGACGGAATTCAGTTTGTCAGGACTAGCTTCAAGTGGGAAGTCCCTGTGGTAAGAACCGTGACCAACGGCTTAGTGTATAATGTGTATGATTTAAGATTCTAAATGTAAGAGATTCATTTTTGTACTCTCTCTGTAAGTGATGCTAAAAAACAGCGTCACAAGGTTCAGGTTAGAATAGTTTTGAGAGAGGGATAAAAGTAAATAGATAGAGAAGTAGAGAAATAAAGGCAGGTATATATATATATATATATATATATATATATATATATATATATATTTGTGTGTGTGTGTGTGTGTGTGAACATAACAATAGCATTGGGTATTCGGTACTCAAGCTATCGATGGTTTATTCCTAAAAGAAATTAAAAGTAATTTTTGTACCTTTCCTTTCAACCTTTTAAATGGTCCGTGCGATGATTCCTCATTTCACGAAGGTCAAGCTTGTCGCCCCACCTCTCGAGTTGGCCTGGTGAAGTAGTGAGTTGGTTTCTTGTACTTTCCACCTCACATAGCCAGGTACGCCCGGCTCATCGGGGATTGTTCTGAGCCAGGCGTATAATCTTTAGAAGATGTCCATCGCAACACCACTCGCGTTCCTTGGTCTTTGGGCAGCTGATTAAACAGTTTTGGTCCTCACAACAAACCTATTTTCTTTCAGGGTTAAGGATGTTCCCTGTCTAGCCTTTAACTTGGGAACACGACACAGTCTTCCCTTTCTACTGTTGTTTGGGGAGTTACAGGGTTCAGAGTAAGATTAGGGACTAGTTTTCCATTATTTTCCAAGTGTAAATGATTGTGTGTGTGTGTGTGTGTGTCTCTTCTCCTTTCCAGTGAATATAGGTTTAATTCGCGTAACCTTTCCCAGTAATTTAGTTCTTTGTACCCATTGATCTTGGCTATGAAGCTTCTCTGAATCCCTTCTAGCTGTCTAATGTCTTCTTTTTTATATGGGCATGTTAGGACCGAGCAGTATTCCAATTTGGGTATGATCACTGTTTTCAGTAGAGGAATCATTATATTCCTATCCCTTCGTTTAAAGGTTCTCAGTATCTGCCCAGTTATTCTCTTTGCTCTGTTTACTGCTATCTTATTTTGTGTTTCAAATTTCGTGTCATCAGTCATTACAACTAGTGATGCACTGGAGGGCCAGAACCTCTGGCTTAGTGTTTTTTCCTCCAGCCAATTGATTTATTTCAGTATTTATATGCGTGTGTGTGTGGTCCATCGTTTCACCTATTTAGGGTTTATATATTATAGTCCTGCTATTTTAAATTATTAAGTCTTTAATAACTTAAACTTTATAAAAGTCGACTTTCTATGCTTTGTGTGTGGTAATTTCTCAAAAAATTCCCATTGAACAGAATATCCTCAGGTTATGAAACTTATGATGTCTTGCTGAATGCTGAGTGAAGTAGCCTATATCAAATCAATTATTAATACAATAACTGATCACTCATAAAATAAATTATTATTACAGTCACTGAGAACTGAAATATTAATACAATCACTGATCACTCATAAAATAAATTATTAGTCATCTGAGAACTGAAATATTTGGATAGGTGCAGAAATGAGGTTTTATAGTTTTATAGAATTAAAACTAAAAGTTTTCAGAATTGAGTTTGGTGTACTTGGCACCTCTGGCCAGAGGCTGGAGTTTAGTGAGACCTCCGGCCGGAGCAGGTGGTTTTCTAAAATGGCCGGAACTCCTGCTCGGCCGGAGCCGGAGCTCCGGTGCATCACTAAATTTACAACCCCTAAATCTTTTGCTTTAGAATTTCTCTGAATTTTCTGTCCATTTGGGGTATAATATTCCATGGATTTTAGGTCCTCCCTTTTTTCGCACCGTAACAGCTGAAATTTCTGTGTTAAACTTCATATTGTTGTCTTCCATCCACTTGTAGATTCTGTTCATGTCGGTTTGTAGTGATCCTATATCTTCTGGGTTTCTTATTTTTCTACTGAGCTTTGTGTCATCGGCAAAGGATGTTACTGTGCTGTCTCTGGTAACGTCCTCGTCTGTCAGTTAGCATGATTATGAACAGTAGTGGAGCTAATACTGTTCCTTGTGGTACTGAGCTGAGGACTTCTGATGAAGATACTCCTTGTACTGTAACGACTTGCCGCAGCTAACTAAGGAAAGTGTATATCCATTTTCCTGTTATTCCCATATATTTCAGTTTATGTATTATGATCCCATGGTCACACTTGTCGAACGCTTTGGCAAAGTCTGTGTATATTATATCATAGTTTTCATTACTTTCCAATGTATCAATAATGTAGTGTTCCATTAGGTGCGATAGGCATGCTCTGCCTGACCGAAACCCTTGTTGGTTATCATTTAATTTTTTCTGAGTTTCCAAAAAGTCATAGATTTTCTCTAACTATTCTTTCAAATATTTTAGTGAGATGAGTTGTAAGCGACACGCTGGCCTATAGTGATTGTCTCCATATCCAATATAGGGCTCAGCGATTACATTCTTGCAGTTTTTGATCAGTGTGGCATTCCATTTGTCCGGTCCTGCCGCTGAGTGTGCTTTTAGTTTCCCTATAGCTTGTGTAATATCATCTGTCGTAAAGTCGAAGTCCGTTATAGTTTCCCCTTGTAGTTCTTCAAAGAACGCGTTTCTATCGCATATCAGTTTGTCAGTTTTTGGGATACTGAAAGACGATTCGTACTGAGCTCTTAATATTTCAGATATTTCTGTTAGATCATCAGATAAAGCACTGTCTTCGTTTTTCAAAGGTCCGATAGTCGCATGGTTTTTCGACTTCCTTTTTGCAAAATTATAGAAGCGCACTAAATTAACCTTTATCGCTTCTATAGCGTCATCGTCTTTTTCTGTATGCTTCTCTATTAGTTCCTGTATGACGCAATCGATACTCTGCAGTTTATCATTTAATATTTTTCTGATGTTATCTTTGCAGTTACTTAATTTTGCAGTCACTCTTTTTCTCTTTCGGAACAATGACCTCTTTTGTCTCTCGAACCAGCTTCTCTGTCCTCTGTTGTTTTTTCGGGACATGTCTTTCCACAATTTCCAGCGTCTTCTCCTCAAAGGTCACTAGCATCTCTTCCGTTGTCTTGGCATTGAAGATGGTTTTCCAGTCTATTACTTCCATGCTGGGTGCAACACCTTCCCATTTTATAGGTTTGGAGTGAAAATGAAAAATTTCGAGTTTGCTTCTTTCTTCTTTCTTTCTGAAATAACAACCAGTATAAAAGCAACAGCTTTTATATTGGTTATTATTTCAATAATGTTGTGATCCGATATTATAGTTGGGAATATTTCTACATTATCAATTAGGTTGCTGCTGTTTGTGAATACCAAATCTAGGCAGTTGTTTTTTCTTGTGTTTTCTGTTGTTTCTTGCATTAACATAAATTCATCAGCTAGAGCTAGTAGCATCTTTACCTGCTCCTGGTCTTCCCGTGTGTCCCCCATTGTCCTGGTGTATATATATATTTTTCCTATCCTTTTATATTTCATGAATGGAAAATTAAAATCACCACAGAAAAATATTTGGGGTTGGAGGATGTAGATCTTTTACCCAGTTTCTTATTCTTACCCCTGTAATGGAATCAGAGAATATTGAGGTTGGCGTGTTCGGGGTTTGTACATTACAGTTAGTACCATATTTAATTTTTGCTGCTACACATTCTACGTAGCTGTTTGAGATACTTAAGTCATTCCTGCCATATGCCTTTCGCGTGTGTAAATAGCACATCCTCCTTCACGTCTCACTGTTCTGTCGGCTCGGAGGATGTTATAGTTGTCAATTTGTATATCCTTTTTGTCAGTACAGAAATCTCAGTTTTCACACTTCGCCTGGCAGTCCTTTAGATGGGTTTCCGTGAGGCATGCAAAATCTGTTCCGGTTTCTTGAATGAGTCCTTTCAGGTATAAAATTTTGTCCAGGGAATGGTTTGATTTAAGGCCCTGAATGTTGGCTAGGATTATTTTTATTTTTTCCTTTTCGTTTCTACATATTTGTTTCCGATTCATTTTCCAATGGTGATGCCGGTTTCGTTGCCTTGCGATCCTCCGAGAATTTTCCTCTCTCTATATGTTTCGATAACCGTTGTCCCGATATCGCATGTAATGTCTTTCTGTATGTCATCTGTACCGGTCTTGGATCCCTGTATTTGTCAGTTGGCTTTGTATTTGTTGGATGATATTCAATAGTTGAATTGTGTGGGCTACATCTAAAAAATTGGTAGCCCTCTTTATTGCTGGTTTCGTCTGCTCACCTGTCGGGTTCATTTGAGGGTGGTGGTGGTAACGGTGGTAACGGCATTTTTGTCCGTATTTGCACCTCCCATATCTGGCATAGGTGTTGCAGATAATAAGGTGGTGGAACTTGCACTTTTTTTCAAATTTGCAACATCCACTTGTGTAGGTTACATAATGTGGTATGTGCAATTTAGGCCGGGTCGAAATCTAGTCAAAATGATTTTTTTTTGATGGGCACTATGTGGGGTTTATGAAATGATATCCTGACCAACATACTCCAAAAGAAAGTTTATGCTCCCCTCCGTACCACTAGCATACTCCCTCTTATTTTTGGCTCCACCCCCAAATTAAAAATAGTATCATAAATCAAAATGGAGATCATTTAGAGCAGTGATGCACAAACCCTGGCCCGCGGGCCAAATGTGGCCCCCACGGGTCTTTTCAATTCAATAAAAAAGTGAAAAATCTGAAATATTACCCCTGGTTATAAAAATGCATATTTATAAAAATAGAATATCTATATATCTGGCCCCTACATATAAAACAGATGGTTGGTTTGGCCCTCACATCAAAAAAGTGTGTGCACCACTGATTTAGAGCATTTTTTTATAGTGATGACCCCCCTTAAAATTGCATAATATACCTCGTGTGCAATTTTCAGGCAATTATCCAAGAAATTTCAAATCCTTGAAAAATTGCCGCATCCCCAAAAAGTGTTATCAGTATATAGAAAAGGGTGGCATAAACTTTAGTTTGGAGTACTGATTGCCTAGGAGGCCAATTCATAAACCTCATATTGGCCTAGTATATTTGTCTGAAAAGAAGACAATTAGTCTATTGTACCATTTATTACACAAAACAGCTTTGAAGTAAAAACGGAATTTAATTTAAAAATTACCTTTACAATTCACTAATTACTTGTGGATGTGCCTTGGCCCCATTGGTTTTTCCATTCAAACTGTGGCAGTCTTTTTCTTGATTCCAGTTGATTGAGGATAAATTTGTGCCGATTGCCGTAGCCAATCCTTTGTTCTGATGCTTTTGTCACTAAGTTCACTGCACTTTCCACGCTTTGACTGTGGCATGAAAAGGCAGCAATTTTCAAGGATTCTGTTCTTGTATGCAGTAGCTCTTCATTGCTGAAATTCTTTATCAAAGGTGGAGGATTGATAACTTCCTTTCTCCAGTCAATCATCTCATAGTAGTCTTTGGAATCGAAATTTAGAGATTTAGGAAGCTCAAAATTTCGTGTGCCACTGAAACGTGTCCGACTGAGAAGTATCTTCTGAAGAGCATCTTTTCTGACATGTTGTCTGCTATCAGTAAGCATTGACAGTAGGATAGCTTCGGGATTGGCAAAATAGGCATTATTACGGAACACCGTTCCATAATAATGCGATGTTTTTCTTCCAGTCCTCGCATCAAGACAATCAAATTAAAAAAATTCCGTGCTCCGTCAGTAGCTTTAGGATGGGATTTGATATGAAACCATCCAGAAGCATATGATTTCATGACGATGGTTACCAGTTCTTTCAGATTTTGTTCGGGATGCAAAGTCGATACATATAAACGAAGAATCCGGTTTGCTCGGGTAATCCAGCGAGCATGATGAATGGCACCTGGAGACCTGCGGGCTAGACTTTCAGATACCCATCCAGACTGCACTGCTAGGCACATATCATAGAGATACTTTTGATCACTGCTGAACTCTTTCACGACATTCGGTGGTATATCTTGGACGTTGCCCTGAACTGGTGAAAATGCCACTAAGTCTAAAATGGTTAAATCACATTTCAATTTGGCTCCAATTGAACCTTTAAAGGTATTTGGCCCTGGTGTTTTTCCGTCTATGGTTTCAAATATGTGTCTGAAGGGGAGTTCATTCATGTGTAAAAGAGACACGAGCCATTGAACTGATCTATGCAAAAAAATTTCAATCAATTTTATGGTACCAGCAATTCTACCAGTATTGACAGCAGTACCGTCGCATAGCAGAGCATTGAGAGTGTCGATGCTCGCTGAATCAATTAAGAACGTTATAATTTCATCAGCTATACACCGAGCATTTCCTGCGTCAGGGCAGAGATGGTTTACATAGATACCTCCAGGGTCTTTGATCAGCACATAATGTTGTTCTTTCTCTTTTCCATGCTTGGTTAACGTATCATCCTTTCTTCCATCAAACCCTATACATTCAATATTCACATTTTCACATCTAGATCTAACAATATTTTTCTTGCCTACACGAATTCTCTCTCTATTTTCTTCCTATCAAGCATGTTAGATTGATCGATTATTCCCATATCTTTCAATGCAGCATTAACAATAGCTGCTGTAGCTCTCGAACTCATACGGTAACGGTCTGCCACCAATGGTAATTCATTGTATGAATACCTATTTTGATCATTTTCAATCAATTCCACATCGGGCACGAATTCTAGCTCATTGTCACTGTCTTCTATATCTTCGCTAAAGTCATCTACTGAAGAAGATGGTACAACTTCCATAGCCTCTGCCATTTCCACTTGTGACCTTTGTTGCCTCTCTTGTTCTTCTCTTGCTCTTGAGAGGGATCGTCTCTGGACAGCGGCAGCTTCACGATCAAATGGCCCTAATTGATTTATTCTTTGCTTTTGGCCTACAAATGACTCCCACTCTACCATTGGGATTTTTACCTCGCATCGACAAAACGGCCTTTCTATTCCTTTATCATAACATTTGCAAGTACAAATGTCAAACATTTCATCATATGAAGCAAGTTTTTTTAGCAAAATTTTCATTCCTTTGACGTAGAGGAACCTTGTTCAAGGAAAGAGCTGATCTGATTAATCTTTCCACTGCAGAAGAAATAGATCTTTCTTGAATGACAGGGAAAGAGAACATGGCCCAAATATCTTGAAGATCTTTGGTAACTATATTGTAGAAATCGTTCGCAGTTGCTGATCCCCTTGACTTGATTTTTTCTCTCTTTTGAATGAAGAAATAGTGTCTGACAACGTCTGCCTTTGTAGGAATCATTGATCGGCGGAATTTAGTGGCAAAACCAAAAGCTGCATTCGAAGATTTGTTTCTGGTTGACATTTTTCAACCTTTTTAAAAAATTAAAAATCCAGCTTTTATAGAATCATGCATGGATCATAAGTAAATCTAAAGAGCATAAATTCTTATAATTCCTGTAAAAATATATGATAATTAGAACATGAAATTTATTGGTATTGAATTTGAAATTCAACACACAGCTCAGTAAATTGATTACACATAAACGATGTTTATGTGTAATCAATTTTCTGATATAGTAAATATTTTGAGAAAATACGCGTGGTGAAAATTTTGAGAAATCCAAATTTTAGGGGTAATTGCCTGAAAATTGCACACGAGATATATTATGCAATTTTAGGGGGGGGGGGGGTCATCTCTATGAGAAGATGCTCTAAATCAGTGGTGCACAAACTTTTTTGATGTGAGGGCCAAGCGAAGAAAATAACTAAATGTATTAGCCTACTTACTTTCCATCTAAGTCATAAATTGGGTCACTTTTATATTCTAACTTTTTCATTGAATTGAAAAGACCCGTGGGGGACACATTTGGCCCGCGGGCCAGGGTTTGTGCATCACTGCTCTAAATGGTCTCCATTTTCATTTATGAGACTATTTTCATTTTTTGGGCGGAGCCAAAAATAGGAGGGAGTATGCCAGTGGTACAGGGGGGAGCATAAACTTTCTTTTAGAGTATGTTGGTCAGGACCCCAATTCATAAGCCCCACATAGTGCCCGATCTGCCCCCAGAAATTCGACCCGGCCTAGACTGCAATTGTGCATAGATGCATTGCCCATCCCGATATCTGCAGTACCCTTTTGCGTAGTATTTACAGACGGTATTTTCTACGCTTCTTCTTCTTGTTATCTGACTATTTTCTATGTTCTTAATTTTGATATTGTCATTATTTTTCTTTGGCTGTTTATTTCCTACGTTTTTAGTTTTTATCTTTTTATCATTTTGCTCGTTGGGCAGTTTTACTACCTCGCAACTTTTACCTATCTCTCTTCTTTCATCTATGTCTTCATTCCGTATTATATTTTTCGTTATTTCCTCCTCTCCCTTATCCACCCAAATTTTCATTGGGACATTTCCATACTCTTGTTTCCCCATTATCCCCTCCTTTTTTGTAACACTCGGATTTGTTTTCTCCATTTCTTTAAATACCGCAAAGAAGTTTAACAGTGTGTGTGTGTGTGTGTGTGTGTGTGTGTGTGTACATGCGTCACACACACACTTGATTCCCACGATCTGTTTCGCGTTCGAGACGAGATATATTTTCCTGTCATCCCAATTCATGCAAATAAAGTCGTACAGTTTTTGACAGAAATCGCATCTTATTGCTGCATTTTCAGTTGTTTCTACATTACACAAATTGCTGATTAAGTGAGAATTGGGCCCATGGTCATACTATTCTTTAATTATCGTAAAAGAAATACACACAAATTATTATTTTTTTCCATTCTTTCTTTTCTTTCGATGGTCACGAGGATGTTCTGACATTTGCGTTTTATGACCTTTTTCCTGTATTGTTTCCAAATTTCTCGAATGCCAACCGTATTACGGTTTAAATATATACGTTAAACTGGTTATAATTTATGTAAACTGTATTGCACTTTCTTAATTTTAATGAATTTCACTATAATTTATGTGCACGGATTCACTGATACTTTATACACTTTCGGGTGTAAACAGAGTAAACCGCCGAGTAGATTATTCCCTTCTTATTTGGGTGTTAATACAGAGAGAGACAACACGTCCATTCCCCACAAGATACAAGCAGAAATTTTAATGAATTTTTTATTTAGTTTAATTAATAAACTTGTTTGTGCATTGTATCATCTAAGAATCCATTTTCCGTTCTCAATTGACACGGTGCTTGAGATCGAGATTGAATACACACACTTTTGATGACCTTTGGTTTGCTTCCGCCCGAATTTTTCATTCTGACGAAGGTCAAGCTTTTCACTCCACCTTAGACCTACAGTTTAACGTGGAATCCGAACCACGCCCCACCAGCAACCCAGCGTCTTAACCACTAGGCTACCCAGGGTACCCATTTATCTACCAACCACTTTCTTTATTGTGTGGAAGGATGAACAGCTGGGTTTTGCTGCGCGCCGTCTGCCGTCACCGGGTCCCCGTCCCGGGGCCGATGGATTCGTAGTCAGCGACGCTAACCACTACACCGCCGAGGCACTCAAATCAGTTACACACACGACGGTAACCCTGCATAATTGGGTTGGAGTTGGGCTGGGATTCCATCTCCAGAAAAATACTCTGTCACGAATAGCAAAAACGTCTCGGACTTATTAATAAACTATATACTGTAAACTGAATTTTTATTTTACAGTTGAAGTCGGAAAAAGCAGATTGGCTCGAGAACAAATTGAGGCTCTTTACTGTATCAGAATTGCTGTTTGGTTACTCGAAAGATTCAGGGTAACGCGTTTTTTTTTTTTTTTTTTTTTTTTTTTTTTTTTTTTTTTTTTTCCCCCCCCTAATCATTGAAGCTTGATTGGCTGCTTACATTTGCAATTAGAAAAAAGACAGTTTTATTTACTTTGTAAGATACACAAGTATATTTTTTAAATTCTGAAAATCTTAGTTCATATTTCATTCAAAGGAATTTATTTATGTACGAGGGCCACTCGATATATTTCGCCCCCACCTTTTTTTTTTCTTTCCAAGTTTCCTTGTAAGTTCCAGAAATTTTGTACACAAGTAGTTACATACCTTTTTTACAAGTTTTTATTTTTTCACATAGTCTCCATCCTTTTCTACGGCTTTCCTCCACCTCGAAACGAGGGCCTTTATTCCTTGCTGGTAAAAGTCCACTGGGTTCCGCTGGAGCCACCTCTTAACCTCCTCAACAACCTCATCGTCACTCTGAAACTTTCTTCCACAAATAGCATCCTTCAATGGCCCAAACAAATGGAAGTCTGAAGGTGCCAGATCCGGGCTGTATAGAGGGTGGAGTAACACAGTCAAGCGCATTTTTGTGATGGCCCCTCTTGTTTGCAAACTGTTGTGTGTTCTTGCGTTATCGTGCAGAAGGACATATTTCAGTTTTTTCTCCGGTCGAACTCGCTTTATACGTCTCTGGAGTCTCTGTAGGTTAGCAATACATGCCTCTGCGTTGATTGTTTGTCATTTCTTCATAATGTCCACCAGAATCACCCCTTTAATGTCCCAGAAGATGGTGGCCATAACCTTTCCCGCAGAGGGAGCCATGTTTAACTTTTTTTTGCGCGGGGAGTCTGCGTGATGCCACTCCATGAATTGGAGTTTTGTTTCAGGTTCAAAATGGTGTACCAAAGTCTCATCCCCATGCACAATTCGTGAAAGGAAGTCATCCCCTTCTGTCGCGTGTCCAACCAACGACTCGGAAGCAATTTCTTTTCTTTGAGCTTTGTAATCTTCAGTCAGTTCGCGAGGAACAAACCGTGAACACACTTTTGAGTATCCGTTGCCGAATTATCGTATTCACACTTCCTCCACTAATTCCTAGCTTCAGTGATAGCTCCTTGTATGTGACGCGCCGATTTGATCGAATGATGCTGTTAGCACGTTGCACAGTGTGAGATGTGACAGCCGATGCCGGGCGACCGCTGCGTGGCTCATCATCGAGGCTGGCTCTCCCTCTCTCCGATGATCTCGCGTTTAGACCAGCGTCCAACTGTGCTTCGATTAACAACAGCATCTCCATAAACGTTTTGTAGACGTTTGTGAATATTTCCAACTGTTTCCTTCTCTGCGTTTAAGAATTCGATAACAGCTCTCTGTTTACGACGCACATCACTGTCAGACGCCATTTTCGAAACTGCGTTAACCATCGTTTTTATAGAAGGGCGTTTAAAAGCGGTTTTATACAAGGAGGGGAAGTTCAAACTGGAAAAATCCGGTTATGTGAAGCGCAGAAAGTTCAAACTTATGGCCCAAAAGGCATTTCGAAAAGGGTGGGGCAAAATATATTGAGTGCCCCTAGTATGAAGGTAATATTGCAGTTTATTTTTGTGTATGTAAGAATTTATTTTTACTGAAGTGGTTTTTAGGTAAAATTTGAGTTTCCATTTATTTTAGGTTTAGTACCACTAGTTAACATTGAAGAACCGGGGAACTACCAAAACAGTTGGATTTAGTCTATATTCAGCATTTGAAGGCTTCATTATGGATTGTAATACTCTAGAAAATCATTATTACTCGTATAAAAGTTGATGAAAGGTTAAGTATCATAAAAACTGTCATAAACATTACAATGTTTAGATAAATTTACTTTGTTAGAATGTAAATGAGATCATTATCATACAAAATGGTAAAATGTATCATATAGAACTGTTGAAATCATCATTATCTAAAACTGTAGAAAAAGCATTTTCTAAATCTTAAAGGATCAATCGCTTATGAAATTCATAAAAGATCATTGCCATGTAAACTTAAGACATCCATAGTTATTTCTTGTCATCAGTATAACGTTATAAAGAGGTTTAAATATATGAATATGATGGAATTTATTCATGTGATTGACTCAAAATGGCGAAGCAGGCCTACTCCTAAATAGCATCATTAACATCAGTGTGTTTTTATTTAAATTTATTTTTGAGTGGTAAACAATAATATGTATATTTAAAAAAATTGTTGAAGATATGGTATGTATTGAAATAAATTTTTTTATTTTTATATTTTCAAATCCGGCAAAAATTGGTTTATAAATCCCCCCACACGTTAGTTACGGCATTTGAATTTGAGCTTGAAGTACAAGATTTTTGGCTCGAATTTTCTGTACAACGGTAAATGTAATCGCAGTGAAACGGTTAGATATACCAATTAAATGGGAATTATAAGATCCTTTTTGTCGTTTTGCTAAGATTATAGTTTAGCCTCTGTGCTAACAGTCAAAGGAGTAATAGAGCAGAGGGGATCTACAGCTAAACGTGGAATCGAAATCACTGGTCATTACATCATTTGCAAGCAGATGATTGAGCATTCAGCTCTACCTCGACCCAACATCGCTTAACTGCGATAAGCACGGAAAGCGATGTAATGACATTGTCACTACGTAACCTTTGTATTTGTCTTCATGAAATAAAGGGTGTATTGCGTGGAATTATTCCTAATGAGACCAATCATTAATTGAGAAATCGTTACGAGTTGTTCTCACATTTTAAACAAATGAAACGACATTCTGGGTATAAAAGGCAATGCTAAATTCATACCTTGCATATATTTTAGTTTGTATCAATTATGGTTGGATTTCTAGCTTAGACTAGGCTTAATGCAATAATTTAACTTGCTTTCTTATTAATGACCAAATGACAGATTAGTTTCTCTGTTGCAGTGAATATTGGTAAATTGCATTTTTGTTTTACATTTGTCAGTTGGATATTTCTCCGTAGTGTCTTTATATTTATACTTGATATGTATGATGTATATTGATGATGTGAAGTTGAGCGAAACTGGATTGATTAATGAGGCCAGTGACGTATTTGAAAAGTTTAGTGTTTAGTGATAAGCAGTGTTTAACTTATAAAAAAAAAAAGTGGTGGAACGCTAGTGAGCCGGAGGCAAAGGCTGCGAAGCAACCGACCAAGCCCGCGCAGTGGACGAGGTGCACAGTAGCGCCGTGCCCCGTACAGGTACAGTGCACGGAGCGCGGGGAAGTTGCAGGAGGTAGTATCCCCTCCTGTTGGTGGGGTTTACAGGGTCTCCCCCAAGAAAATTTTCTATCAGGGTGTTTCGGAGATTCTATTTCATGGCGCTGTTTTATTTAACAGACCTCATCCAATGTTTTCATACACTTAGTATGTGTGAAATATATTTATTTTAGGTATTCACTTCACATTCCTCTTTATGATCAATTTCACAATTTAATAAACCTAAAGAACAAAAAAAATAACTAGACAATTGGTGCAAGAAATAATTTATACAAACAAGTGCCGGAACGCCGTTCCGGTGCGTTCCGGCATAAATTAATCACTGATTATAAGTTAATAAAGGCAAGGAATGGAGAGTTTTATGTGGATGTGTGTTATGGGAAAACTATACACGCTTACAACATGGTATCGTATGTGGTACCTTTACTTCTTAATTAAATATAAATTATTAATTAATGGGATTAAAAATCTGTACAAAATTGCCTCGGGATTGGCGACATAGCCTATTGGGAATGAAATGATTGCCATACATACATACATAGAACCCATATGTAGGCATCGGGCCTGTATAACAACAAGGAAACATTTATGATCTCGTGTTCAAACTTTTCCACTGCCAACTCATGAGAATTACATCGAGGCAAGGGTCAACAACCTTTGCCAAATCAGCTATTTATACTAAAATACTGAAAATGGGACTATAAATTAGGATCTATACGGTTGGATTTTTTTCAAAATATTTAACTGGAATTAGTAATTTTTGGCTATAATATGCTTTAGTTTATGGTTTTCTACAATATATATCGAAAACTAGACAAAAATCGTCAAAATATTTCACTAAAATTCGTAAGATTATATTATAGGAGTGGCTCGGAGCTGCTTATGTTAACAGCAACGCTTTAAGCAAGGAAGATGTCCTTTATTTTCCTATAAGTTCTGAGTGAATTCCTTATAATATATAAAATTTAACTATAAGAAGGATAGGCCTATTCCTTCAGTGTTTGGAAAGTGACTGCCTATATTAGTTACAAAGTGTCAACTCGCAGTGTAGGCTCCATCGTAACGGCCCTACATTCGAAGAAGACCGTTACGCCCGAGATCGAAGCAGAAGCGGGGCCCAACGAAATAATAAGGTAAGGCAATTTCTTTCTTTGCCATTAGGTACTCCAAATCCCGAAAACAATTAAATAAAAAAAGAGAGCCTTTGAACACCTACACATACATAACACACTAACGAAAAAACATAGGACTTTTGTCGGTAACTCTCCACTGAAGTCTGCTGGAAATTTCCAACGGATGAGGGTAACAGGCAATCAACCGATAGCCCTATATTGTTTTTTCACATTTGCACACATGGTAGCCCGTGTAACTGGGGAACCTATCCCTTTACCTTAACAATAACACAAACTTTACCTTTACGCTAACCGTAAGCAAAAGCTTGTTCATTTAACAGGCGTAACTCATTTTAAGTCCTATAAAAATAGACAAATTTCAACGAGCCTATTTAGTAGGCCCACGACTAAGTATTTAATAGGTCCTACTCTTCAAACTCAAAATAAAGCCTTGTTCATTTAACAGGCATAATTCACCCTAGGTCATAAAAAAGGATAATTTCAACATAAGCCTATTTAGTAGGCCCACAACATAACCCTATTTAATAGGCCCACTTTACTTGACCTTAAATAGTAGGCCTAACATATTCATACACTAAAGGCCTACTTCAAACACTACAATTGGCAATTTCAATTTACAAGGAGCCTACCTCACAAAGTAGGCCCTACTCTCTACACTGAAGGCCTATCCTAACTAAAAACACTAAATTTATAATTCAACCTGTGGTGTAGGTTATAAAATTTATTTCAGCAATTTAGCTTACTCATAAGACTCATTAACATCACAAAATTCGACTCTGAAATGTAACGTCACAAAATTCGACTCTGAAATGTAACGTCACAAATTCGACTCTAAAATGTAACGTCACAAAGACCTAAAGCAATTGCACAAATTCAAACCTACACCCATACAGCCACCTAACACACACATTCGAGGTCCTATTTGACATATAGGCGCAACCTATTCCAAGTCCTATTTGACATATAGGCGTAACCAAAGCTGGGCACAAACCGTTAATCCGTTAATCGTTAATTAACGAAGTTAACTTTTTCGTTAACGATTTAACTTTCAAGTTAACTTTGAAAATCATTATCGGACTAATTAACTTCCGTTAACTCAAGTCCGTTAACCCAAAAAATTCATAAATAAACGTTTAAAAGTTTCTATTATTTTCAGTGCTGAGCAGGTGCGCAATTAATCCGCCACGGTTAATAGTGATGAACGAATTTCCATTTCCGCAGTGCAAAATCAGGGGATATATTTGTTTCCGTCGCCACAATTTGTGTCTTACCAAATATGGTAGTTATTTATGGCATTGGTTTGAGCAAAACATGGTCGACTGTAAAATCAGGCGGAAAGATTTGCCATTTGAGTTGAATGTTTCAACTTCTTTCAAGAAATATCACGAGCATTTTAAGGCACTTTCAATAATATATATGTAACAATTACAACAAATAATTACATTCGTTTCGCCTCATCTGGTTGGACAAGTATGACAACACCAAGGTCGCCAGGGTGAGGAAAAGCATGGAGGGTACAGTCGAGGAGGCCATGAAGCAGCAGTCCAACGAAGTGGGCAGCAGCAACGAGGAGGAGGAGGATGACTACTTCAGTGCTGTCATCCAGACAAAAGAGAGCAGCAGAAGCCACAGGTCACTCAAGGGCAAGGCCCAGAACTTGGTCAAGACCTGGCTGGAGACCAACTCCAAGGACTTGCTGACAGATGCTGCTGCCTTGGGTGAGCAAGTGTTGGTGGACTTGTTCATCAAGTTCAACACAGCCATCCCCTCCAGTGCTGCAGTGGAGCGTTTGTTCTCTATGGGCAAGGACATCCTGAGGGCCAAGAGATCATCCGTCTGATGAAAACTTTGATATGCTAATTTTCATGAAGGGCAACATGCATCTCATGGACAAAATGGAGAACGAGAAGTAGAGGGAAAATTAAATTATATATATATATATTGTGTTTTTCATTTTCTTTATAATAAAAGTTAACGTTAACGGTTTATCGGTAACTTCCGTTACATGTTTAACGGTTAAGGAAGTTAACTTTTTGGTTAACGGTGCCCACCACTGAGCGTAACCCTATTCCAAGTCATATTTGACATATAGGCGTAACCCTATTCGAAGTTCTATTTCACATAGGCGCAACCTATCGTAAGTCCTATTTCACATATAGGCATAAAACAGACAAGGCTTGATATAAGGGTCTCAAATGTAACATTTGAGGAACTTTAACTCAGCCAAATTGTTTAACCTAACACAAAACTCAAAAATAAAACCCTACAACAAAATATACATTTACACACACAGATACATACAGTATATAAATATATACATACGACTCCAAACGTCCAATTCTTCTTTTTTAAGGAAGAATCACACAGCAGATTTCATCAACAGACACACACATTCCTTGCAAACAGATTGTATTCCTTCAAAACTCCAAACTTTCCAGACCTACCTGTAGGATACTCAACATTTACTCAATCATAACTACAGGTATTGACTTCACTGGAGTGGTGAATCCAAGTTTTGAAGACCAACTGGATTCAGAGGAATGCAACACACACACACACACCACACACACACACAGAGTACTCTTTCCATGTGTCAAACACAACAACCTGTCTGAACATAACCAAGGATCGGAGAGTAAAAGCTTTTATTGCCGCGCTCTGATTCTGTGCACATAATTTTGTGCCAAAAATTATATGGTTAGATAGTGGCACATACAAACAAACTACCCTACTCTAAAGGGCTTTATGGCTACTTTGGCAATACCCCAAACTACTGTTTGAAGGGGCTGATGGCCTACCTTCGCCATAGCCCACCTATTCATTAAATGGCTGATGGCCTACCTTGGCCATAGCTCAACAAATTCATCAAGGGGCTAATGGCCTACCTTGGCCATCTCAACAAATTCATCAAGGGGCCGATGGCCTACTTTGGCCATAGCCCAACATATTCAACAAAGGGCTGATGGCCTACC
Organism: Bathynomus jamesi; assembly: GCA_023014485.1. Lineage (NCBI taxonomy): Eukaryota > Metazoa > Arthropoda > Malacostraca > Isopoda > Cirolanidae > Bathynomus > Bathynomus jamesi. The sequence goes on along the minus strand of JAJOZX010000216.1, from coordinate 1,494,275 downwards.
TTGGCCATAGCCCAACAAATTCATCAATGAGTTGATGGCCTACCTTGGCCATAGCCCAACAAATTCATCAAAGGGCTGGTAGCCTACTTTGGCCATAGCCCAACAAATTATTCAAGGGGTTGATGGCCTACCTTGGCTATAGCCCAAATTATTCAACAGGGTTGGTGGCCTACTTTGGCCATAGCCCAACCTATTGAAAAAAGGGTCTTGTGGCCTCCCTTGGCCAGAGACCAAACTACAAAAAGGGTCTTGTGGCCTCCCTTGGCCAGAGACCAAACTACAAAAAGGGTCTTGTGGCCTCCCTTGGCCAGAGACCAAACTACAAAAAGGGTCTTGTGGCCTCCCTTGGCCAGAGACCAAACTACAAAAAGGGTCTTGTGGCCTCCCTTGGCCAGAGACCAAACTACAAAAAGGGTCTTGTGGCCTCGGCCAGAGACCAAACTACAAAAAGGGTCTTGTGGCCTCCCTTGGCCAGAGACCAAACTACAAAAAGGGTCTTGTGGCCTCCCTTGGCCAGAGACCAAACTACAAAAAGGGTCTTGTGGCCTCCCTTGGCCAGAGACCAAACTACAAAAAGGGTCTTGTGGCCTCCCTTGGCCAGAGACCAAACTACAAAAAGGGTCTTGTGGCCTCCCTTGGCCAGAGACCAAACTACAAAAAGGGTCTTGTGGCCTCCCTTGGCCAGAGACCAAACTACAAAAAGGGTCTTGTGGCCTCCCTTGGCCAGAGACCAAACTACAAAAAGGGTCTTGTGGCCTCCCTTGGCCAGAGACCAAACTACAAAAAGGGTCTTGTGGCCTCTCTTGGCCATGGGCCAAACAAAACGGTCTTATGGCCTCCCTTGGCCAGAGACCAAACTACAAAAAGGGTCTTGTGGCCTTCCTTGGCCATGGGCCAAACAAAAGGGTCTTATGGCCTACCTTGGCCATGGGCCAAACAAAACGGTCTTATGTCCTCCCTTGGCCAGAGACCAAACTACAAAAAACGGTTTTATGGCCTCCTTTGGCCATGGGCTAAAGAAAACGGTCTTATGGCCTCCCTTGGCTATGGGCCAAACAACAACGGTCTTATGGTCTCCCTTTGCCAGAGACCAAACAACACAAAAACGGTACAGCATTCAAAGCCGCAAGCCCTCCAGATCTACCTGTGGAGGAGTAACCTTTACTCTACTAAAACTACGGGTATTGACTAGTCTGAAGTGGTAGGAGGTTTGAATACAGTACAAACTCTTTTAACCAAACCACACAACATGGAAGTACAGTACATTTCAATTAACTCACCAACGTAGAACTGGCTTTAAAACATAAATTGTTAACAAAACAAAACATGACAAAACTCCAAAACAACATTAGTAAACCAGCATTTAAAAACTGGTGACATAAAAATTTTCTCCGGTCCCCACCACCCCAGTATATGGAAAAACTATACACGCTTACAACATGGTATCGTATGTGGTACCTTTACTTCCAACTCATGAGAATTACATCGAGGCAAGGGTCAACAACCTTTGCCAAATCAGCAATTTATACTAAAATATGAAAATTATATTATAGGAGTGGCTCGGAGCTGCTTATGTTATAGCAACGCTTTAGGCAAGGAAGATGTCCTTTATCTTCCTACAAGTTTTGAGTGAATTCCTTATAAAACTTAATAACTATAAGAAGTATAGGCCTATTCCTTCAGGGTTTGGAAAGTGACTGCCTATATTAGTTACAAAGTGTCAACTCGCAGTGTAGGCTCCATCGTAACGGCCCTACATCGAAGAAGACCGTCACGCCCTAGAAACGAGGCCCAACGAAATAATAAGGTAAGGCAATTTCTTTCTTTGCCATTAGGTACTCCAAATTCCGAAAACAATTAAATATACAAAGAGGTCCTTCGAAGACCTACACATACATATCTCTCTAACGAAAAAACATAGGGCTTTTGTCCAATGAAGTCTGCTGGAAATTTCCAACGGATGAGGGTAACAGGTAATCAATCCATAGCCCTATATAGTTTTTTCACATGTGTTGAGAGGAGAGATCATGGGTTACTGTGGCCAGTGCGCATTCGTCAGAAGTTGTAGAACAGTTTATGTAGCCAATATTTTTTAGGTTAAATTGATTAGAGAAAATATTGAAACAAGAAAAGTAAGTTAAGGGTGCAATAAAGGCTCTGGTTGGAAAACAACATCGTAGTGTAGATATAGTGAGAAATTTTTGACCTGCATTTCCGGCTTTCAGATTTTAAAGCATTTGAGAAGTTTCAGAAGTCTAATTAGCGTGAAGTAGAGTGAGTGAATAATGCTAGAATCATCGAAAACGTGTGTAATAGTGAATGATCAGTCGTAATAAGTAGGGAAAAAACCCATGAAAAGATTGAAAAATTCGTTTGGTAAATGTGTGAACAAGCGTGGAATTGATATTGATATAAATGTGACAGAAGTTGTGAACAGAACGGAAGGAGTTTGTGAAAGGTATATAGATCGAGAAAGGGGTTTTACTCGATAATACCACGAGACATCTTATCCAATTTCATGAAGGATAACGGTAACACTGGATCTTTGAGGCTGAGATAGTACGTTATTCTCTGTAATGATACTTTTCATGAAGTTCATTCTAAGTGGATTTCGGGTCTCTGGTCCGTTAATGAATTCCTCAAACTAATTTGAGGAAACATAAGGCTAAATTAAGATTGTTAAAGGAAAAACAAATAAAGTGTCATTAAGTATGCAATTGAGGAGCTATGCTAATTTCCACGGTTCAGAATTAACTGAGTCGCTTTTTCTTTTTTTATTTGGTCAAGGGAAAAGGTGATTAAATTACACAACCAAATGTGCAGTATTTATGTACGTTAGATAAAAATATCTATTTCATTCGCAGTCTGGTATGGTTTAACGCGCTTTACATTTAGGGATGTGGGTTTCCATTAGTGGGTCTGATTCCCTTGGTCTTTATATCTGGTGAAACCAAAATGGTTGATCAGTTAGAAATTTTTCTGCAGAAATTGTTTGGGGAAGGCTCTTCCCCCCAACATTTCTGGCGAGGAAAGACTAGCCACCGTACTCGTTATCCCGATAAGGAACAATATCACGTATGGCAGAGGACCAGCAGGAACCTGAAAATAGAGGAGTCCGATTGTGACCGAGATCACACAAGGGCAAAAAGGACTTTGAAGAAGGTAAAATTAATGATTTGGAATTAAGTTTTTTAATTTAAATTTTGTTCGCTATCCGAGTTGGCTTATCAATGATAAAAAGAAAACTCCAAAGCAAATACAAATCATAGCGTAATATAATTTACTAAGTCTTATCATAAAAGTTCATTTCATTGATAAACGTTCATCCAAAAAAATTGACTTGCAACGCCTTTGCAATGCAGCAATTGAAATTACAAGCCCCATTCATCATTGTCAAGTGTAATTTTGGGGACGACAGACGTGCGTTTGGAATGGCTGGTAATTTCGGATTAGGGCCAAGATTTGTTAAATATGTGCTGCTTATGGTTGCAATAACACAGATTACAGTAAAAAAAAGAACAATATAACTTTTCACTACTTTCCGATAGAGAAAAACTTGTGTAGAGTATGGTAGTTGTAAATGAATGAGATGAGGAGACTTGTTAAATTATATTAGACTATTATACAAATTTGTAACGTAGAATTGATGTATACAGGATGATTCAAAAGTCAGGTTACATAGGGAAGTACTGTATTATGTAATGATACGGGGGAATAGTCACATCACATGTTCGATATGGCCACCGTTAACGGCAATGCACTTCTGCAGCCAGCTAGGAATATCACATCAATGCGCTCCTCCTTCGATAACATCTCATAACTCATTTACCTGCAAAGAAACAGAAAAGCCCTATGTAACCTGATTTCTGAATCACCCTGTAGTTTAGATTTTAGAACAGTGGAGACAAGATGTGTTAAAAGTATTTCCATGGATAATCATTTATTGCAGAAATAATATAAAATGGTTAAAATTAATGTTTGGCTTACCTAGTATACGATGTAAGGCGTTGATAGATACACGGACCATGAATGCTCCAAATGAAATCTCGTACCAAAAATCTGGAGGAGAACGGATAAATGTCAACCGCTTGGATGTGCAAAAAAGGAACTGCCGACAGTTATGCTCTTGGGAAGTGCTGCAGGATGTATTGGCCAGGACTCGTTGGCTAATTTATGTATGTATAGTATTATTATTACTTTCTTTAACACAGTGTTTAAGATTGTGAAAATAACACGTAAGACGAGGCCTGCATGGCCCGCAAGCTTATTAACTCTTGTCCCAATCGTCTGTACGAGTAACTGGCAACTTTGGCCATACCAGTACTCAATGCAAAATGTGAGTATCATTCGTTATCACTGAAATACCATACATCTGAGATTAATTTCACTCATCACTGTCTCCGGTACAAATTCAGTCTTGGATAGGACCCTCTACAATAACAGTGGTCGACAAAATCGAACGTTTATCTCACATCAAAGATGTATACACACTTTTCTAGGCCAGTTTTGTACGCTGATTTCAAATCGGTTTTCGGTTTTCCTCTAGCACATCTATGTAGTTATCGAAATATGACTGGTGTTAATTTTAGCACAATCTATCGTAAAAGTACAACTTTATTCCTAAAAAGAAATGTACACCAACCTAAAAACGTTGCGAGTACGATTTTCTTTTGTAAACCTTGTCCGGATCGTCGCGGTACAACATCCAGCAGTAGTCTGACAGCATACTTTCGTTCCAGAAACCTTGGTAGCGATTTTCCATTGACTGAATGTCGTGATGAAAGCGTTCCCCCCTGTTTGTCACTCACCGCGCCAAGGTTTTCGGGAAAGAAATCTAGATGCGAATGTAAAGGATGTATTTTCAAGGACATGCGACAGCCCATTTCTTGATATACATCGAGCAGTTTCTGAACTCTATCTTTGTATGCGGGAGACCCAAGAAGTTTCCACGAATCCACTTGAAAGCCTGCCATGCTTTTAGTTTAAGGCATTGAGGCTTTCTTCAAAGCCTTCATCCTGCAGAACCTCCCTGATTTGGGGCCCCACAAAGATTCCCTCCTTCAATTTCGCGGCACTGATGTTTGCAAATTTCTCAACAAGATATCGAAACCCTCTCGAATTCGCCTTACCCATCGCTTTCACAAAATGGTTCATTCAGCCGAGTTTAATGTGGAGAGGTGGCAGGAAAATCATCTTTGGATCAACTAAAGGAACACACTGGACACAGCCCGTTCCTGGCTCGTATGTGCTTCTTTGATGCAAGTCACGTCTGATGTAATGATCCACGGTAGCACGGCTGTCCCATAGGATATAGGAAACAACAGTATTTCGTGAATCATCCTTGCATGCCCATTAACATACCAATTACTTTGAGATCACCACAGATATTCCATTGGTGAGTGCTGTATTGGATTGTTTCGAGTAGTATATTCATGTTATTGTACGTCTCCTTTAGATGAACGGAATGGGCGATCGGGATGGACGGCTTTAAGTTTCCGTTATGCAGGAGAACCGCTTTCAAGCTTCGCTGTGAGGAATCAATGAAGAGGCGCCACTCAGATGGTGTGTGTACCTAGAGAATATTCGTTATTATTGATTGGTGTCTTTATGTTTATGCCTTTATTTTTCATGTATGTGTTTATGTTTTATTTGTATATTTCAGAGTTCCATCATTGTTTAGCGTTATGGATATTGGTCAATAAATGTAATAACAAAAAAATGGAATCTTATTTATGATGGAACTTTATACAAAACAATAGAGAATCTCAACAGGTCAACATGCCCGTGGTGAAATGTCTGATTGAGGGGTGCGCATATGAGACCCCCGTACACAGCGACGCCATTGTAGCAGCACTCCTCACAGCCCACTGCACTGTCCATTCCGTGTCCGCTGCCGGCGCCACGGCCCAAGTGGAGAAGGTGAAGAGACCAACAATATCTTCAGCCGGTAGGAGCGAGGAATGGTCATACTTCACATCGCGTTGGATGGATTATGTGGATGCCACCAAAATCACGGGTCGTGACAAAGTGGTGCAGCTACTGAAGTGCTGCGATGAACCCCTTTGCAAAGACCTCACACGATCAGCCGGTGGTAGCCTGACAGGGAGAAGTGAAAGTGAGGTGCTCGCAGCCATAAAGAAACTCGCAGTCAGAGAAGAGAGCACCATGGTTGCTAGAGTGGCGCTGTACAACATGCGCCAAGACCGTGACGAAACCGTGCGTTCATTCGGCGCCCGACTCCGTGGCCAGGCAGGGGTGTGCAAGTACATCACCAAATGCTCGAGCTGCGATGCGGATGTGAACTATATGGAGGCCATCTTGCGCGACGTCCTGACCCGCGGCATTGAGGACCCCGAGATTCAACTGAACCTACTCGGCAACACGAACCAGAACATGACATTAGAGCAGGTCTTCCAGTTCGTCGAGGCCAAAGAATCCGGCAAGCGCTCAGCATCACGTCTCGACTCTCAGGGCGTCGAAGCTGCTAACAGCGCCTACAGACGGAACAAGAAGGACGCTCTGAAGGAGATGACAGTCGGCAACCATGAGGTGTGCTCATATTGCGGCAGGAAATGGCACGGCAAAAGTGCCCCAGGCAGGGTCCGAAAGAAAGACTGCCCAGCCTATGGCCACACATGCAGCCACTGCAATCGTGAGAACCACTTTGAAACAGTGTGTAGGAGCAAGCACAAACCATCAAGAGTCGAGATAGTAGCGAATTCACATGCAATATGCGAAGAAGGTGCTGTATTCGAGGCCTTCTGCTCGATTGCCACAACTGGCCGACGCCGCATTAGGAGAGTCATTGCCCTTGACCATCATCTTTATCATCGCCTTTCCGACACATGGATTAAGCAAGCCTCCAAACCTCAGCCATTCATAAACCTCGCGGTGACAGTGTAAGGGTCTAATTTATCATTATAGACCTTTACGTAAATAATTAATTAAATGCCAGGGTCACCAGCGCCCAAATACTAGATTGGCATCCAGCACTGCGGCGCAAAAATAATTTTAATAAAAAAGGGAAGGATTGATTATAAAATCATCAACATGAATTTTGTATTTTATTGACAACAATTAATAAACTATATGCAACAATTATTTGTAGATGCAAAGAGGATGTTTACCCGTAACAACTTTGATTGACATACAAATGCGAAATTAAATAATGGCACCGTTTAGCTAATATATAACAGTCTGCAACTAATACTGATACTAATAATAATAAATATGTAACATACTAAACTAATACTTATATGCAACAGGTACCAAACTAATATACAACAAATACTAATAGGTAACTAATATTAATAGGTAACATACTAATAGCCACAATGACAACCTTGTCTGCAAAGAGAGACAAGAATACTGTAAGTAATATTCCAGACAAAAAATGATACATAATAATGGCAAAAATTGATAATTAAAATATATATGCTATATATAGGCCCAGTAACCTGTGGATGGTGAATTACAGTTAATCCTCATTATGGGATTGTGTCAAGTTGAACAGGAAAACTAAGAAAGTATGTAGGCCACAAATGACTAGTAGGCCATCTGCTAAGAAAATAACATGAAACATAATAGGCTTATAAAGTAAAGTATATTAAGAAAATTAATGGGCAGGCCTCTGCCTCTTCAATATAGTAGGCTGAGGTTAATCATCTAAAACAAAGGCTACGGTAGGCCTCAGCTAGGCTAGAGTAATTTACAATTTGGCTCTTGCATAGATAGGCCTAACTTAGTCTAAGCTAATTTATAGTATGAATCTTTCAGTACTAATCACTAGGGCGGTCAAAAGTCAATAAAGTCAAATTGTTTCCTGTGGGGCACTTTTCGCTGAAACGACTGAAAATGCAATAAAAACACCTGTAGGGGGTATATTACCAAAGTTAATAGGTCAACCAAAAGTCAACTTTTACCTGTTAGGTCAAAAATAGCAATGAGGTAAATAAAGTCAATTTTTTGGAATAAATAATTAAAATAACTAAAAATTGGCATCTTTTTGGTTAACTGGCAACTTCGCTGCTCGTATTTGTCTTATTCAGTTATGTCCGTTCTGGTTTTGGATGTGGTTGTGTTGTATGTATTGTGGTTACTGGTTACCGTTTTTGATTTGTGATTTTTTCTGATTTGTGATTTCAGTGATTTCGATTTCTTTTGATTTCAGATATTTAAAATGCCAAAGTTGCAGTTAGTTCTATTGCTAAAGTGCGCGCTATAATTGCAAAATATCCTAATGAATTCATTTGTTCAGGAAAAATGAGCTATACTGTCAGATTTGTTGTGTTGTGGTCAAGCATGACAAATCCTTTTTTGTGGATAAACATCGCTCTACCCAAAAGCACCAGCGTGGTATAGACCAAAATGTGGGGAATGAAAAGACGCAAACCCTTTTAAAGTACAAGTCTTCAGATTTTTCGGAAAACTTGTGACTACATTTCTGTCAGCCAACATACCTCTTCATAAGTTGAGCAACCCTCATGTGAAACAATTGTTCAGTCAAACAATACATTGAAACAAGACTCAAGACAAATGGTATTTGTGAAATAATTAACCTCAGTAGACCTGAAATCTCACCAACAGTTTATGGTCAGCTTTTGCAATGTCAACCAACAACTGCCGCTGTAGAGAGATCTTTCTCCATGCTTAATAAATTATTAAGTAAGGATCGCAATTTTTTGCCAGAAAATGTCGGCAATACTTCATAATTTACCACAATCGGTCAACTGATGTAGAAGAGCAAGAATAAGTAATTAAAGTATCGTTTTTATTATTGAAAGTAAAGGCAACTTTATAAGTCAATTTTTTCAATTCGTAAGGTCAACTTTCTTAATTTTTTCGGTCAACTTTTGACTGCCCTACTAATCACAAACAATATAAGGCTTGTTAATATCTGCAGTATGCGGTATTGCATACAGATATGCAATAGTAAAAAAATAAACATTATAAATAAGAAATACCACAAAGAAATTTTGCTTGCTGGCGCCGTCCTTTTAAATCATAAAATGTGGAAACGGCGTCCCTTGTGTTGTCGTTGCACAAGTTTGTTTTTACTTCACAATTTTACCAACAAGCCAAAATAATCCTAAAAGCAAACTCAAGTCTAGTCACACCATGCCCCCAAAATTTACATTGTTTAAAAGGCACAAAATATATTTTTATATTTGCTTTAAACTTCTTTAATGATTGCACTTTAATTTTTAACTAAATTACTATACACTGAATGCTTAAGAATTAAATTATCACTGGACATGTTTAACTTGTATTTATTTATTTAGATTTAAATATTTCACTTGTGCCAATTTGTGGCAGTTTTCACTAATAAAAATAATCTTGTGGTGCAAGGCACTACAAGTACTGCCCCCCAAAAACATGGTTGTCAGGGGTAAAAAAAAAACACTTAAATGTCAAAGCGCACTGGCTTACGAATGACTCTTCCAGAACGAGTCATTGTTTGTTTTGGTTGACGGCAATATCCTGCAGCACTGGTTCTGAAGGCATGGATGGTGCTACAGGTGCAGTAGGGACATTGGGGGAAGGGGATTCTTGGTGCCTGTGCAATGGGGCCACTGGCTGGTTCAAAGACAGTTGGTTGCGATAATGAAGGAGAATTGGAAGAGGGATGATAGATTGTTGTACCCTCGGATGAGGTGGTGGTACATAGGATTTAGGAAGGGTAGATTGCTGTACCTGTATATGAGATGAAGGTACAGAAGATTGAGGAGGGATAGGTTGCTGTACCTGTATTTGAGGTGGAGGTACAGAAGATTGAGAGGATAGGATCTTTTGTTGGAGAAAAATCAAGGTATGCTGGTTTCAAGCGGTCCACAGAAACGGTTTCACGCTTGCCCCCTGTCAATGATGAAAGTTTTGGGTTACGGTCTAGCACAAGGAAGGGACCATCATAGGGACAGTGAAGAGGGTAGCGGTGAGCATCATGTCTCAAGAAAACATGTGTGCAAGTTTGTAAATCAGGGGAAACGAAGGTAGTTTGTGAAGTGGAAGTTCTAGGTGCTGTGGGACGAATTTGCTTCATAACAGAGCGTAATGTCTTGACATACGAAGCAGGATCACATGTGGGGTTAATGGGTGTAGGTGTGAAAAATTCTCCGGGTAACCGGAGTGTGGTACCGTAAACTAATTCTGCTGCAGAGCATGCAAGATCAGTCTTCAGAGCAGTACGAATTCCGAGTAGGATTAGGGGTAGCCGTCCACCCATGTAGTAGATGGATCAGTGGCTCGCAAGGAACTTTTAAGTTGACGATGGAAGCGTTCTACCACCCCATTGGATTGCGGGTGATAGCTTGTTGTTCTGATGCGCTCAGTCCCAAGAAGGAGCATGAGTTCCTTCCATAAGGCCGATTCAAACTGGGCACCTCTGTCTGTGCAAATGGTTGCAGGTATTCCAAAACGGGAAACCCAACATGAAACAAAGGCATGAGCTACTGCAGAAGCAGTACAAGAAGTCAAAGGAACAGCTTCTGGCCATCTTGTGAACCTATCAATGACAGTGAGAAGATAGGTATAACCTCGAGAAGAATAGAGGGGGCCGACTATGTCTAGATGTATGGCCTCAAAACGAGCCTTCGGCAAAGGAAAGGTACCAATTCTGACTTTGTGTGTCGGTGAACTTTGGCACGCTGACATTGAAGGCAAGATCGAGTCCAATTGCGGATATCTTTGTTCATACTTGGCCATACAAACTAGCTGCAATTAATTTTTGGGTGGCCTTAATTCCCGGGTGAGAAAGGGAATGGAGTTTAGCAAAAACAGCTCTTCGCAGCCCTTGTGGGACCAACGGTCGAATATGCTCAGTCGAGACGTCACACAAAATTTGTAAGTCTGACTTGGGTTCAACTGGTAAAGAGCGGACTTGCAACGAAGTGGGTGAATTAATAAGAGCTTGGAGGTCTGTATCCGTGGACTGAGCCTTAGCCATCTCTGAAAGGTTGATGTGAGAGTCCAGGGTCAGAAATTGCTGAGATGCGAGACAGAGCATCCGGCACAACATTCAAAGAACCTGAAATGTGTCGAATGTCTGAAGTAAATTGAAGAATAAAATCAAGGTGTCTTCTCTCAGTAGGAGCATGAGAGTCTGATTGAGAATGGAGAGCAAATATTAACGGACGATGATCCGTAAAAATGCTAAGTCACGTCCTTCCAGGAATGGCCTGAAATGACGGATGGAGAGGTATATCGCCAGCAACTCTCGACCGAAAGTGCTGTACCTCATTTGTGAAGGTGAGAGCTTGCGTGAAAAGAATGCGAGAGGTTCCCAAACGCCTGAAACAAGCTGCTGGAGCACTCCTGACACGCAACGTCAGAGGCATCAGTGGCTAAGTTCAGAGGAGCGTCTGGTTGAGGGTGAACAAGGCATGTAGCTTGTGCTATAGCCTCTTTTGCTTGTGAAAAAGCATTGGTAGCTTCGTGGTTCCACAAAACTGCAGTGGATCTGCCCCTTTTTGATTGGCGAAGAAGAGAGGTTATGGGTGCAAGAATGTTTGCACACTGAGGAATGAAGCGATGGTAGAAGTTTACCATCCCTAAGAAGCGGCGAAGTTGCTTTTGAGTTTGCGGTTGTGGGAAAGACCTTATCACAGATACTTTATTTTCGAGAGGAGAGATGCCCTTCGAAGTAACCTTGTGTCCTAAGAAGGTGAGTTCATCTACAGCAAAGACACATTTTTCAGGGTTTAGCAATACACCATATTCTGCCAACCGAGAAAAAACTAAGCGTAAATGTTGAATATGTTCTGAGGGAGAAGAACTTGCGATGAGAATGTCATCGACATATGTGAAAGTGAAGGAGAGACCTCTCAACACTTCATCAATGAAGCGTTGAAAAGTTTGGGCCGCATTACGCAGTCCGTATGGCATTTTTGTCATTTCAAATAACCCAAAAGGGGTTGTTATAGCAGTTTTATGTATGTCTTCAGGGTGTACAGGAATTTGATGAAAGGCTCGCACCAAGTCAAGGCGTGAAAATACTGTGGTGCCATGGAGAGCAGAAGTAAAATCGTGTAAGTGAGGAAGGGGATAGCGATCTGGAATCGTGTTGTCATTCAAAGCACGATAATCTCCACATGGACGCCAGTCTCCAGGTGTAGGTTTTGGGACCATGTGTAAAGCAGAGGCATACGGGCTACTTGAAGGCCGTATAATACCGAGTTCGAGCATGTGTTCAAACTCTCGTCTCACAATTGCAAGACGATCTGGAGCTAAGCGACGTGGGCGGGTGAAAACAGGTGAGCCTACCGTATCAATACGGTGGACAACAGAGTGTTTAATAGGGGTATCCTTAGAACAGGGTTGAGTAAGGGAAGAAAATTCATTTAGGAGCTGCTCTATAGCAGGTGAGCACTGTGGCAGAGAACTTGCCAATAATGATGAGGGGTGTGCGGTAGGAGAACCAATTACTGAAAGATGTGTGGCATTATCAATTAATTGTGCTCTACGAACATCAACTAATAAATCATTAGCAGAAAGAAATCAGAGCCTAACATTGGGGTATATACATCCGCGACAAGAAATATCCAGCGGAAAACACGTCTAAGTCCAAGAGAAACTGAAATAGAACGACGTCCATAAGTGTGAATAGATGAAGAATTAGCTGCACGTAAAATGAAAGGAGAAGGTCCGTTTGCACGGTCTGCGGCTGTTGCAGGAATAACACTGTATTGAGCTCCAGTGTCAATAAGGAATGCATAGCCTGAAAGTGGATCATGCAAGGTGAACGTTGGACCAGGTGGTGCAGTAGTTTGTGAATCATTAAATTTTTGTGGAGGAAGGTTAGTATTGCTGTGGGAAGGAGTTTGTGTTGTATTTGGGAATTAGTTGGGTATTAAATTAGTGTGGTTGAATAAGTAGGTTGCATTCTTTAACTTTACTTGCATACGTATGTGTTGGTTTGACAGTGTTAAATGAGGTAGTTGAGTGCGTAGTAATAGGTTGAACATTATTTTGGTGGTAGAGTAATACTTAGTTAAAATTGAGGTAGATTAGATGAGTAGTGGTAGGGTTAGTTGAAGAAAGGATAGGTTGAGAGGCTTGAGAGGCTGTAGTGTCAGACGCCTGTGACACTAGCCTAGTTAGTTTAAAGGAGGATTAGGAGTCCATGGACAAGGTGTGACACAGCGCGTTGCACGATCTTTAAACTTTTCATGATACCAGCAAGGGGGGTATGAGCAGTAGACTGAGGTAAGGAAATAGGTTGAGAATGAGGCTGAGTAGTGGGGATTGAGGATTGAGGATGAGGTAAGGCTAATAGATTTGATTAGGAGCAACCAACTGACCTGTTTGCGGTGGCTGTGGTTGTAGTAGAACGAGGCGTTGTCCAGGTTCATTGGGAGGCTCTATTTGGACCAGAGGGTCGTCCTCGTCTTGAAGAACTTCTCTCTCGTTCCCTGTTGTTAGCTAGCTCTATTCGGAGAGCTTTAAATTCTTCTTTAATTGTTTGTAGAATTTCGTTGGATACTTTAAGACTTGTGCGGCCAGACTCTGAGTGTCGTCCTGCGTGGCACAGATTTGGGGGTGATGGGTGTTATCTACTTGGCCAAGGTGGATTTCAATCATCATCTTATCAGCTGTTTTGGCCATAGTGAGGAGGTCTGTATCATCTGGCATACAACGGAGCATTGGTCGTAGGGCAGTGGGGAGACCATTGAGGAAGCGGCGTCGCATTAAGGGTGAGTTTTTATCGTCTTCATTGGTCTGTCCAGCCAGGTCTTGCAGATGCCTCAGGAAGGCTGTTGGCGTTTGATCCCCAAGAACTTGGTCCTTGAGTAGAGCATTGAGTCGCTCTTCTTCTGATTGGCCGAGTCTCCTGACTAACTCGCTGAGGAGGCTCTCAAAAGCTTGGTCAGACGGAGGCAATAGAGCACATCCCGCACTACTTTGTATACTAGTGTAGGCAGGAGGTTCTTTGTGATAAGGAACTTGGTTCGTGGGTCCGTAATTCCTTTTATCGCGAAATAATCCCGCAGTTGACTCACAAAGATTCCAGGCTCTTCAGCGGTGAATTGTGGAGTGGTAGGCTGATACATTGTTAGAAGGTCTGTTATAGGTGGTGAATTTGGAGTACCACCGTTGGATGATCCTAGGTTGTTGTTGGGTCATTGTGGCTATTATATTGTTACAAGGTACTAAAAAAATTAAAATGTGTCAAAAATGACAAGATTTCAACAAATTGTTGAATGCAAATAATGGCTTCAGGTAAGCTTGGTTGAGTATGAGACTCAATGGAGTTATGAATGCCAATAACAAAAAGTTACGTAAAAATTTTTTTTTTATGATGTAGCCCAATATTAGCAGAAAAATAGTCTGCGTATAGGCTGTTTGCAAATATAAGTAAATTTGCACAAAAAAACTTTAGAAAATGCTGATTTTATAAAAAGGCAAAATAAAAGGAATATATTTTGCAAGAGAATACACTTCCAGTACAGGTGAGTGCTTAGTACTAGTGAATTTAATAAAATTATGATGCAGACTGAATATATTGACAAAAATTGAAAAAAATTTTAGAAATTTTTTTGCATAAATTACGGTGTTTGGTCACTCCGGAGTGTCACCAATTGTAAGGGTCTATTTATTATAGACCTTTACGTAAATAATTAATAAATGCCAGGGTCACCAGCGCCCAAATACTAGATTGGCATCCAGCACTGCGGCGCAAAAATAATTTTAATAAAAAAGGGAAGGACTGATTATAAAATCATCAATGAATTTTGTATTTTATTGACAACAATTAATAAACTATATGCAACAATTATTTATAAATGCAAAGGGGATTTTACCCGTAACAACTTTGACATATAAATGCGAATTAAATAATGGCACCGTTTAGCTAATATATAACAGTCTGCAACTAATACTGATACTAATAATAATAATATGTAACATACTAAACTAATACTTATTGCAACATACCAAACTAATATACAACATACTAATAGGTAACTAATATAATAGGTAACATACTAATAGCCACAATGACAACCTTGTCTGCAAAGAGAGACAAGAATACTGTAAGTAATTTCCAGACAAAAAATGATACATAATAATGGCAAAAATTGATAATTAAAATATATATGCTATATAGGCCCAGTAACCTGTGGATGGTGAATTACAGTTAATCCTCATTATGGGATTGTGTTAAGTTGAACAGGAAAACTAAGAATATGTAGGCCACAAATGACTAGTAGGCCATCTGCTAAGGAAATAACATGAAACATAATAGGCTTATAAAGTAAAATATATTAAGAAAATTAATGGGCAGGCCTATGCCTCTTCAATATAGTAGGCTGAGGTTAATCATCTAAAACAAAGGCTACGGTAGGCCTCAGCTAGGCTAGAGTAATTTACAATTTGGCTCTTGCATAGATAGGCCTAACTTAGTCTAAGCTAATTTATAGTATGAATCTTTCAGTACTATTTATAGTATGAATCTTTCAGTACTAATCACAAACAATATAAGGCTTGTTAATATCTGCAGTATGCGGTATTGCATACAGATATGCAATAGTAAAAAAATAAACATTATAAATAAGAAACATACCACAAAGAAATTTTGCTTGCTGGCGCCGTCCTTTTAAATCATTAAATGTGGAAACGGCGTCCCTTGTGTTGTCGTTGCACACAAGTTTGTTTTTACTTCACAATTTTACCAACAAGCCAAAATAATCCCTAAAAGCAAACTCAAGTCTAGTCACACCATGCCCCCAAAATTTACATTGTTTAAAAGGCACAAAATATATTTTTATATTTGCTTTAAACTTCTTTAATGATTGCACTTTAATTTTTAACTAAATTACTATACACTGAATGCTTAAGAATTAAAATTAATCACTGGACATGTTTAACTTGTATTTATTTATTTAGACTTAAAATGTTTCACTTGTGCCAACTTGTGGCAATTTTCACTAATAAAAGATAATCTTGTGGTGCAAGGCACTACAACAGCCGTCGATAAAGATTACGCTGCATTCGGATTCGAGCTAAAGGTCGCGCCCAAGATTGCTACACTCGGTGCGATGGCTGACACCGGCTGCCAGAGCTGTCTG
This sequence comes from Bathynomus jamesi, assembly GCA_023014485.1. Lineage (NCBI taxonomy): Eukaryota > Metazoa > Arthropoda > Malacostraca > Isopoda > Cirolanidae > Bathynomus > Bathynomus jamesi. The sequence goes on along the minus strand of JAJOZX010000216.1, from coordinate 1,478,214 downwards.
GCAGGCATCAAAGTCATCCACCGCATAGGCCTCAAACAAGCGACCTTATCCCCGTCACGATGAGAATGCACGCCGCCAACAACGGATGCATCAAAATACTCGGCGCCGTCATCCTGCGACTCTCTGGAAAGGACAAAATCGGCAAAGTGGTAACAACTCGTCAACTCACCTATGTCACGGACAACTCCGACAAGCTGTTCCTCAGCAAGGAGGCATGCATCGCGCTCGGCATGATCACCGACAACTTCCCGATGATCGGTGAGACGTCTTCGCATCGACTCGAGGCAACCTCGGCAGCCGACACCGCGAGCGATGAGGTGCCGGCGAGAGATAGTGCTATCAGCAGCGAGAGCGGTCAGACCAGCCCATGCGACTGCCCGATACGTCAAACACCGCCCCGGCCGCCATCACAACTACCGTTCCTGGCGACTGAGAAGAACCGCGACAGACTGCGGCAGTACTTGGTCGAATACTACAAGTCAAGCACATTTAACACGTGTGCGCATCAGCCGTTGCCAATGATGGAGGGCCCTCCATTGAAACTTATGGTGGACCCTCTAGCTGACCCGGTGGCATATCACACCCCGGTACCCGTCCCTCTTCACTGGCAAGATGACGTCAAGCGTGGACTCGACCAAGACGTGAAATTGGGCGTAATCGAGCCAGTGCCGGTCGGCGAACCGGTGACATGGTGTCACCGGATGGTGGTGTGCGCCAAGAAGAACGGGAAGCCACGCCGCACGGTCGACTTCCAGCCCCTGAACATACATGCCACCCGCGAGACACACCATACTCAGTCACCGTTCCACCAGGCACGGTCGGTGCCCCATGGCAAGAAGAAGACCGTGTTCGATGCCTGGAACGGATACCACAGCGTGCCCCTCCGCGAGGAAGACCGTCACCTGACTACCTTCATCACTCCGTGGGGCAGGTACCGGTACCGCACGGCGCCCCAGGGCTATATCGCCTCTGGTGATGGCTATTCGAGACGTTACGACGAAATAGTATCCGACGTTCCAAACAAAACCAAGTGTATCGACGATACGCTGCTCTGGTCGGACGACCTGAGACAAAGTTTCTTCCAAGCAGTCAACTGGCTTGACATCTGCGGCAGACACGGCATCACGCTGAACCCTGAGAAGTTTGTATTTGGACAAGACACTGTGGAGTTTGCTGGCTTCGAAATCACACTCGACAGAGTACGACCCTGCGAGAAGTATCTGCAGGCCATCCGTGACTTTCCTACACCAAAGAACATAACCGACATTCGCTCATGGTTTGGGCTAATTAACCAGGTGGCGTATGCTTTCGCTATGGCAAAGAGAATGATACCTTTTCGCCAACTCTTGAAGCCCGGCACGCCCTTCCGATGGGATGATCAACTCAACAATCTGTTTGAAGAGTCGAAGGTGGTGATCATCAGTGAGATCGAGGAGGGTGTAAGTATATTTGACAAAACAAAGCCGACCTGTCTTGCGACCGATTGGTCGAAGTCAGGGATCGGATTCTGGCTATCCCAGAAGCACTGTGAATGTCCTGGTGCTGAACCCTTTTGCTGCCGCACTGGTTGGATGGTCACCCTCGTTGGCAGTCGCTTCACCCACCCCGCCGAGTCACGCTACGCGCCGATCGAGGGGGAGGCTCTGGCAGTCGCTGACGCACTGGACAAGGCCAGGTACTTCGTCCTCGGCTGCGATGACCTCATCATCGCGGTTGACCACAAACCGCTGCTGAAGGTGTTTGGCGACAGGTCGCTGGAAGACTTACCGAATGCTCGACTGAGAAATCTGAAGGAGAAGACTCTCCGCTACAGATTTCGCATGATCCATGTACCTGGTGCGAGGCATCGCGCTGCTGACGCTACGTCCCGCCACCCCACCGGCGACCGCCAACCTGAAAGATGCTCCTGGCAGACGACATCTCCGCTAGTAGCCAAGACGCTGTTGCTGATGATGACCTACCGTCGGCAGCTGCTCTGCGCCACTCATTCTTAGCTGGCATACGCACAGAGGGAACGGCTGCGTACAACGACGAAGCCCTCGACGACGAGGTTATGGCCTGATCTCAGCTCTGAACACGCTGCAGTCCGTTACCTGGGACCGGGTAAGATTGGCGACGAGCAGCGACCAACACATGACAGAGCTCGTCTCGATAATCGAGTCAGGCATGCCTGACTTCCGTCACGAGCTCCCACCCCCACTCAGAGAATATTACCAATTCCGAGAGGACCTGTACACGGTGGACGGCGTCGTCGTATTCAAAAACCGTGTTGTGATCCCTCCCTCTCTGCAGGATGTACTGAACGCGCTCCACGCAGCCCACCAGGGCGTATCGTCGATGGTCGCGAGGGCTGAGGTGTCCGTGTTCTGGCCCGGCATCACCCCTGCTATCACTACCCTCAGGAACAGTTGCAACCATTGCAACCGTATGGCACCTTCGCAGCCCAGTGCTCCTCCAATTCCTCCGGTGTCCCCCGTCTACCCTTTCCAGTGCATCTGTGCCGATTATTTCCACTATAAAGGTACCAACTACCTCGCGATCGTCGACAGGTACTCAAACTGGCTGATTGTGGAGAGGACCACGGATGGCGCCAGAGGTCTCATCAACAGCCTGCGCAGGGTGTTCGTGACTTATGGCATCTGCGACGAACTGTCATTTGACAGCGGCCCTGAGTTCACATCCACGACTACTCGTCACTTCCTGGAGAACTGGAGCGTACACCACCGTCTAGCTTCGGTAGCTTTTCCACATTCAAACTGCAGAGCGAAGTTGGCGTGAAAACAGCGAAACGACTGATCACAGACAACACAGGACCGAACGGTGAGCTCGATACAGACGCTTTTCAGCGAGCCATGCTACAGTACCGCAATACGCCTGACAAAAATACCAAGCTGTCTCCCGCTATGCGTGTGTTCGGCCGTCCGATCAAAGATTTCATCCCGATCGTGCCCAGCAGGTACAAGCCACACGATACCTGGCTCGGGACGTTGGCGGCGAGGGAGGATGCCTTGCGGACAGGCACATGAGAGCCACTGAACACTGATCCGAGCACACCAGACGGTTACCCCCACTCGTGGTTGGAGACAGGGTCAGAATCCAGAACCAGATCGGCCCCAACCCCAGGAAATGGGACAAGACTGGCCTGGTAATAGAAGTGCGACAGTTCGATCAATACGTGGTGAAGGTTGACGGTTCAGGCAGAGTGACTCTGCGAAACAGAAAATTTCTGAGGAAATACGAGCCCGTCCAACCGCACAGACGCCGCCTCACCATCGGGGACGACTCCCACCTTCACCTCTCCAGCCCTGCGCCCGGATCGGGGCAGTGCGCGACTTCACCCCCAGAACCACGCATGGACGACTCCCGCTTTCACCTCTCCAGCCCTGTGCCCGAATTGGAGCAGTGCGCAACCTCACCCTCGAAACCACGCTCCCCGTCCGCAGTCGAGCGATCATCCCTTACCGCCCACCAACCGGCTGGCAATGTAACCTCACCGACCAGCCCCACATCACTTCCACTGTACACCCCATCACGAGGCCTGCCCTCCAGATCAGCTGCGCACCCTCAGCAGTGCCCACCAGCACCGTCTTTGGCACCCATTGAGCGCTTCCAGCAACGAGATTCCTCGCAACCTGCTGTTCCAGGTGCGGCGTCCAGGTGTCCCGCTTCTCCAACCGATGCCCCTGCCGTCAGACGCTCCGGACGCGATAGGAATACACCATGGCAGAGCGATTACGATATGACGAACACGCTACATACTACATGAACAACCCCCTCTCGCCATCGACACCCATACCCTGTACCACACTACTACATATATAAGTCTTTGTCCCCCTTTTTTCACTATACTATATCAGACTCGGGGGGAGATAGAGAATATTCATTATTATTGATTGGTGTCTTCATGTTGATGCCTTTATTTTTCATGTATGTGTTTATGTTTTGTTTGCATGTTTCAGAGTGCCATCATTGTTCAGCGTTATGGATATTGGTCAATAAACGTAATAACAAAAAGTGGAATCTTATTTAGTACCTGTGACAAGTTCTCGAAAAGTCCATTGATATCATGGCAATAGCAGAGCGGACCGTCTACTGTAAAGAATGTCGCCAAATCATGGTTTCGTTTTCGATAGTGACACACTCGGACGTTCTTCTCAAGTAAGTGTTTCTGCTTGAGTCTCGAGGAGAGAAGTTCTGATTTCTCTTTCGAGAGTGCTAGGTCTCTGATGAGGACATTCAACTGGTTTTGGGTAAGCCTCTCCGGCTCTAATTGCTCTTCGTTAGGTGTGTAGTCAAGATCGGCCAAGGGTCCCGCATCTCCGCCAATCGCACCTTCGTCGGATTCCCTTTCGTCTTCTAAAGAATCGATTCCATGATGTGGAGGTACCGGAATCGGCATCGTGTCATCGTGAGGGATCGGTCTGATCGCGGAGTCTACGTTCGGATAAACGATGTTATGCTTGTTCTTCACGGAGAATCCAGTTATGTTAACATTGCAAAAGCAACAATTGCCATGATGGTCTCTCGGCTCCTTCCATATCATGGGTATAGCAAACGGCATCGACTTTTTCCTTTGGTTCAACCAGTCACATAATCCATTCGAACAAGCGGTACAGATAACACGTGGCACCCAGGCCTTATCTTCGTCGCCTAGTGGACACAGCCGAAGTACAACCGGTAAGTTTTCCGAAGATCCATCGTGATTGTACGCCATTGTGATTTAGCCGCGAACGAGCCGCACACGTAACAGAAATTGTCGGTGTGATTTTCACACTTTCGAGGCATGATGATCGATGAGTGGGTTGATGTAAATCACCTAAAAAAATAAAATGTGTAAGTGGGCGACACAAAACAAAACAACACACAACTAGGCATGTGACTGTTACGCCAAAGAATTAAAGGGTGTACATGTGCAACGTTTGCAAATTTGTGGCTTGCAACTGCTCTCACCTAAAATACCACAAGACAACCTGCGGAAAGCCTAAGTTGAAACGACAAAATGCCATACATGACGGTACAGAAACGGTAAAGCAAAAACTTACACCTAAGCTGCAACGACAAAATACGTATATTATATATTGTGTATATATAGTATTACATATTATATTTAGTTATATGCATATTATATACATTATATATATATATTATCGTATTATATTACGAATATATATATATATATATATATATATATATATATATATATATATATATATATATATATAAATATATATATATACAGGTGGGCGGAAAGTAGCTCCCTATTTTGGATTGGTAAAAAAATACGTATATTATCCATTTATTTCAGAAGAAATAATATGAAAAGGTAGGCATACATGGTAGGTTTTCTCTAAAATTCAATGTGGGCTCCAACTCTTTCCACCAGCTTCTGGAGCCGCCCAGGAATGGCGTCCACTGACTTTAGCAGGAACTCCGGCGGGATGGAAGACATGACTTCCCGAATTCGGTCCTCCAGTTCTTCCAATGTCCTCGGTTTGGTGCGGTAGACTTCTTCCTTTACCCACCCCCAAAGAAAGAAGTCGCACGGTGTCAAGTCGGGGCTCCTGGCTGGCCATTGATGTGGACCACGACGACCCATCCAACGCCCAGGGAAGTGGGCATCCAGCCACTCACGGACAACAAGAGCGAAATGCGGAGGGGCGCCATCTTGCATAAATATCAGATCGTCGATGTTCTCCCATGTGCTGACAACCGGCCAGACCTCGTTTCGCAACATAGCAAGGTACCGCTCAGCACTTCGCTCTTGTTGTCCGTGAGTGGCTGGATGCCCACTTCCCTGGGCGTTGGATGGGTCGTCGTGGTCCACATCAATGGCCAGCCAGGAGCCCCGACTTGACACCGTGCGACTTCTTTCTTTGGGGGTGGGTAAAGGAAGAAGTCTACCGCACCAAACCGAGGACATTGGAAGAACTGGAGGACCGAATTCGGGAAGTCATTTCCTCCATCCCGCCGGAGTTCCTGCTAAAGTCAGTGGACGCCATTCCTGGGCGGCTCCAGAAGCTGGTGGAAAGAGTTGGAGCCCACATTGAATTTTAGAGAAAACCTACCATGTATGCCTACCTTTTCATATTATTTCTTCTGAAATAAATGGATAATATACGTATTTTTTTACCAATCCAAATAGGGAGCTACTTTCCGCCCACCCTGTACATATATATATATATATTATATATATATTATATATATATATATGATGAATAAAACCACGAAGGAAAGGAAACACAAAATGGTGCTCAAGCACTTTCGTCTAATGACATCCTCAGGAACACTGAAGTACATAAAGGGTTACGGCCTATATATAGGTTACAGAAAGAAAAAAAATAAATAAATAACATACATATATATATATATATATATATATATATAATATATATATATATGCAATAAACGGAGAAGTAAAAATAAAAATTAAAAATTACAGGATTAACAGAGAGGCATACAAATTTGTAAGGAAAAATATCGATTTTTAGCACAAGATCAAATGAATTATAAAAATACAAATTTATACTGGAAATCTGCCCGGGTTTTAACACTTTGCCTTTTATAGTCGTTTCGATATATACAGGGTGTCCCAGAATTAACTATCTATTTCAATGAAATCGGACAAATTTTTTAAAAACACACTTTTATTTATGTTTATCATGTTTAATATGTGTTAAAAATGTATAAATTTCTAAATTTTTTTCAGAATTTTATTTTCATAATTTTTTCATAGTTTTTCATAGTTTTATTTTCATTCTCTTTCAGAACCCTATTAATAATGAATACACAAGAACGCATCTTTGTTGTAACATCCCGTATCAAAGGAATGCAATGTAATGAAATCAGAGAAAAATTTACAAGAAGATTCCACAGAACCGGTCCTACAGACAAAGCGATTCGTGAACTTGTGAACAAATGTAAAAGAACTGGATCCGTACACGACGAGGTGGGAAGAGGACGCCCAAGGACAGCACGTAACAGTACCGAACAGGTACGACAATTGTTTGAGGATGAACCAACAACTTCGGTTAGGGAGGCCGGTCGAACTCAACATATCCAAGACAACAGTTCATAGAATCTTGCGACACTGATGAGAAAGGCTTTGATACGGGATGTTACAACAAAGATGCGTTCTTGTGTATTCATTATTAATAGGGTTCTGAAAGAGAATGAAAATAAAACTATGAAAAACTATGAAAAAATTATGAAAATAAAATTCTGAAAAAAATTTAGAAATTTATACATTTTTAACACATATTAAACATGATAAACATAAATAAAAGTGTGTTTTTAAAAAATTTGTCCGATTTCATTGAAATAGATAGTTAATTCTGGGACACCCTGTATAAAAATAAAATGAAAATTAAAAGTTAATAAAGTAGCACACAAGTTTACCAAAGATTTAGCGTCCTACCCTTCTTATCTAAATCTGTTTTGAAGGAATTCAAAACAACAAGATCGAGTTGAAAAAGACCTTTGCTTATGTTGAAGTTATTTGAAAGTTGGATAATGGCAGACTCAAGAATATTTCTATTAACAATGTTGCTAGAGTGGAATAAAACTGAAGCATTATTCCAATCAATACAGTGGGATAACTCTGACAAATGGACAAAAAGGGCACTGGACAACTGTCCTGTTCTAACGGAATATTGATGCTGTTTTATACGTGTGTGCAAATTCTTTCCCGTCTGACCTATGTAAAAGGAATCACATTGTTTACAACCAATTTTATAGATAATGCCTGAATTATTGGTAGGGCTATTTTTTAATATGATATTTTTCACAATATTGTTATATGAAAATACTACATTAATATCCAAAAGTTTAAGTACATTAGCAATGCCTAAAAAGCCCGGAAAAATGGAAGTACTAAAATATTTTTTTGACAAAGTACGAGTGTTATTATTGACACGATAGAAAGTTCGTTTTGCCTTGTTGAGACAAGATTCCATAAACGCAGATGGATAACACAGATCACTTCCAATACCGTTGATTTTTTCCAATTCGGCATCGATGTATTCCGGACTGGCGATCCTAAGGGCGCGGAGAAACATTGATGAAAAAATGGCCTTCTTAGTGGGGGTGTCATGTCCCGAGTAAAAGTGTACGTAGGACAAATTGTTTGTTGTTTTCCGATAGATACTAAACTTAAAACCTGGGCTTTCCCTATGTACACGCACATCCAAAAATGGGATTGAATTGTCTTGTTCCACTTCTAAAGTAAACTTAATGGAGGGGACTTGATCATTTAACTGAAGGAGGAAGTTATCCAGGTCACGATTCATGGGCCAGATACACAAAATATCGTCGACGTACCGCAACCAAGGGATGCCAACCCCCAGGATTCTCGGAATGTAAGTAATTTCGAAAAACTCCATATAAATATTGGAGAGGAGGGGCGATAAGGGGTTGCCCATGGCCATCCCGAACACTTGTTAATAATACTCGTTATTGAAAGTGAATTTACAGTCTTTGATGCAAAGCTTAATAAGTTCCAAAACAATGCGTGAAGGTAGTGGTAGGTCATACTTATATAATTCTTGGGAGAGAAAGTCAAGCATATCATCAATCGGCACTTTTGTAAACAATGAACAAACGTCAAAACTGATCAATCTATCGTTAGTTTCAGTACGTGCATTATTCAATTTTTCAGTAAGATCCATGGAATTTTTTACATGTGAATCTCAGATATAGTTCCGAGAATGGGGGACAAGACTTTGACAAGCCATTTGGAGAGTTTATAAGTAATAGAGCCCACCGAGCTAATAATAGGGCGCATAGGGTTGCCAGGTTTGTGGGTTTTAATAAGACCGTAAAGGTAGGGCAGAGAAGGTGAAGTGGACATGAAAAGCGGAATTAAGTCCTATACAGCAAACTTAGGAAGAACCCGCAGGATGACGTCATCAAATCATTTAATAGTGGCTTGAAACGCATTCTCAAAGATCATAAGGACTTAATTCCGCTTTTCATGTCCACTTCACCTTCTCTGCCCTACCTTTACGGTCTTATTAAAACCCACAAACCTGGCAACCCTATGCGCCCTATTATTAGCTCGGTGGGCTCTATTACTTATAAACTCTCCAAATGGCTTGTCAAAGTCTTGTCCCCCATTCTCGGAACTATATCTGAGATTCACATGTAAAAAATTCCATGGATCTTACTGAAAAATTGAATAATGCACGTACTGAAACTAACGATAGATTGATCAGTTTTGACGTTTGTTCATTGTTTACAAAAGTGCCGATTGATGATATGCTTGACTTTCTCTCCCAAGAATTATATAAGTATGACCTACCACTACCTTCACGCATTGTTTTGGAACTTATTAAGCTTTGCATCAAAGACTGTAAATTCACTTTCAATAACGAGTATTATCAACAAGTGTTCGGGATGGCCATGGGCAACCCCTTATCGCCCCTCCTCTCCAATATTTATATGGAGTTTTTCGAAATTACTTACATTCCGAGAATCCTGGGGGTTGGCATCCCTTGGTTGCGGTACGTCGACGATATTTTGTGTATCTGGCCCATGAATCGTGACCTGGATAACTTCCTCCTTCAGTTAAATGATCAAGTCCCCTCCATTAAGTTTACTTTAGAAGTGGAACAAGACAATTCAATCCCGTTTTTGGATGTGCGTGTACATAGGGAAAGCCCAGGTTTTAAGTTTAGTATCTATCGGAAAATAATAAACAATTTGTCCTACGTACACTTTTACTCGGGACATGACACCCCCACTAAGAAGGCCATTTTTTCATCAATGTTTCTCCGCGCCCTTAGGATCGCCAGTCCAGAATACATCGATGCCGAATTGGAAAAAATCAACGGTATTGGAAGTGATTATCCATCTGCATTTATGGAATCTTGTCTCAACAAGGCAAAACGAACTTTCTATCGTGTCAATAATAACACTCGTACTTTGTCAAAAAATATTTTAGTACTTCCATTTTTCCCGGCCTTTTTAGGCATTGCTAATGTACTTAAACTTTTGGATATTAATGTAGTATTTTCATATAACAATATTGTGAAAAATATCATAGTAAAAAATAGCCCTACCAATAATTCAGGCATTATCTATAAAATTGGGTGTAAACAATATGATTCATTTTACATAGGTCAGACGGGAAAGGATTTGCACACACGTATAAAACAGCATCAATATTCCGTTAGAACAGGACAGTTGTCCAGTGCTCTTTTTGTCCATTTGTCAGAGTTATCCCACTGTATTGATTGGAATAATGCTTCAGTTTTATTCCACTCTAGCAACATTGTTAATAGAAATATTCTTGAGTCTGCCATTATCCAACTTTCAAATAACTTCAACATAAGCAAAGGTCTTTTTCAACTCGATCCTGTTGTTTTGAATTCCTTCAAAACAGATTTAGATAAGAAGGGTAGGACGCTAAATCTTTGGTAAACTTGTTTGCTACTTTAACTTTTAATTTTTATTTTATTTTTATATATATCGAAACTTGACTATAAAAGGCAAAGTGTTAAAACCCGGGCAGATTTCCAGTATAAATTTGTGTTTTTATAATTCATTTGATCTTGTGCTAAAAATCGATATTTTTCCTTACAAATCTGTATGCCTCTCTGTTAATCCTGTAATTTTTAATTTTTATTTTTACTTCTCCGTTTATTGCATATATATATACTGTATATATATATATATATGTATGTATGTATGTATGTATGTATGTTATTTATTTATTTATTTTTTTCTTTCTGTAACCTATATATAGGCCGTAACCCTTTATGTACTTCAGTGTTCCTGAGGATGTCATTAGACGAAAGCGCTTGAGCACAATTTTGTGTTTCCTTTCCTTCGTGGTTTTATTCATCATAAATTTTTCACGTGTTACTTTCGTGAAATAATTTTCATATATATATATATTATATATATTTATTTATTTATTATATTTATTATATATATTATGATCGGTCTCATCTCGAAAACTAGACGTGCTAGAGGAAAACCGAAAACAGATTTGGAATCAGCGTCCTTAGGCCTCAGTTAGCACAAATGAAGAGGGGGCACTGTTTGCGGTCTTTGCAACAATCATGTATTTAGACTACCGAACTGAATTGCGAGAGAGTTTTCTGTAAGACCATGCCCTATCAGTGCCACTCAGGCTCGCAACTACGGGGGAGCGAGAGGGGGCTTCGCCACCCCTGGCAATTTTTGGGACCCCCTGGAGCCCATACTGCCAGCCAAGTTTGGCTAGAGGGGTGAAAAGTGATCGGAAAGCAGAACTTGATATGCTTGCCTTTGAAGCCAAACGCACGAACAGCATCACTATTAATTTATTTATGCGCAGATCTGCTAAAAACAGCACAATTTGCAATTGTTTAAAAGTAATTTTACATAAAGTCATGAACTAACGTACATTTTCTAAAGACAGTTATTATCCATATTAGCTATATTAAAATTGTTCCCATTAAATTCGTTTTTATTACATATACGAGTATGTATTTATTTTATTGTATAGTATATTTACTGTAATTACAACATGTAACTGATACAATAAAAACGATTATTATTATTATTATTATTATTACAGTGTGTCTGACCCAATTAGTGATCGGGGGCCCCCCTATACTCCGATCCTTGTTGCGGGCCTGGTGCCACTTTTAACAAAAGAGTAAAAAGGATGCTGCCAGCATCCAATAATGATGCCACAGGAGCCCCAAAAAGTTGTGTCTAAAAGAAATGTGTTTTTCACACTAACTTTACAATTGTGAGATATATATATATATATATATATATATATACAGTATATATATATATTTCAACTGCAAAGAACACGCAGTATAATTAACGTAAGAACGATGCTTGTATAGGAGAACATTCCGCGTAAGATGAGGAGGGAGAACGAACAAATGAAAAAATGAGGTAACCACCCGGCAATCGAACCCGGGATCTTCCGATTGCCGGTCAGATATGATAACCACTACACCATGGTCCTCACCCGATCAGAAGTCGTAATTCTCCTACATACGCGCAGAAACCAATGCCCCGAGGGGAGTACCTCCCGCATGCCGCACCTATATATACATTTCAACTGCAAAGAACACGCAGTATAATTAACGTAAAGAACGACGCTTGTATAGGAGAACATTCCGCGCAAGATGAGTGTTTCTGTGCAGTTGCAGTTGAAATGTATATATAGGTGCGGCATGCGGGAGGTGCCCCCCTCGGGCATTGGTTTCTGCGCGTATGTAGGAGAATTACGACTTCTGATCGGGTGAGGACCATGGTGTAGTGGTTATCATATCTGACCGGCAATCGGAAGATCCCGGGTTCGATTCCCGGGTGGTTACCTCATTTTTTCATTTGTTCGTTCTCCCTCCTCATCTTGCGCGGAATGTTCTCCTATACAAGCGTCGTTCTTTACGTTATATATATATATATATGTAAAGAACGACACTTGTGTAGAAGAACGTTCCGCACAAGATGAGGAGGGAGAACGAACAAATGAAAAATGAGGTAACCACCCGGGAATCGAACCCGGGATCTTCCGATTGCCGGTCAGATATGCTATTCATTTGTTCGTTCTCCCTCCTCATCTTGTGCGGAACGTTCTTCTACACAAGCGTCGTTCTTTACATTAATTATACTGTGTTGTTTGCAGTTAAAATGTATATATATGTATGGCATGCGAAGGTGCCTCCTCAGGGCATTGGTTTCTGCTCGTATGTAGGAGAATTACGACTTCTGATTAATCGAGGCCCATGGTGTAGTGGATAGCATATCTGACCGGCAATCGGAAGATTCCGGGTTCGATTCCCGGGTGGTTACCTCATTTTTCATTTGTTCGTTCTCCCTCCTTATCTTGTGCGGAACGTTCTTCTACACAAGCGTCGTTCTTTACATTAATTATACTGTGTGTTGTTGCAGTTAAAATATTATATATATATATATATAATGTGTGTGTGTGGTGTGTGTGTGTGTGTGTGTGTGTGTATATATATATAAAACGGGTATGCCATAAAAAAAGGGTACATTTTAAAAAGGCTATAAAATCAACATTTGTCATTTAATTTTAATAAAACTTCTACACAATAAAACATATGTATTTATCTATATGCAAACAAGTTTTCAGACTAAAATATCAAATAATTCAAATTCTATCAACATTTAACAAAAGAGTATAATTTTTCTGCTTAACATGCAAAAATTATTAAACCTTTTTAATATTTTTTATAAAAATAATTTTTAACGTAAAATTTATCTAAAACTATTAAAAAAATTGTTCGAAATGCTTTCCTTCCATTTCACTACCTTTTTTATTCTTGGCAGGAATATGGGAGAACTTAGCAGAGTGAGTCTACAGGACTAGGATAAAAGATGTCTCTCATTTACGCAAGATCATCATTCAAAAATGGGAAGAGCTTCCACAGGAACAAGTAAATCGAGCTATAGATGAATTCCGGCCAAGAATAAAAAAAGTTATTGAAATGGAAGGAAAGCATTTCGAACAATTTTTTTTTAATAATTTCAGGTAAATTTTAGGGGCAGGGACAATTTGACGTGGCCGACTCGATGCGACCCAACTCGATGTGGCCGACTCGATGCCAGGCCAAGTCGATGCCAGGCCAAGTCGATGCCAGGCCAAGTCGATGCCAGGCCAAGTCGATGCCAGGCCAAGTCGATGCCAGGCCAAGTCGATGCCAGGCCAAGTCGAAGCATATTGTGCTTTATTATCTTTTAAGGGTATTTTAAGAAGAAAAAGTAAAGCATAAAAAATAATTAAGGCTAGGTAAGGTAGGGTAGGTAGGGTAGGTAAGGTTAGGTAAGGTAGGGTAGGTAGGTTAGGTAGGTAGGTTAGGTAGGTAGGGTAAGGTAGGTTAGGTAAGGTTAGGTAAGGTAGGTAAGGTTAGGTTAGGTAAGGTAGGGTAGGTAAGGTTAGGTTAGGTAAGGTTAGGTTAGGTAAGGGTAGGTTAGGTAGGTAGGTAGGTTAGGTAAGGTTAGGTTAGGTAGGGTAGGTAAGGTAGGTAAGGTAGGGTAGGTAGGGTAGGTAAGGTTAGGTTAGGTAGGTAAGGTTAGGTTAGGTTAGGTTAGGTAGGTTAGGTAAGGTAAGGTAAGGTTAGGTAAGGTTAGGTTAGGTAGGTAAGGTAATTATTGAACTCGGCCTCGGTCTTGGCTTCAGACTCGACTACAACACTGTTTGGCATCGACTTGGCCTGGCATCGACTTGTCCTGACATCGAGTTGTCCTGACATCGAGTTGTCCTGACATCGAGTTGTCCTGACATCGAGTTGTCCTGACATCGAGTTGTCCTGACATCGAGTCGTCCTGACATCGAGTCGGGTCGCATCGAGTCGGCCACATCGAATCGTACCCAACCCAAATTTTACGTTAAAAATTATTTTTATAAAAAAATATAAAAAAGTGTAATAATTTTTGCATGTTAAGTAGAAAAATTATACTCTTTCGTTAAATGTTGATAGAATTTGAATTATTTGTTATTTTAGTCTGAAAACTTGTTTGCATATAGATAAATACATATGTTTTATTGTGTAGAAGTTTTATTAAAATTAAATGACAAATGTTGATTTTATAGCCTTTTTAAAATGTACCCTTTTTATGGCACACTCGTTATATATATATATATATATATATATATATATATATATATATATAGTAGCAATACTGCATTAATCATCCTAGTTATCGTTTCGCTTTGGGATAACAACGGCTTTCCTCTTCTAAATTTTCTACCAATGACTTCCATAATCCAGTACTTCATGTTACAGTAAAACAGAAATTCTGCACTAAATTTAAAAAAATTTTCTCGGTAACCACAATTCAGACTCATTAACAGCTCCAAGAAATTAAAAACTTTCAAGTTCAAATTACTGACATTAGATGGCGTTGCGTTGCTCTAACTGGGGGTTCTCAAACCTTTTGTCACTTCGTACCCTCTGATTTATCAGACAATTAACTAGTATCCCCATTAGTAAGAATTCACATAAGATACAGACATATCAATAATAAATGCTTTATTAAATGAATAAACAACAAACTACATACGTAAATAAAATTAGGGTAGTTATAATTCTTGAATTTTAGTGTGAGGGATGTGCCTGATGTGTGAAAACTAGTTTCTCAATTTCAGGTGTAGTGCTTGACAAGGAAACTCGAAGATAATGTTCCACGTTTAGTCGAGAGCGATATTTAGTTTTTATATTTAACAAAGCTGAAAATCCTTGTTCACATAGATAAGTACTGGGAAACATTGGCAATGACTTCACCACCACATTAGCTGCAGCAGGATAAGACTCGCTCATTTTGGACCAGAACTTAGTCAGCGGAAGTGTTTCAAATGCATCTCAGGCTGTAAAGTCATTCACCAACTCAATAAATTGATCCTGTAAGTCTTCTACGAGCGCGTGCACATCAACGATGAATGGATTTCTTATCAATTTTAAATCCAATTCGTTCAATTCTGGAAAATATGACTGGAACTCCAGCAGCAGAGGAAATATGCGCCAACAAACTGAGTCATATGAATTTTATCATTTTTCTCATTATTCTCGAGCACATCGCTAAGATGCTCAAACATACAAAGGTTTTTGTCTTTCACTTTTGTTTCTCACAGTTTCAGTCAGACATGGGGCCTCGGCCTCGAACATATTTTGTAGTCCTTGGCCTCGGCCTACGGCATAGTTAATTAATCATTTTTAGGAAAATGTGATGAACGATGAAATTGTCTAATTAATCAATGATTAACTGATTAAAATTATTAAAAATTAAATACTTCTGAAAGGAGTAAGAAAGCTTTGTTGTTTCTGTTGCGTGAGATAAGACCGAAGAAAACATTTTGCTCAAACATTCAATTTGCTTTAGTTCAAGAAATCAGGCATGGGCGGATTAGACAGTTTATACAAGCAAAAAGGTGCTAAATTCAAATGATACATTACAAAATTTAACTCTTTAACCGCGTTCGGCGACTTTATTCACCGACATTTTTTGTCCTTAACAGCGTAAAGCGACTGCAGTCCACGGCCGTAAAAAAATTTCTTTTAACTGCATTCGGCGACTGCATGCGCAATTGCGCAGCATGCCCTCAGATTTGAGTATACCACCAGTTCTAGGCGCTGCTGTCATCTGGTGGCAGGAACAGCAATTAACAAGGGAGGCAGACGGTGGTGACTGATTGAAGTGTGCTGGGCTCTTTTCGGCATCAGTGATAAACGTGAACAATGTCTTGTGAACTGTATTGTTCGAATGTTGCCAGAAGGCGTAGGCTTATGCTTAGGTATTGTGTTGTTATACTTATTTTGCTTTATAAATAATGCAGTACAGTGATATTTCAATTTCTTTCATGTGAGAATAGACAAGATAAGAGTGTTCAGGTATAAAATACAAACTGCAAGATATTGTTCCAAGCAGGGCCGTTTCCTGGCATAAGCAGACTAAGCGGCCGCTTAGGGTCCCGCTGCTACTGGGGGGCCCCTAGATAGGCTCCCAGGTCATTGCTCAGTGGGCAAGAATAGGAATATAGCCGAAGTTATTATTATTATTATTATTATTATTATTATTATTATTATTGTCGTATTAATTAAAGGTTTTGTATGAGACAAATGTGATAAAACGGAGACAAATGAAACGTTTTGGTCGTTATGTGTAAATAACTATTGTGACATCTTATTTCTATATTATTTAACTTTATTCTTACTATATGCTTATACTTTCCTAAATGCTTAATTTTTCTAGTATTGTAAAACATTATTTCACTAATTTACTAATTATTAAGAGATTTTGTAACACTTTAAAACCTAGGATTATTTTCGTTATGTTTTCAAGTTTATTAATTCTTTTCTCACCTTTTTCAGATAATGTGAATTTTGTTGGTTAAAACCTAAATGGTCTGATTATTTGAATGTATTTGATTAACGTTACAATTATAACAATTATTATTATTATTATTATTATTATCATCATCAGTGTTATCATGATTATTATTATTTAGCAGATTAGTTGTGGTTAACTAGATGTGACTTCGTGCATCTTGGAAAATGAAACGACATTATCCATATTGAAAAATTTATTGAAGAATTTATTATTTAGCTTGAGAGAGATTATTTTTATTTAGGTGTAATATTAAGGTTAAGTTTACTTTAAATAGACACAGTAATTATAGAAATAATAATGGCCTATTTAGACACTGTCAACATAGCTACAGACTTTTTCACTGTAGGTTGCAGTGGTTTTCAGGTTAAAATTTGGTCAGCAGCCAGATTACTAACTATGGTTGTTAGAAAATCTAGAAGAGGAAGAACCATTGTTGTCCCAAGGCGATATGATGACTAAGCTGATTGATGCAGCATTGCTTGTATATATTAAGTTAAGGTGTATATATATCCATCTCATAATTGTAAGGTTAGTGAAAAATTAACTTAATTTAGAGCTAGCATTTTTGAGCTCTTGTGGCATCATTGTTTGGTCACATTGTTGGCATCATTTTGGGGCGCTGCGCGTTCTTTCTACTCGTTTGTGGGATGTCGTACATACAGGGTGTGGTCTGTTAGAGAGCTCTCTTGCAATTCAGTTTGGTTGTTTAGATACAAGATTGTTGCATCGTGCAATAGTCCAGGTTGCGTTGTTGTTGCAAGGTTGAGAAAGAAGACCATAAATAGTACCCCTTTTGTTTATATTAAATTCATGTAACTAAGGTCTAAGGTAGGCCCGCATCGAGTCAGCAACCCTGAGGTAGGACCTAATAGGATCTCAAATCCGTAAGTTTTAATTTTAGCCTAACTTGGGCTGTAGGTAGAACTGGCCCTTTAGAATTTGGCCGTTCACGGCTCAGCTGGGATTTTGAACCCAACAAATAAATAAAATAACATGGTCCTTCAGAACCGGATTCTACCCCAAGACTGAGTCAGCGACTATTTTTCGGCAAAGTTCTGATTGTGCAAATTGTAGCCCAAGTTAGGCCTAGACGGGTTGAGTATTATTGAATTAAGGTCCCAGGGTAAAAAGTTTGGTCGCCCAATTGCGAAACTTGGCCAGTCGTCTGTCGTTGTTTTGGCCTACATTTTACCGGTCTGGTTAATTTGGGTTATTATTGAATTAAGGTCCCAGGGTAAAAAGTTTGGTCGCCAAATTGCGAAACTTGGCCAGTCGTCTGTCGTCGTTTTGGCCTACATTTTACCGGTTTGGTTAATTTTGGGTTATTATTGAATTAAGGTCCCAGGGTAGAAAGTTTGGTCGCCCAATTGCTAAACTTGGCCAGTCGTCTGTCGTCGTTTTGGCCTACATTTTATCGGTTTGGTTAATTTTGGGTTATTATTGAATTAAGGTCCCAGGGTAGAAAGTTTGGTTGCCCAATTGCGAAACTTGGCCAGTCGTCTGTCGTTGTTTTGGCCTACATTTTACCGGTTTGGTTAATTTTGGGTTATTATTGAATTAAGGTCCCAGGGTAGAAAGTTTGGTTGCCCAATTGCGAAACTTGGCCACTTGTCTGTCGTTGTTTTTGGCCTACATTTACCAGTTTGGTTAATTTGGTTTATTATTCGTAGGCGAAGGTTGCAGACCAGTGCGCCAGTTACTTGGGTGGAAAATTTGGTATTCCATACTGGTGTTGGTTAGTACCCCACCTAGCAATTCAGTTTATTTGAAAGTAAAATTTGCGTTTGATCAGTTCGGTTAAGTATTTCTGCCAATTCAGCTTATTTGGCATTGAGCCCAATTGTTGTTTGCATTGAAGATGAGTGCATCTGAATTGAACAAATTTATAAAAAGGAGAAGCGCCTACAAAGGTCTAATTACAAAGGTCATTGCCACTATAGATTCTGCCATAGAGCAAGAGGATTTACGCTTAGTGACTGCGCAGCTTTCCATATTAGAAACTAAAAAGGTTGCTCTAAGTGAGGTAAATGTTAAAATTGAGGCTCTTATAGAAGAGGATGAAATAGAAAATAACATAATTTACTTTGAAGAGATTATTGATGATATTATGGAAAACTGATGAGTGGGTAGTTGGGAGGTAACGAAAATGGTTCACTGAGTAGGTAGGTAGTTAATCTAACAATTATTAAATTCCTTTTATGTCAATAACTGGGTGAATGAAACCAATTGGTTGCTCACCAGAGTTATTCTCCACACTAGTATTTACATACTGTGTGACAAGAGCGTGCTCGGTAATAGATATACATTAAAACCGATCAACCAACCGGAAAAACCAAGACGACGCTGGTGGAAAAAGCCCCTAAAAGGAGAACAAAGGAGAACGAAAACGAAGAACGGGGCGAGAGGACGGAACTGGAGAAGGGACGAGAACAGACACCGAAGAAAGATCCCCACCAGCAAGTACGCTCTCGACAATTATACAGGAAGGAGAAAAGAGACTCTCTAATAACTAGCAGTAAGTGACTAATTGTGTTTTTAGCCCAGTTGGATCTTTTAACTTCTAACTTAGAAGACTCATTAAATTAAGCTGGGTCAGACAACTTAGGCCTACATTGTGGCCTAAGACCCAGCATCAACTCATAGCTTAACAAAGGTGAAGGTAGATTGCCCTAACCTAGTTTGGTGAGGAATCCTACTGTGGACCTCAATTTATCTGCCCGCTCTGGACCATTTCCGGAATCTCTAGGCTGACCCCTACAGGGCTAGACTTAATCTACTCTATAGTTAGACTGGAGATATAAGGGGTGGGTTAATTGTGGACCAATTCATACAGAGCATTTTTCACATTGGTGGTCCGTGTGTGGGGAATTTACAAACCTTAACCTTACTTAACAAAAATTGCAGAATTAGGCTAAATGGTCTAGCCTAAGCCTAACCTAATCAAGCCTAATTAGGTCTACAACCTAGGGCCTAACTAGGAAACATTTACATTTAAGGAGTCTCATTCTCTTATAAGCTTAGACCTGAGTGACACATAAGTACTTGGTGGGGATTAAACCAAATTTAAAACTTGACTGTTTTGTCTGTGATCTCTCTTCTCTGGTAATTTCTTCTTGTCCTCTATTTCATTACGATCCCCAGTTAAACAATTTTGACTTAAACATGGACAGTGCGGAATTGAAAAAGTTAAAAAAGAAAAGGGGGGCAAAGTTGGGAGCTGTTACAAAGGCCGTGAACACTTTTAACAATATTACACAACCAGGTAAGGAAGATTTAGAGTGTGTAATTCTTAAATTGGAAACTAAAAAGAAGGAAATAATAGCCATTGATGAGAGTATTTCAGAGTTAGTTGAATCCGAAATGGCTGAAGAACAATTGATAGACCTTTACGCTGATAATGATGATCAGGTAATCTCAATTGAACAGCAAATAAGGAGACTACGGTCTCGTTTGACTGACTTAATACCAAATAAACCTAATTCTGATTTTAATCAAAGTAGAGCTAACCTTCAACAAAATTTAAGTGGCATGCTAAATCCTGAGTCACAAGAATTGAGGGCTCAGTTACCCATTTTGCTAGTACCAACATTTGAAGGGGACACGGTACAATTCCCATCTTTCATTGACAAATTTGAGAGTTTAATAGGTAATAAACCTTATATTTCAACTGTTGATAAGTTTAGCTACTTAACTAGTTTCCTTAAAGGCCCAGCCTATAACCTGATAGCCTATTTACCAGCCGTAGGGAATTCATATGAAGTAGCTATTGATCTCTTAAAACGTAATTACATTAATAAAGATGAGATTATATATGAATTATCTCAACAAATTTTTGATTTTGCACCCATAAAAGATAACCATAGTGATATGGAAAATTTTTATACAAAATTAGAAGCTATTATAGGACAACTGGTTAGCAATGAGATAGATATTAAAGCTTCATCTTGGATTATACAAGGCATAGTTCTTAGGTGCCTTCCTTTGAGGGTTAAAGATATTTTAGTTCTAAAGACGGGAGAAAATTATCCTAATCTTGAAGATATCAGAAAACACTTTCCCAATATCCTAACTAATTACAAATTGAGAAATATCCCAACACAAAATAAGACCCAGACTATGGATAAACCAAAGACTGTTCCCAGAGACCAACTAGCTACAGCCAACAGACAAACTTGATACTGTAGAATCAAATGTGACCACCTGTAATACCGAACACCTACATTACAGACTTTAATGTACTGCTGCCTCAACTTACACACTACATTTGCAATTTGTGCAAGTAATGAACACAGTAGTACTGGGTGTGACAAACATTCAGACTTTAACCAAGAGCTAAAGATGTGAACAGTTGAACCTATGTAAAAAGTGTACTGGCCAGGGACATTATAAGAAAGACTGTAAATCTAGGTTAAGATTCAAGTGTAAGTTTTGTAAAGTTTACGACATTCTCATCAATGTGTGATTCACCAAAGTGTCCAACAATAGTACTCAAACTCAAAGATACCTCCACCAACAAGGTAATCAAGAAAATGCCATTTTCATGGACATTCTGTTTGCTCAAACAACGTAACAAGAAACACTGAGATTCTTTTACCAACTATTACTTTGGACCTAGTGAATAGTGAGTAGCACCACTCCATGAGATGTCTTATAGACTGTTGTTCCAACAAACATTTGTTTCGCAAAATGTAGTTAATAAATTGGGTTTGACACCAACCCGAATGAACAAAACCTCATATTGCATCCTTTGTTAAGGATAACTCGGACAAAAATAGCTATAAGACAATGACCTGGAACTACATTTAGAAAATAAATTAGAGAAATTGAAGCAGTTATTATTTCTAAAGTAGGACAAAACAAACTGGTTATACCCAAACTAGAACAAACCATAATCATTTGGGAAAACACTACAAAATGCTGATAGACATATCACTAACAACACAGTAGCTAACATTGAAATGTTAATAGGGGCAGATTATATTAATCTTATTCATAAGGGCATAGTAGAGATAGGTAATGGTATAGCTATTCAGACTCCATCAGGATAGCCCCTTTGGGTGACCTATCCAAATACAACCTAGACCTAAACCAAAATAGTTCATGACCAACAAATACTATGTGCCTCAACTCAGTCCTACATAACACCTGTAAGAATAGCAACACTTTGAATATATTATCTCAACTGAGAACATTAATTCATCATTATCAAATGAAACTTTGGATGAGGCAATTCAAACTTTATGGTTGCTAGAATCTGTGGGTATACATGACACAAATCAAACTTCAGAAGATCAGTTAATGGTAGAAAGATTTGAAGACACCATTCAGTGCAAAGACAATAGTTATTTTGTTGAGTTACCTTGGAAAATAAATTGTCCAACTTTAAGAGACAATCTCAAAGTAGCTAAAGGACATTTATATAAAGTAATGAAAAAACTCAAACAAGATAATAATATTCAAACTATAATGATGTCTTCAAAGAACAGCTACAGAAAGGCTTCATTGAAGAAGTAACAAATAACCCTTTTAAAAAATGGTTGTCATTATTTAACCCACAGGGGGGTTTATCGACAAGATGCCCCAACAACAAAACTCAGAGTAGTATATAACTGTAGCCTCAAAGACAGTGATAAACACAGTTTGAATGATTGCCTGATTGAGTGTCCTCATCTCATTTCTGACCTTGTGAAGATCTTACTGAGGTTCAGGTTAGATAAATATGCCGTACAAAGTGACATTTCAAAGGCATTTTTTAGAATAAATCTTAAAAATGAATATGATAAGAACCAACTTAGGTTCTTATGGTTCAAGGATCCATTTGATTTGAATAAAGGGTTCATAACCTATAGATTTAATGTTGTGTTGTTTGGAGCCAATTGCTCACCTAGCCTATTAGCATTGACAATTGGACATCATTTGAACCAGTTCAATAACTCTTTAACATTGAACTTCCTTAAGGAACATTTTTACGTAGACAATCTAATAGGCTCAACAACAACAAAATCTGAATTATCTGAAGTCTATGAACACTCTCAAAACATTATGCAACAAGGTAACTTTGAACTTAGAGATTGGATTTCAAATGATGAGGATTTAAACAAAAAGATTTTAAAGGATAATGATGGTCTTACTGAGCCATCAGACAGAGTTAAAACTTTAGGTATGAACTGGTATTTGGATGCAACTTCTAACAATCATGATTCAATCTGTACTAAAGGTTTTAAACTTGATGAGGAAGCAAATACTAAAAGACAAATATTATCAGAGGCTTCCAAAATTTTTGATCCTATCGGTCTATTCCTGCCTTCAACAATAAAATCAAAGATTCTCCTCCAAGAAATTTGGAGGACAAATGTTGGGTGGGATGATCCAATAACAAATGAAAATCAAAAATCTTGGAAGAAGTTAGCTGCTGATTTAACAAAAGTGCAGAACATTAAAATTCAAAGGTGCTGTGGGTTTTAGGGATAAGCCCCAGAGACTTCATGTGTTTGCTGATGCAAGCACACAAGCTTATGGGTGCTGTGCGTATCTTGTAAGTCCTACAGAAAGTCATCTAATTTATGCAAAAGGGAAAGTTGCACCTCTCAAACCTACCCGAACCATACCTCAATTGGAACTATTGGCTGCTGCATTAGCCATTAAAACCATTTCATTGCTTAAGGATGCTTACCATGATGTGAACATAACTGATATCCACATCTGGCTTGACAGTCAGATTTGTCTTGCCTGGATACGGAATGATAGCATTAATAGTAAGAATATCTTTGTAAGAAATAGGCTAAAAGAAATAGCTGAAGCTAACGAAAGCCTACAAGTAAACTTTCACTATGTTCCAACTAAACAAAATCCAGCAGACTTTCTGACCAGAGGTTTATCCTACAAGTTGTTGAAGTCAAACAAAACTTGGTTTATGGGACCTAAGTGGCTCTGTAATACAGACCAATGGCCTGTGGAACAAGTTAACTTGACATTAAATTTAATCTTTTCAAATGAAAAGGTTGAACCAATCACTAATTATGAATGTTATTCTGATTTCAACAAACTTGTCAGGGTTACAGCCTACTGTTTGAGGTTTGTTCACAACTGTTTAACTACAATTAACAAACAGCTAAATAAAAACAATCATAATTATACAGAAGTTGCAACCAAGTACTGGATAGACATGCACAACAAAAGTACAATAAAGAGTTAGAATTCTTGACTAATGGGAAACAAACAAAAGAACCTGTACCATCAGTAGTTGTGGATCTAAACTTGTTCAGATGAGGAAGGCCTTCTAAGGTGTAAAGGGAGATTAGACAAATCAAAACTGTCATACAAAAGCAAACATCCAATCCTTTTACCTAGATTTAGCTACTTGACAACATTAATCATCAGAAAACACACAATGATGTATATCATATGGGGTACCACAGACACTAACTACATTAAGAAAAACTTATTGGATACCCAAGGGAAGATCACTGTTAAACAGTCCTGAGTGAGTGTGTCACATGTAGGCATATTAATGCTAGGCCCTATAGGAAACCAAATCCTCCTGCTTTGCCAGAGGAGAGAGTTACTCTCAACAGACCCTTTGAGACTGTAGGCATTGACTATACAGGAGCAGTGACTGTAGGGGTGGTTGACACTGAACAAAAAATGTACATTGTACTATTTACATGTGCTGCCTCACGAGCTGTTTATCTGGATGTTGTGGAGGACCTTACAGCAGAATCTTTTGTTGCTGTCTTTAAGAGATTTTGTGCACGACATTCAGTACCAAAGACAGTTTGGACTGACAATGCTACATATTTCAAGGCTGGTGAACAAGTCATCCACGACTTGTTAAGCGATGAACTCACACAATTATATATAAAAAATTCAAACATAAAGTGGAAGTATATTCCGGTTGCCTCTCCTTGGTATGGTTCTATCTGGGAGAGGAATATACAAACAGTAAAGAATTGCTTGAAGAAAGCAATTGGTAAAAAACAGATACACTTGTTTGAGTTGCTCACTCTCCTGGCTGAGATTGAGAACATCATTAACAATAGACCACTCACTTATGTGAGTGACAACATTAATGACCCGGAACCATTAACTCCAAATCATTTGATTCGGGGAGAACAAGTTAGTCTCCTGCCGGACTACAATATAGACTCTTCAGAAGACCAAACTGGACTCAACGACATGATGAGCTCCAGACTAAGTTACAACATTTAACTAGAGTTAAAGCTCATTTCATTAAACAGTGGAAAACTGAGTACTTGATGGGTCTAAGGGAGAGACATAAACAAATGACTAAGAAGGATTGGTCTGACACAATTAAGGTAGGGGACCTTGTTCTCATACATGACAGTACTCCAAGACAATACTGGCCTCTGGCTAGAGTTTCAGAACTCAGACCAGGGGCAGACGGGGTAACAAGAGTGGTCAAATTAAGGACTTCAACGGGTGACACAACAAGAGACATTTCTCTTTTGTACCCTTTAGAGTCTGGACCCAAAACAATGGACTTTGGAGAACCTTCTCCACTGACAGTAACAACTGGAGACACTGAACTTCCAGTAACTATTCCTTTGACAGTAGGAGTGGTAACGCATCCTACTACAACATTGACAGACACAAGACCTCAGCGACAAACAGCATTAAAGGCGCGACTATTTTTACAACAAAAAATAGATGCTGGGGAATTGTAATTTTATCTTCTAACTTTCACTTTTTCTTTTCTTATGGTAAAGACCATAGATAGTTTCATCCTATGGATGTATATTTTCTCTTCTAATTAAATGCTACACCTTCTCCATGAGAAGGTGAGGATAGGCACTGTTAATCAGATTAACAGGCATTTACAGTCAAATAGTTAGCTAGCTACACTCAGACATAAAAATTGGTGACAATGACACCAAAATTTTTATCTCCCGGGGCCCCAGTATATGGAAAACTGATGAGTGGGTAGTTGGGAGGTAACGAAAATGGTTCACTGAGTAGGTAGGTAGTTAATCTAACAATTATTAAATTCCTTTTATGTCAATAACTGGGTGATGAAACCAATTGGTTGCTCACCAGAGTTATTCTCCACACTAGTATTTACATACTGTGTGACAAGAGCGTGCTCGGTAATAGATATACATTACCGATCAACCAACCGGAAAAACCAAGACGACGCTGGTGGAAAAAGCCCCGCTAAAAGGAGAACAAAGGAGGACGAAAACGAAGAACGGGGCGAGAGACGGAACTGGAAGGGACGAGAACAGACACCGAAAAAGATCCCCACCAGCAAGTACGCTCTCGACAATTATACAGGAAGGAGAAAAGACTCTCTAATAACTAGCAGTAAGTGACTAATTGTGTTTTAGCCCAGTTGGATCTTCTAACTTCTAACTTGAAATCATTAAATTAAGCTGGGTCAGACAACTTAGGCCTACATTGTGGCCTAAGACCCAGCATCAACTCATAGCTTAACAAAGGTGAAGGTAGATTGCCCTAACCTAGTTTGGTGAGGAATCCTACTGTGGACCTCAATTTATCTGCCCGCTCTGGACCATTTCCGGAATCTCTAGGCTGACCCCTACAGGGCTAGACTTAATCTACTCTATAGTTAGACTGTAGATATAAGGGGTGGGTTAATTGTGGACCAATTCATACAGAGCATTTTTCACAATATAATTAAAGTAGGCCTCCGAGCAAAAGAGTTTAGCAACTCAGTACAGTTAGAGACCAGGTCTAATAATGAAACACAACACTCAACAAATGATGTTTGTGAAGTTAAGGTTAACAGATCTGTAGTTCAATTACCGAGGCTTGTACTCAAAACATTTTCTGGGAGTATTCAGGAATGGCAAGGATGGGCAGACAGTTTTCAATCAGCAGTTCATTCTAGTCAAGTGTTAAGTGCCGTGGAGAAGTTTAATTATTTGCGTCCCTCTTGGAAGGGGAGGCAGCAAAGACTATAGCAGGATTAGCATTAACAGAGGCTAATTATAATGTGGCTTGGGATATATTAAAGAAACGGTTTGGTAAGCCAGAGATCTTAATTAAAAGCCACCTCCGTGCACTTTTAGCTATACCTCCTGTTAATAATCCTAATAGTGTCAAGGAGTTACGGCAGTTATATGATGAATTTGAAATTAGAACTAGGTCCCTGGACAACTTGGGTGTAGGAATGGAAAGGTATGGTATAATGTTGGTTCCTACACTGGAGTCTAAATTGCCTAGCTCAATTTTGCTTGAATTAAGTAGGGGACACTCTGCAGAACATGTGTACATCCCCCTTCAGCAGATGTTAAGTCTTTTAGGCACAGAATTAGCAAGACGAGAGGGAGTTGAGTTTGCACAGTGGGATGGTAAACAAGGGGACAAAGGCAGGCACAGCACCAAAGTTTCCACAAAAAGGAATAGCCCAGGTACAGTGTCAGCTCTACATGCATCCTCTGAGAATAAATTAAAGGGAATCAAGGAATGCATATTTTGCGAAGGCAACCACAAGTCATATAAATGTGAGGTGGCTGAGGCTTTACCCTTTGAGGAGAGAAAGGACAGGGTAACTAAGTCCACAGCATGTTTTAAATGTTTTTTGAAAGGTCATAGAGCAAGGTTTTGTAAGTTTAAAATTTTGTGCAAAAAATGTCATGGTAGGCATCAGCCATTATTGTGTGAAAACACTCCTAGTAGGCCTACCCCAGAAGTAGAGACATCAGTGGCACATGCCATGCCACTGCTATGCAAGGGAGTAAAAGTAAAGGGGGATTATTGCAAACAACTGCAGCCTTATTAATTGGGAATGAGGGAGAAGCTACTGTAAGAGTGTTGTTTGATAGTGGTAGCCAGTGTAGTTTTATTAAGACCAGAATTTCCAGAAAATTGAAGTTTAAAGAACTTAAGAGGGAAAATTTAAGAATTTCTGGGTTTGGGGGTTCCGTTCAAAACCGAACCAAATTTAAGAAGGTAGAAGTTCTGGTTAAAGGGTTGTTACCGCAAAGTCCCACTATCAAGGTCCAAGCTGTAGAGATTGAGGAACTTTGTGCTCCAGTCACTACTTGTTTAGATATGGCATGTGTCCAAGAATTGCAAGTTAAAGGAATTAATTTGGGCAATAATAAGTTTGAAGGAACAGAAGATATTAGTCTTTTGATTGGAGCTGACTATTATTGGGACTTCATCACTGGTAATATTGTCCGCACATCTCGAGGCCCGGTAGCTATTGAAAGTAAGCTAGGCTGGATGCTACATGGTAGTTATTGCAATGAAATGGAAGTTAAGGCTCTTTTTGTTAAGATTGAGGAGAAACAGCCATGGTCTGGAAAGGCATTTGAAAGCGTTTTGGAACTTGAATCTATTGGCATAAAGGACAAACAGGCAAGTACAGTGAACAATGATGTTTTAGAGCATTTGAAAAAGGGATTGGGTTTAGAGATGGTTGCTATGAAGTTGGCCTACCATGGAAGGATTCTTGCAAACCGGTCAAACCTTCAGCTAGCTAATCGGAGGTTGGAGACTTCATTGTACAGGCTAAAAAAAATGAGGAGTTGTTAATTGAATACAATGAGGCCATCCTAAGTTATGTAAGGGAGGGCTATGCTGAAAGGGTGCAAGGTGAGCTGGTGAGCAGGAGGCACATTATCTGCCACACCATGCAGTGGTACGGCGAGACAAAACTACCACCAAACTGAGGGTAGTTTTTGATGGCTCAGCCAAGGACAAAGGTGGTGTGTCCTTGAATGACTGTTTGGATGCTGGGCCAAATTTAAATGCAGATTTATTTTCCTTGTTACTGAGATTCAGGTTTGGTAGAGTAGCATGACTGCAGATGTGAAGCAAGCCTTTTTGCGGATAAAAATTAAAACCAGAGGACAGAGATGCAGTAAGGTATCTGTGGGTGGATACGAAAGACTTGTTGGAAAATGAACCTAAGGTTCAAGCATATAGAATGAAGTCAGTGTTGTTTGGCCTCAGCTCTAGTCCATTTTGTTGGCAGCTACTATGCAGTACCATTTTAAAAAATATTCTGAAGTCTATCCTAATACTATTGAACACATAAGGAAAAATTTTTATGTTGATGATTTGCTGTGTTCCGTGGATAATACAGAAATGGCTAAACAGATATTCATGGAGGCTAGAGCTATAATGAGGGAGGCTGGCATGGAGCTTAGAAAATGGCAGACCAATCATTCGCAATTACAAGAGTTTATGAGTCATTCCTGTGTAGTACCTGATGCAGCAGAAAGTATTGAGGATTCTGGTATTAAGGAGTTGTGGGCAATAGACGCAAAGGTGCTAGGCATTGTTTGGCAGCAAGATGATGATTTGTTTACCTTCAATGGGAAATCTTTAGTAGAGCTGGCTGAGAATGAGACAAGGTGGACAAAACGTACAGCTCTTAGTTTGGCTTCAAAGGTCTTTGATCCTCTTGGATTCCTGGCTCCATTTGTGATAAAGTAAAAAATTTGGTTTCAGAGTCTCTGGGAAATTGGACTTGGTTGGGACCAAGAGTTACCTGATCATATGGTGGTAAGGTGGAAATATTGGTTCAAAGAATTGGCACATCTTGGAGACATTGAAATCCCAAGATGGTACTTGGAGAGTTGAACAATAGTCCAGACAATTTGGAGCTGCACATCTTTTGTGATGCAAGTGAGGAAGCCTATGCAACTTGTATTTATATAAGAGGCGCATTGCAAGAGGAAGTAAGTTGCAGGTTGGTTGCTGCAAAGAGCAGAGTAGCACCTTTGAAAAGGCTTTCTGTTCCAAGGTTGGAATTGATGGGTGCCGTTATTGCTAGTCGGCTTGCAGTTACAGTGCAAAAGTCTTTGGCCCTCTATGAAATTCCAAGCTATTATTGGACAGACTCCACTATAGTTTGGCACTGGTTAAGAAGTCAGGCAAGGAAATGGAAACCATTTGTTGTCAATAGGGTGGAGGAAATTCAAGCGCACACAGATCCCAAGCAATGGAAGCATTGTCCAGGCACCCAAAACCCCGCTGATGTACCAACACGAGGAATTTCAGTGAAAGATCTTGCACAGTCAAGTTTGTGGTGGAATGGGCCGGAGTGGCTAAAACTTGGAAGTGAAAACTGGCCTTCTAATCAGCCTATTGTAGGAGAATGCCAGGCTGAAGAAGCATGGGTGAGTGAGGTGAGAAAATGCGCTGTGAACAGTTGTCAAGTTATGCAGCAGGACCCCATATTGAGGCTTGAGGACATTAGCAGTCTGAAAAGATTGTTAAGAGTGACAGCATGGGTATATAGATTACCAACAACATTAAAGGAGAAACAAGAAGGGAAGGAATTCTGAACAGTAATGAGATTCAGCAAGCCAGGAAATACTGGGTGGTATATATGCAGAAGGAAAAATTTGGTGAAGAGAGAGAATTGCTTACCAGCCATCCATTACAGGTTCTACCAACACATTCTGCGCTCAAGGGTTTGGATGTGTTTTGGATCAGGATTTATTGAGAGTAGGAGGTAGACTACAGTTTTCTGGGCTTCCAAAGGAGAAAAGACATCCAATTTTGCTACCTTCGGGGGGCACTTTGTGGGCCTTTTGATCCTGGATACTCATCATAAGCTGTTACATGCGGGAGTTAGAGAAGTGATAATAGAGATTAGACAACAATTTTGGATTCCCAAAATTAGACAAGTAGTAAAAAAGGTCTTGCATAAATGTGTGGTTTGCAAGCGTTGGAGTGCAAAGCCTTATTATGAAAAGGTGGCTCCACTTCCAAGAGAACGGTGTGTCTATACTGCCCCATTTGATGTAGTGGGAGTAGACTTTGCAGGGCCAGTCTATCTGTATGAGCGAGGGGAGTCTAACAAAGGTTATACAGGGCGTCCCAAAAAAATGTATACACACTTTAACAGCTGATAGCTCAATTGATGTTTCTTTCTTTCCAAGTTAAACCCATTAGAATTAATAATGGCAGTCAGACTAAGCTTTGAACAAAGGAAATTCATTCTAAAATGCTATTGGAAGTGTGAAAACGCAGTTGAAGTGCAAAGACAGTTTAGGAGGGAGTTTCAAACAGATCCACCAACGCGACTTACCATCACTCGAATTAGAGATAAGTTTGAAGCCGATGGAACTGTTCAGAATGTCCACAAGAAGCGTTCCGGAAGACCACGGACATCGACAAGCCCCACAAAGCAAGAAAGAGTACTGGAAACGTATCACCAAAGTCCAAGAAAATCTGTGCGGCAAGCGAGTCGTGAGGTAGGAATTCAGAATCGTCTGTCCAACGCATTTTGAAGCGCTGTCAATGGAAAAGTTACATTCCAAGATTAGTCCATGCTATTAATGAAGATGATGATCCGGACCGAAGAGTGGAGTATTGCGAGTGGTACTTGGCACGATGTGGATGTGGATTGGACGAAGGGGTTTCGTAGAATACCCTCCGCGTTCACCAGACCTCACACCACTAGACTTTTTTTTATGGGGATACTTAAAAGACAAAGTCTACGCTATAAAACCTGCAACAGTCGCTGAATTGAGAGCAGCCATTGAACGAGAATGCACACAAATACCAAACGAAATGTTTCGTGATGTTTGCGATTCCATTGCTTCGCGTTATCAGCAGTGCCTGGACCAGAACGGACGTCAGTTTGAAAACAGGCGTTGACAAAACAATTAAATAATGTCTGTAGATTCTATTACATTTTGAAAATGAAATGTATTTTAATAAACACCAGACGGTTCAGGTACCTTGAAGAGCTACAAGATCAGTTATGGAAGAGGTGGCAGATGGAATACTTGCCAGAACTCGATTATTACCCATCAGGCAAGGTAAAGGGCTCCAATGCAAATTGTATCAAGGGGAGAAGTGGTAATGATTGGGATGAAAGACCAAGGCAATGCTGGAAGCTTGGCATAATTGAAGAGTTGTTTGTTGGCAAAGACAATTTAGTTAGGTCTGCACTGGTAAAGACTTCAGGAGGAAAGTTAAAGAGACCTATACAAAAACTCTATGCTTTAGAAATCAGCAAAAACACAGATAGTCAAGATGAAACATTTGAGTTACAGCCTCATGGAGAAGGCTTGGCTAACCTTGCAGAAGGTAATGACAACAATGCCTCTTCGGTGGGGAGTGTTAGGAAATCTAGAAGAGGAAGAACCATTGTTGTCCCAAGGCGATATGATGACTAAGCTGATTGATGCAGCATTGCTTGTATATATTAAGTTAAGGTGTATATATATCCATCTCATAATTGTAAGGTTAGTGAAAAATTAACTTAATTTAGAGCTAGCATTTTTAAGCTCTTGTGGCATCATTGTTTGGTCACACTGTTGGCATCATTTTGGGGCGCTGCGCGTTCTTTCTACTCGTTTGTGGGATGTCGTACGTACAGGGTGTGGTCTGTTAGAGAGCTCTCTTGCAATTCAGTTTGGTTGTTTAGATACAAGATTGTTGCATCGTGCAATAGTTCAGGTTGCGTTGTTGTTGCAAGGTTGAGAAAGAAGACCATAAATAGTACCCCTTTTGTTTATATTAAATTCATGTAACTAAGGTCTAAGGTAGGCCCGCATCGAGTCAGCAACCCTGAGGTAAGACCTAATAGGATCTCAAATCCGTAAGTTTTAATTTTAGCCTAACTTGGGCTGTAGGTAGAACTGGCCCTTTAGAATTTGGCCGTTCACGGCTCAGCTGGGATTTTGAACCCAACAAATAAATAAAATAACAATGGTGAAGCTAAATTCATTAAAATTAATTTAGACTTACCAAAAATGAAGTTGCCAGTTGAACGTTACCCTTTCTGTTTCTAACTAATCCATAAGTTTCATTTAGTTTCCAGGTTTGAATTTTATTTATTAAGTTTTAAGTTATTATTTAACACACTGCTAGGTTATTTATTTGTAGGTGCTATTTCCCAGACCTAGGTTTTGCAGGTTAAGTTAGGCTAGGGCTGTATTGCCCTTAAGTTTTTGTTTTTAAAGGTTTAAGGTTTAAGGGTTTGAAGGTTTTACTCAAGTTAAGTTAGGGCTATATTGCCTTTAGGTTTTAATAGGGGCTATAACAGCCATTTAATTATTGAGTTAGGGCAGTTGTAGCCCGGTTCGAGTTTCTTCTAGGTACCTAGTTTTTCTCTTACCTTAGTTATTTTCTTTAATTAACTTACTTATACCTAGTTCTGATAGGCCTCTATTTAGTTAAACAGGGTTTTTGTTTAATTGCAGTGGTTATTAAGGATAAGACTTAAAGGTTGTGAGGTTTAAAGGTTGACTTTAAGTTGCCCGGTTAGTTGGGGAACCACGAGAATTTTACTTTTTTTTTTTTTTTTATTTTTTTTTTTATTTTTTTTTTAGGGGAACCCAACTTCTCTAGTTGGTTAGAAACGAGGGTTGTTATTTTTATTTATTTTGTTTATATTTTATTTGGAAATATATGCGGTTATTTCTAACCACTTTTTTTAACATTCCCCCCAAGGGGAAAAAATTTACCCAGAATTATATTCTTGGGAAATTTTATTTATTTATTTTTTTATGAATGAAAATGACATGCTCTGCAGAAAAGTTCCTTTTAGGTGAAGTATGAAAATGAAAGCGTCTTTTCTGTAGAACGTTAGTCCTAAGTTATAGCTATTTACAATTATTTACAATTTTCAATTTGTGGTCAGTAGTATAGCCGCAAAAGGGGAGAGTGCAAGAATGTTGCAGGTTATTATGTAATGTTGCAAAGGGGGTGGGGGTTGTTGCAAAGGGGGTGGGGGTTGTGCAAAGGGGGGGGGGTTGTTGCAAAGGGGGGTTGTTGCAAAGGGGGGTGGGGGGAAACTTGGAGGCGGCGTTATCCCCCAAGAGAAAGGAGGAGGAGGAGAGAAAGGAGGAGAGGTGTTCACCTGGCAGGAGCCAAGTGCACATTAAGACTTCAGCCGAGTTGGCGTTGTTTTATAGGCTCCTAATCAGCCAGTTGGCGTAAATGGCTTGAGTTGCCAGATACCGCGATACCATTGTATACATTATTATAGACTCCTAATCAGCCAGTTGGCTGTAAATGGTTGTCAGATACCTCTTTTTAGCAGTATTATTGCATACATTATTATTATATACGCCTAATCAGCCAGTTGGCTGTAAATGAGTTGCCAGATAGCGCCATGTATTCCGAAGACAGAGTTGCCAGATACCATTGTATACACTATTATAGACTCCTAATCAGCCAGTTGGCTTAGAAGGCTTAAATATTGCCAGATACCGCAATACCGTTGTATACATTATTATATTTCGAATACCGGTAGTAGAAGGCATAACAATAAACAACATTGCATCATTCTTTTTATTATAAATATATAGAAAATAAATATACATTTGAGGAATATGCGTATAACAGAAATATATACACACAATTATGGATATATATAAAAATAAAATATACATTTCATATACACTTCAATAGAAATATGTACATAACAGTACAGGAGAAATATACACACACACAATTATGGTGATATATAAAATAAAATATACATTTCAAATAAATATACACTTCAATAGAAATATGTACATAACAGTACAGGAGAAATATCAGCAAAATATATATATATATATATATATATATATATATATATATATATATATATATATATAAACACAAATCAATAGAAATATGCGTATAATCGGGGAAATGTCAAGCAAAATATAATACAATTCACTTTTTTTTCAAAATACTAAACTCGGTCTTAATCGAGTTTACAATTACATCATTATTGCTCTGCATTACGCAGTATATGCGGCTTAATAATATTTCACCGCTTAAAGTATAGGGAAACCTGTATTCGATATGAAGGGCTTTCATATCGTTCAGTACTATTTTTGTTCCCACTTTACAACCGGTTGGTAAGTCATCTTTAAACACGTCTAGAATACAATCAAAAGCACGCA
The DNA here is from genome assembly GCA_023014485.1 of Bathynomus jamesi. Classification (NCBI taxonomy): domain Eukaryota; kingdom Metazoa; phylum Arthropoda; class Malacostraca; order Isopoda; family Cirolanidae; genus Bathynomus; species Bathynomus jamesi. Next base: position 1,443,505 of record JAJOZX010000216.1, on the reverse strand, counting down.
CAAAGAGTTCATCGTTAGCTACATTATTAAACACAAGTTTATAAGAACGCTTTTCCAATCGAGGGTTTATTTCTACCGACTCGAGCTTTTCAATCGTGAACTCACTCAACATAGCGGCAATTGAAATAATCTTCTAAATCGTTACGACAACTGCGCGTTATATAAAGAAATAGTTCTTCAGGGTGAACGGTGTAGGTGAGCTCAGCCTTGTACCGATCAATTGCTTTGTACCAAAGTTCATGGTATTTCAAAGAGTCTAAACTTTTTAAATAAACATCCAGCACTAGACCATTCTCACCAGCCCTACACTCGGTAAACCCATCGAGCAGAGCAGTGTATGCGTATTCAAGTACTGTATCAAAAAAAACATATCCGTAACACGCGCGTCTAATATAGGTTTCAGTTTACGGAATCCGACGATTTCAAACATTCTGTCGAGGATGAAACGGTTTCGCGTAGGAATAAGAGCGTTATTATCAGAAGCATTCTTCCACATCAGTATATCAATGCACGGCCGATCGTTATTTATACACAACGTACATACAACGGCGTATGAGGGTGCGTCACTAATCTGCTCTCTTCTTGTACCTACGTTAGCAGGTATTTTATAACGATCTTCACTCCACTTCTCAACTATCACAAAGATTCTATTCATCTCCTCGATACTTAAATAAACCCGTTTGTTTGTCGGTCTACATTCCGTTTCCAGTACATAGCTAATGGTACCGGAATTACGCCTGAACACGCGCAACGATTTCGTCACGGACACATCGTACGAGGCGTTGAGAATGCTGCTCAAAGGAAGTTCCATCGTATTCGAAGAGCGCACGTCCACTCGGCTCAAGCTCTGAGATAACTATGAGCCGTGTGAGGCACGCAGGTAGGCAGGAATGGTTCGACGGGCGGCTGACTCGATGATACGTGAATGGGCTTGTTCCGCGAGTCGAATTGTTGTACCGGTACAAGAATATCACTACCAGCCTACGCACCAGACATTTTGGATAAGAACTAGGAACATTTTACTAAACATCTCCACACTCGGCGCACTATTTGAGAGGAACATATGTTCATATTTTTCCTTTCTGCCCATCAAACGATACTCGTCTCTAAACTCTGTTAAAAATTCACGCAGGGCACTAGCCACAACCTCACTACGAACCTCATCATGATATACGTTAATATAGTGATAAAAATACTTAAGATTGTCCATGATCACGAGATTCACATTTCCAGTCGTAGGGTATGAGTAATCGACATGGTGTAGCATGACGTAATACCGCTTGTCACACCACCCATCAGCAAGACTCATTATCCATACCTGCTGCTTCTCTTCTGCACGCGTTGTTTCTTTTACTTCACGGTGTATGTGAGACTTTATAAAGTTTAGCTCTGCAGTATACTTCAGCACATCGTCTGTGCAACGAAAGCCTTCAACGGTCTCACCAGAACATCCGTAGAGTATTTGTACATCTTGGAACTTCGCACAATCCAATGTGTTTTTAAAAGAGGCATAGGAGGGATGAATAGGAAGTTTTTCGGTATCCACCACATCCTGGCACTTTACTGAATACCATTTCGTAAACGTTGTACAAGCAATATTAAAGGTAGCCATTTGAATACACGTCTGATCTGAATACACGTCTGATCTCTCGGGCTTACTGCGGTCGACTGACCACGCAGGGACTCCCAGATAGTAGCATGACTCACGGTCTTACAGTGGGCGGAGCTTAGAACTTTCACCTACACACACACACACACACACACACACACACACACACACACACAAAGGAGAAAGTGAAACGCTATTTGAAACATGATTTATTTAATAAACGAGATATTCAAGTTATATATATTTACAAATACGATTTAATAAACGAGATATTCAAGTTATATATATATATATATATATTTACAAATAGATACGATTATATACAAGACGTGTGAGTTAGAAGCATCATTGGTATCCAAAGGGTACGGTATCATAGGTACCAGGTAACTGGTAACGTTTCCTATAGGTGTTACGGCACACCATCGTACCCCTAAGTTCCTTCACGCCCCAGCTTCTGCGCCCGAAAATTGTGGGTGCCTACAATTAGTTGGTGAGGTTGTTCATCCAAACATACTAGATCCTTCAACGACTCAAAGTTAACAACCTCCCGATTCGCATGGTTGAGCGTAATACCCTTTGCCTTCACGATATATTTCATTTCATCCCCCACCCTGACCCGTACCCCATAAGTCTTAGGTCCTGTTGAGGCAAAAGAGTCGGCGTATGCGTTGTCCCCATACTCATCCTTGATCTCATCAGTGAGCTCGCCGAGGAACTCCCCAATAGTGGGCATGTATTCACCCTCCCTCTCTGTGAATATCACGCTATCTGTATCGGCATACAATACTCTCCGCCCAAGAGAATGCAATAGACCCCAAAGTTTTATACGGGCGTAGGCTGTTGTGAAGCTGGCCACAGGTATGTTTGTAACCCTTGAGGTATCTGTGGCAAATTCAGTGTTGTTGTACTTTATTACGTAAGTATTACCTACATTTACGATCTCCATGACCTCTTTATCGGGGGCATTGGCATAATCCCAGACATCGCTATAACTTTGTGCCAAATGAATGCTCCCTCTGCCGGTATTCTGCGCAAATTTTCCCCATAGACTGTTTAGACACAACTTTGCACTAAAGCGCTTGCCAGGATTCTTTACAATTTGGACACGATCAAGTTGTATACCTTCGCGGTCGCGGTAACGTTGAATATAGGCAGACTTTTCATCTTCGGTATCAACTCCTCGCGGATACCCTGATGCCTCAACCTTATCCTTCAAAAAGGTGTTTATATATGGTGTGAAAAGGTTGGGTAGCTTCTGAAACCTCCACACCTCATGTATCTTCAGTATTCTATAACCATGGCGCACGGCTAGGGCCAACTCAGGACTTGTATATACGCCTCTGATCTTACGCTGGTGGGGTATATGGTTACATTCGCCGTTATCCTCTTCCGCGCACTTCACGCACAGGGGAAACATGAGCTTGTCGTCGATAACGACAGGTAAGATCGGCATCCATAAATTGCGTGGGGGGAGTACGTCTACGAAAGAGATCCCAAAGTAACGATCATTCAAATTTTTTGAAAATTCATTGATGGATGGTAGGCTAGGCCCCACCAGTTTCTCAGGAGCGCCCACGGGGTACGGATTGCTCTTCATCACGTATGGGTATAAAGAACAGAAATCGTAGTAATGGAGCTTCACGCCCTCCGTAGGTGGGAAGTATAGTCTGAAAGGATTTGTACGTCCTCCAAACAAGCTATCACCACATTTGAGAGGATCCAGCACCATTGAACGCTTGATCGCTTTTATTTCCTCACGGTACACCTCGTCTGTCTCCATCCGTGCATCATATTCATGCTCCCACAAGACTTTGTGAGTGAACTGTGATCCTATAAGTTGATCGCGGGTGCGGGTCGATGCAAGACAGTCGGCAGGAGACCTACCGTGATATCTCCGGTGACTCCGCACTCAGGACGGGGGCATCCATGCCACCAGCAACCGTTAAAGGAGTACACAGTCTTCACACCAGTGACACGGTTTTCACTTAACCCATCAACCCAAAAAACACGTCCATTAATCTTAATGGGTACTTCACCCGTGTTGCGGGCGTGCTTTATGTATACACCTGTCTGTTGCTGTAGGTGTATGAGCCAGTAAATAGCCTTGTGCCCGTAACTGCGGGGATTGTTTCGGTGAATAATGGCTAAGGTGTCTTTCGGCATGAAGTTATTCTTGAACACCGTAAAACATAATGATGCGATGGTGGTTGCGACTTGCAGTGGATCGCATTTGAAACGGGCTATGTACATCCTTCTAAAGGCCTGGAAACATACTCTAAGCACGCGCACATCATTCACGCAATAACGCTCACATTCATCAGCTATATTATAAGGGTTACTTTCATTAAAACTGTCGTAGTATCGATCAAAGTCTTCACGTTCATCCATGCAGTCAAAATAATGTTTGGGGGGTGGTGGGCCTACGTAGTTTAAAGTCTCGCTGGTGAGGAAAGTGTATGGGAAGTATCCTTTGGAAACTTCAGCTGCTACTCCCATCACCTTGGGTAGCTTTGCTAATTTACAAGGTGTGAATAATAAAGTATCTTTAAATTGTACATTGCCTCTTATCTGCATCTGTATTAATTTGTTGCCTCTTTTCAATGGATCACCTGTAAATATCTCAGAGGATTCGTGTTCAAGCAACTCCTTATAAAGGAACTGCGTGTCAAACTTTGCCCCGTTATGGGCGAGAATATACACAGTCATTTTTTTGAACTTGTCGGCTAACTTGACAATATAGGACACAAATAGTTTCACAGGACTATCGCTGACATTCGTTTTAAAAACGTTTGTCCGTTTACCACATTTGGGGCACTCGTCACATTCGATATCCATACACTCATCACAGATAGTCTGGCTCACAAGTAAATGTGGAATTACCTCTTTGGTTTCAGCGTTCGTATATGTTTCTATATCGTAGTATACAGTTATACAAGGGTTATTTTTAGGCTTAGCATCTTTCATATAACATACATGCTTTACTCCATCCGCCTTATATTCCTCCTGGCATGTAGGACAGTGAATTACGTCACACTTGTGCTTAAATTTTCCCCAATTATCCATTGTGTGAAACATACCACATTCACAGATTCTCATTTTCCTGCACGTGCCAATTGATTTATGGAAATCAAACAGCTATTATTGAAAAATGTGCGTCTACACACATCACAGTCTCTCTTCTCAGCTTCAACTACACGGCTTTCACATTTGGTGCTTTTACACTGCTCACATACCATGTGACATTCTTTACAATGTCTCACTATATCATCCGCAAACTCGAGGCACCCCTTACACAAATCATGATGTCTCCCATATTTTCGACTTTTGTCATAACTCGCGTAAAGCCACCTTATATTACGGATGGGGAGATACGTTGTCCCTGACAATCCTAAAATAAGTAGGGGCCTTGTACGATCTCTCACACAGCTTTTAAAAACATACACAGTCCTACGACGATCATCCAACCCAAACACAACTATGCGGACATTCATTTCCTGTTCTACCCTTCTCAGCTCTTCAGGACCCATATTACAGTCAAATTCAAGTTCACAGTCTACAGCTAGTTTACGGGCACGCTCCACGACTGTAGGCAACCAAATTTTTTGAGTTCGTGTATTTTGTACAGTAAACATACGTGCTAAGAGTACTGCTATAAAGCCGCAACCACGATCGACGTTTATATGCCGTCTATAAATAGCTTGAGAATTGAAGTTAAGAGTATACGGTATGGCACTATGACCCGCAACACGGTATACATGGTCAATATTTACCGTGAAGTTGTCCATATTGAAGGCTATACTACTTTGGGCGGCTTGCATTATACGCCCTAATATATATTCTACATCTTCAGCCGCCAAACGTCTAAATGGCACTATCACCCAATAATCGTCTACATCACCGTCATCTGACCCGAATCCAAAGGACAGACTCGTCCTGACTTCACGCTCGTCACGATTCTGAAGAGCAAACTCTATAATATGCTCTACAACCCGGCGTAGTCCGCGCTCAACCATTGCTATACATGACTCTAGGGTCGACCCTGACTCTATACCGATTTCTAGTCAAGGCTGGGGTGGGGGCTGCGGATCGCACCAATTCCAGCGTTATACATCCTCAACAGAACGGGGGGCGGAATTAGTGGATATATTAGGTGCTGCTGATGGGGGCCCTGTTGCGTAGGAGGATTGGGGCTCTATTATTGTAGACTTAACAGAACGGGGGGCGGCGGATGAATAAGGGGATATATTAGGTGCTGCTGGGGGTGTTGTTGCGTAAGAGGTTGAGGGTTGGGGATCTATTACCGCTGCAACAGACGCGTATTTCGGTCGCTTTATACCTGACGTGGGTATCTCATACCTCCGCTTTGGACGTGTTACCGGTATCGCTGGTGAGGGTTCAGGGGAGGAGATCACAACTACACTGTCGTCGAGGTCATCCGTAATGATGGGCTGCTCTACCTCATCGTCATTCACGGTTCTGTGGGAGAAGAAATATAAGGATCAGCACTCAAAATTTGTAATATTTTGTAAATGACTCACTTAGGAGTGTGACGTGTTAGAAATGGACTCTGTAGAAAAATTCAGATTCACGAGCCCATCCACATGTATTATATCTGGACCTACAGGATGTGGTAAAACTGTGTTTATGCTTAAAATCATTAAAGAAAAGGGGGAGATGTTCTCGAAATTTGTGCATAAAGTTATATGGTGCTATTCGACGTATCAATCAGTGTTCAACGAGTACCAAGATGATATTTTGTTCCACAAAGGCGTATATGACGTTAATTCGTTAAAGGGAAATGAACATACAATCATTGTAATTGACGATCTCATGTTGGAGATGGATAAAACGTTTGCCGAGACATTTACAGTATTCTCCCACCATCTTAACATAAGCGTGTTCTTCATCAATCAGAATCTATTTTTCAAAAATAGATACATGCGCGATGTGTCGTTAAATACGCAATATCTAGTCTTATTCGCGCAACGTAGAGATGTATCACAAATTGGGGTTAGCCAATCAAATGTTCCCGAATCAGCGTAAGGAGTTTTTGGAAGTTTATAAAGAAGCTACAAGCACGCGTTACGGATATTTGCTTTGCGACCTTCATCCGCGAAACACGTTTAGAGTGCTTCTGCGAACGAATATATTTCCAAACGAGCCTGAAACGGTGTATATTCCAGAATGACAAAGAGACTAAAGAAATACCGTGAATTAATAAAAATCTATCATCGACTGCCCCGGGCAATGCAGCAGATGTTTATTAAAAATATCGATGCCGACTTTTAAAATGCATCTGTGAAATCTGTCTTAACGTTATAAATTGCAATGTATCAATGAAAACCCATCAGAAGGCTCGCCTACGCCGCTACAAGAACATAATACGTGCACTCGCTCGTAATTGTGATATTGGTTATTAAATTAGTTGCGACATTCACATAATGGGGTCTGTCATATGTAATACTCAAATTCCTTCCTCTATGGTTGGGGATGTGAGCAATGTGCAGCAGGCGTGCCTGGGTATCCCCAACAAACTGGTGCTCCACTATATTACTGTAAATATAGCACATGTCTGGGGACCTTTCAGCCAATTTCTCCATCTTCAATTGATACATTAATCTGGACAAGTTATACTGTGTCTCGTGAAATGTGTCACTTTGGAAGGCTGCGCTATATCGGCCGTTGGTTAGAATTTTGAACTTTCTATGTTCTTAAGACGTCTGTTAGTCTTTGATTTTAGGATTAGTGTATGTGCAGGGTTGTTTACGATTTCATATACTAAATCATTCGTAAGGTTTGAGTTTCTTAAACTCACGTTTAAGCCTCTCACAACATCCTGCCGAACCATATTAACCCGGCCCTAGTCTTACTTCTGTACTGTAATACCGTGTAATCTTAGTCCGAGCGATGCGCATAGTTTCATCCATAGCTACCCCAGCTTTTTCACACTCGTCAATGTCTCTAAGAATCGTAAAAACGGTTCTTTATGTTCAATATTTAAAAAGACGGTGTCCAGCTGAATTTCGCATATCCCCACCTCATACGAATCACGACCCAATTCAATGTGCCCATGGAGTTCTGTTACAAAGTTGGCTAGCGTGTTGTTAGGGTGTACAGACAGGGACGAGGAGGACGGGAGTGTGACGTAGAAATGGTTAGGAGCCATGTTGCATACTATTTAAGCTTCATTATTGCATCAGCTTTTATATAGTGTTGAAGCTTTCTGGGTACCCTAGCCATTTCACCAGGTACATTTTTCTCCTTCCTGAACCTTTGCTTCCTAAAATTTTCTCAATTTTAAACACATTTTTTTTCTAAATTAAACGCAACTTTCTGCAATTCCTCGCGGTAAAAGCCTCCTGAGATTTCTTCCCCATTCAAATCTTCAATGTAATACATCATTATCACCTTTAGGTCTCACAGCCCTAACTTTAAAAATCTCGCGTGTCCATCCTTGCTCAAAACCCTTGCGAATTTATTCCCCGAACGCGACAGCCTTACATAATCATTGATTTTGAAGCGCACAGAGTGTGGTGGTGGTGGTGGTGGTGATCCATCTCTTCTCGGGAGCGTTACCCTTTCTAAAACTTCGTTAGGTGTTGCCCAATCGTGCGAGGGTGTGAGCGGTTGTAGGATGATGCCAATGATTCCAGAATGTCTAGAAATCTGTATGTGTTTTATGTGTAAAATACGGTGCATGCGTTCCTTATGGTGCGCTGAACTCTTTCAGCTAAAGAAGCCTTATGTATAGAATTGGTTGTGTAATAGCTGATATTAAACTCTGTAAACATATTCTGAAAAGCACGGCCTATAAAACTCCTTCCCATATCCGTACAAAAATAGCCAGGAACCTGTTTTCTTTTAACATTAGCGTTTTGGTGGCTTTAGCAACTGTTTCAGTGATTATTTTTCAGAGGAACTAGCCACAGATATCTAGAGAACACGTCTATTATGAATAGAATGTAGGTTAACCATCGTTATACACAGAATATCTTTGCATGTCTGTTAAATCTGCTTGCCAAATAGAATCAATCGAGGAAGCCGTTGTCTTGGCTGTTTTAAACCTTTTTCTCACAGGCTTATGAAGCGTATAACGTCCTGCTCCTCAAAAATCTTCAACATCTTTTTTTCCTACTCCGTAAACACTTCTGTACAGTCTATCTACGCCGCCGTAAGAGGATGGGCAGACAAATGTCATAATAGCGTTTAGTTAATACGTTAGCCATTTGCGTATTTTAGAGGCATGTGGGTAGGGTTGGTTTAACCTCTTCTTGCTCCTCTTCAAGGTGTTACCGCCTGGGGTGACGGCGCCTTCAATTGTGTCACAGGCGTTGCATGTTCCAAGTCTTTAACCTGTTCAGATTTCCTATCAACGTTTTAGGGACATTTATTTGTTGTAGTCTTGCTTTAATATGCTTCCATCCTGATGGTGATGGCCTATCCCACTTTCTCACCAGATCATGGACAATGTCTACGATATTCGATCCCTGTACCTTTGATCCTTCCACAATGATCTCCCTGTATCGGTCCATGTATGGCGGGATGATCCTCATTCAATAGATTATAAAGACTTAAGCCTTTACTCCTCAATTTAAGTGGGAGGGTATTTTTTAATACATGTTCGATATGTTGTGGCTAATCTTTTTGGTTGGTCAGCGTGTCGTCGGGTACAGATCCTATGTCGCCAACGTCCCCCGTGCTGTGCCTAATAACCACAAGAATCTCTGTAGGGCTCTTATAATTTTCGTACTCGTGAAGAAATTTCTGCAGAGCTTCTTGGTATAAGATTCTTTTCTCATCAGGTGTTTTTTCACTGTTTAATAGGCTAACAATTCGCTTTCCATTCTTTTAAGTCTGCTTTTACGGGGATCTAGATCCGGTCTCTTTGCAAGTGACGCGAACACCTCGTGGGGAATCACTACCACTTTCGTCATTATATAATCTAGTCAGTAAAGGTCCCAAAACTGAAAATAAGATGGGGAGGAGAAATGACCTCCTGTTGTGTACAATAATTCGTTTTTCTTCGCTACAGTTGGCTTTTACGAGCGAGTGCACGTATTAGTGTCTGTAGCGGCGTAGGCCGAGCCTTCTGATGGGTTTTTCATTGATACATTGCAATTTATAACGTTAAGGACAGATTTCACAGATGCATTTTAAAAAGTCGGCATCGATGTTTTAAAAACATCTGCTGCATTGCCCGGGGCAGTCGATGATAGATTTTATTAATTCACGGTATTTCTTAGTCTCTTTGTCATTCTGGAATATACACCGTTTCAGGCTCGTTTGGAAATATATTCTTTCGCAGAAGCACTCTAAACGTGTTTCGCGGATGAAGGTCGCAAGGCAAATATCCGTAACGCGTGCTTGTAGCTTCTTATAAACTTCCAAAAACTCCTTACGCTGATTCGGGAACATTTGATTGGCTAACACCCCAATTTGTGATACATCTCTACGTTTGCGCGAATAAGACTAGATATTGCGTATTTAACGACACATCGCGCATGTATCTTTTTTGAAAAATAGATTCTGATTGATGAAGAACACGCTTATGTTAAGATGGTGGGAGAATACTGTAAATGTCTCGGCAAACGTTTTATCCATCTCAACATGAGATCATCAATTAAATGATTGTATGTTCATTTCCTTTAACGAATTAACGTCATATACGCCTTTGTGGAACAAAATATCATCTTGGTACTCGTTGAACACTGATTGATACGTCGAATAGCACCATATAACTTTATGCACAAATTCGAGAACAGCTCCCCTTTTCTTTAATGATTTTAAGCATAAACACAGTTTTACCACATCCTGTAGGTCCAGATATAATACATGTGGATGGGCTCGTGAATCTGAATTTTTCTACAGAGTCCATTTCTAACACGTCACACTCCTAAGTGAGTCATTTACAAAATATTACAAATTTGAGTGCTGATCCTATATTTCTTCTCCCACAGAACCGTGAATGACGATGAGGTAGAGCAGCCCATCATTACGGGATGACCTCGACGACAGTTAGTTGTGATCTCCTCCCCTGAACCCTCACCAGCGATACGGTAACACGTCCAAAGCGGAGGTATGATATACCCACGTCAGGTATAAAGCGACCGAAATACGCATCTGTTGCAGCGGTAATAGATCCCCAACCCTCAACCTCTTACGCAACAACACCCCCAGCAGCACCTAATATATCCCCTTATTCATCCGCCGCCCCGTTCTGTTAAGTCTACAATAATAGAGCCCCAATCCTCCTACGCAACAGGGCCCCCATCAGCAGCACCTAATATATCCACTAATTCCGCCCCCCGTTCTGTTGAGGATGGTATAACACTGGAATTGGTGCGATCCGCAGCCCCCACCCCAGCCTGACTAGAAATCGGTATAGAGTCAGGGTCGACCCTAGAGTCATGTATAGCAATGGTATTGAGCGCGGACTACGCCGGGTTGTAGAGCATATTATAGAGTTTGCTCTTCAGAATCGTGACGAGCGTGAAGTCAGGACGAGTATGTCCTTTGGATTCGGGTCAGATGACGGTGATGTAGACGATTATTGGGTGATAGTGCCATTTAGACGTTTGGCGGCTGAAGATGTAGATATATATTAGGGCGTATAATGCAAGCCGCCCAAAGTAGTATAGCCTTCAATATGGACAACTTCACGGTAAATATTAACCATGTATACCGTGTTGCGGGTCATAGTGCCATACCGTATACTCTTAACTTCAATTCTCAAGCTATTTATAGACGGCATAAACGTCGATCGTGGTTGCGGCTTTATAGCAGTACTTAGCACGTATGTTACTGTACAAAATACACGAACTCAAAAAATTTGGTGCCTACAGTCGTGGAGCGTGCCCATAAACTAGCTGTAGACTGTGAACTTGAATTTGACTGTAATATGGGTCCTGAGAGCTGAGAAGGGTAGAACAGGAAATGAATGTCCGCATAGTTGTGTTTGGGTTGGATGATCGTCGTTAGGACTGTGTATGTTTTTAAAAGCTGTGTGAGAGATCGTACAAGGCCCCTACTTATTTAGGATTGTCAGGGACAACGTATCTCCATCCGTAATATAAGGTGGCTTTACGCGAGTTATGACAAAAGTCGAAATAGGGAGACATCATGATTTGTGTAAGGGGTGCCTCGAGTTTGCGGATGATATAGTGAGACATTGTAAAGAATGTCACATGGTATGTGAGCAGTGTAAAAGCACCAAATGTGAAAGCCGTGTAGTTGAAGCTGAGAAGAGAGACTGTGATGTGTTGTAGACGCACATTTTTCAATAATAGCTGTTTTGTTCCATAAATCAATTGGCACGTGCAGGAAAATGAGAATCTGTGAATGTGTATGTTTCACACAATGGATAATTGGGGAAAATTTAAGCACAAGTGTGACGTAATTCACTGTCCTACATGCCAGGAGGAATATAAGGCGGATGGAGTAAAGCATGTATGTTATATGAAAGATGCTAAGCCTAAAAAAACCCCTGTATAACTGTATACTAGATATAGAAACATATACGAACGCTGAAACCAAAGAGGTAATTCCACATTTACTTGTGAGCCAGACTATCTGTGATGAGTGTATGGATATCGAATGTGACGAGTGCCCCAAATGTGGTAACGGACAAAACGTTTTTAAAACGAATGTCAGCGATAGTCCTGTGAAAACTATTTGTGTCCTATATTGTCAAGTTAGCCGACAAGTTCAAAAAAATGCCTGTGTATATTCTCGCCCATAACGGGGCAAAAGTTTGACACGCAGTTCCTTTATAAGGAGTTGCTTGAACACGAATCCTCTGAGATATTTACAGGTGATCCATTGAAAAGAGGCAACAAATTAATACAGATGCAGATAAGAGGCAATGTACAATTTAAAGATACTTTATTATTCACAACCTTGTAAATTAGCAAAGCTACCCAAGGTGATGGGAGTAGCAGCTGAAGTTCCAAAGGATACTTCCCATACACTTTCCTCACCAGCGAGACTTTAAACTACGTAGGCCCACCACCCCCCAAACATTATTTTGACTGCATGGATGAACGTGAAGACTTTGATCGATACTACGACAGTTTTAATGAAAGTAAAAAACCCTTATAATATAGCTGATGAATGTGAGCGTTATTGCGTGAATGATGTGCGCGTGCTTAGAGTATGTTTCCAGGCCTTTAGAAGGATGTACATAGTCCGTTTCAAATGCGATCCAGTGCAAGTCGCAACCACCATCGCATCATTATGTTTTACGGTGTTCAAGAATAACTTCATGCCGAAAGACACCTTAGCCATTATTCACCGAAACAATCCCCGCAGTTACGGCACAAGGCTATTTACTGGCTCATACACTACAGCAACAGACAGGTGTATACATAAAGCACGCCCGCAACACGGGTGAAGTACCCATTAAGATTAATGGACGTGTTTTTTGGGTTGATGGGTTAAGTGAAACCGTGTCACTGGTGTGAAGACTGTGTACTCCTTTAACGGTTGCTGGTGGCATGGATGCCCCCGTCCTGAGTGCGGAGTCACCGGAGATATCAACGGTAGGTCTCCTGCCGACTGTCTTGCATCGACCCGCACCCGCGATCAACTTATAGGATCACAGTTCACTCACAAAGTCTTGTGGAAGCATGAATATGATGCACGGATGGAGACAGACGAGGTGTACCGTGAGGAAATAAAAGCGATCAAGCGTTCAATGGTGCTGGATCCTCTCAAATGTGGTGATAGCTTGTTTGGAGGACGTACAAATCCTTTCAGACTATACTTCCACCTACGGAGGGCGTGAAGCTCCATTACTACGATTTCTGTTCTTTATACCCATACGTGGATGAAGAGCAATCCGTACCCGTGGCGCTCCTGAGAAACTGGTGGGCCTAGCCTACCATCCATCAATGAATTTTCAAAAAATTTGAATGATCGTTACTTTGGATCTCTTTCGTAGACGTACTCCCCCCACGCAATTTATGGATGCCGATCTTACCTGTCGTTATCGACGACAAGCTCATGTTTCCCCTGTGCGTGAAGTGCGCGGAAGAGGATAACGGCGAATGTAACCATATACCCCACCAGCGTAAGATCAGAGCGTATATACAAGTCCTGAGTTGGCCCTAGCCGTGCGCCATGGTTATAGAATACTGAAGATACATGAGGTGTGGAGGTTTCAGAAGCTACCCAACCTTTTCACACCATATATAAACACCTTTTTGAAGGATAAGGTTGAGGCATCAGGGTATCGCGAGGAGTTGATACCGAAGATGAAAAGTCTGCCTATATTCAACGTTACCGCGACCGCGAAGGTATACAACTTGATCGTGTCCAAATTGTAAAGAATCCTGGCAAGCGCTTAGTGCAAAGTTGTGTCTAACAGTCTATGGGGAAAATTTGCGCAGAATACCGCAGAGGGAGCATTCATTTGGCACAAAGTTATAGCGATGTCTGGGATTATGCCAATGCCCCCGAAAGAGGTCATGGAGATCGTAAATGTAGGTAATACTTACGTAATAAAGTACAACAACACTGAATTTGCCACAGATACCTCAAGGGTTACAAACATACCTGTGGCAGCTTCACAACAGCCTACGCCCGTATAAAACTTTGGGGTTAATGCATTCTCTTGGGCGGAGAGTATTGTGCCTATACAGATAGCGTGATATTCACAGAGAGGGAGGGTGAATACATGCCCACTATTGGGAGTTCCTCGGCGAGCTCACTGATGAGATCAAGGATGAGTATGGAGACAACGCATACGCCGACTCTTTTGCCTCAACAGGACCTAAGACTTATGGGGTACGGGTCAGGGTGGGGGATGAAATGAAATATATCGTGAAGGCAAAGGGTATTACGCTCAACCATGCGAATCGGGAGGTTGTTAACTTTGAGTCGTTGAAGGATCTAGTATGTTTGGATGAACAACCTCACCAGCTAATTGTAGGCACCCACAATTTTCGGGCGCAGAAGCTGGGAGGCGTGAAGGAACTTAGGGGTACGATGGTGTGCCGTAACACCTATAGGAAACGTTACCAGTTACCTGGTACCTATGATACCGTACCCTTTGGATACCAATGATGCTTCTAACTCACACGTCTTGTATATAATCGTATCTATTTGTAAATATATATATATATATATATAACTTGAATATCTCGTTTATTAAATCGTATTTGTAAATATATATAACTTGAATATCTCGTTTATTAAATCGTATTTGTAAATATATATAACTTGAATATCTCGTTTATTAAATAAATCATGTTTCAAATAGCGTTTCACTTTCTCCTTTGTGTGTGTGTGTGTGTGTGTGTGTGTGTGTGTGTGTGTGTAGGTGAAAGTTCTAAGCTCCGCCCACTGTAAGACCGTGAGTCATGCTACTATCTGGGAGTCCCTGCGTGGTCAGTCGACCGCAGTAAGCCCGAGAGATCAGACGTGTATTCAGATCAGACGTGTATTCAAATGGCTACCTTTAATATTGCTTGTACAACGTTTACGAAATGGTATTCAGTAAAGTGCCAGGATGTGGTGGATACCGAAAAACTTCCTATTCATCCCTCCTATGCCTCTTTTAAAAACACATTGGATTGTGCGAAGTTCCAAGATGTACAAATACTCTACGGATGTTCTGGTGAGACCGTTGAAGGCTTTCGTTGCACAGACGATGTGTTGAAGTATACTGCAGAGCTAAACTTTATAAAGTCTCACATACACCGTGAAGTAAAAGAAACAACGCGTGCAGAAGAGAAGCAGCAGGTATGGATAATGAGTCTTGCTGATGGGTGGTGTGACAAGCGGTATTACGTCATGCTACACCATGTCGATTACTCATACCCTACGACTGGAAATGTGAATCTCGTGATCATGGACAATCTTAAGTATTTTTATCACTATATTAACGTATATCATGATGAGGTTCGTAGTGAGGTTGTGGCTAGTGCCCTGCGTGAATTTTTAACAGAGTTTAGAGACGAGTATCGTTTGATGGGCAGAAAGGAAAAATATGAACATATGTTCCTCTCAAATAGTGCGCCTGAGTGTGGAGATGTTTAGTAAAATGTTCCTAGTTCTTATCCAAAATGTCTGGTGCGTAGGCTGTTAGTGATATTCTTGTACCGGTACAACAATTCGACTCGCGGAACAAGCCCATTCACGTATCATCGAGTCAGCCGCCCGTCGAACCATTCCTGCCTACCTGCGTGCCTCACACGGCTCATAGTTATCTCAGAGCTTGAGCCGAGTGGACGTGCGCTCTTCGAATACGATGGAACTTCCTTTGAGCAGCATTCTCAACGCCTCGTACGATGTGTCCGTGACGAAATCGTTGCGCGTGTTCAGGCGTAATTCCGGTACCATTAGCTATGTACTGGAAACGGAATGTAGACCGACAAACAAACGGGTTTATTTAAGTATCGAGGAGATGAATAGAATCTTTGTGATAGTTGAGAAGTGGAGTGAAGATCGTTATAAAATACCTGCTAACGTAGGTACAAGAAGAGAGCAGATTAGTGACGCACCCTCATACGCCGTTGTATGTACGTTGTGTATAAATAACGATCGGCCGTGCATTGATATACGGTTGATGTGGAAGAATGCTTCTGATAATAACGCTCTTATTCCTACGCGAAACCGTTTCATCCTCGACAGAATGTTTGAAATCGTCGGATTCCGTAAACTGAAACCTATATTAGACGCGCGTGTTACGGATATGTTTTATTTTGATACAGTACTTGAATACGCATACACTGCTCTGCTCGATGGGTTTACCGAGTGTAGGGCTGGTGAGAATGGTCTAGTGCTGGATGTTTATTTAAAAAGTTTAGACTCTTTGAAATACCATGAACTTTGGTACAAAGCAATTGATCGGTACAAGGCTGAGCTCACCTACACCGTTCACCCTGAAGAACTATTTCTTTATATAACGCGCAGTTGTCGTAACGATTTAGAAGATTATTTCAATTGCCGCTATGTTGAGTGAGTTCACGATTGAAAAGCTCGAGTCGGTAGAAATAAACCCTCGATTGGAAAAGCGTTCTTATAAACTTGTGTTTAATAATGTAGCTAACGATGAACTCTTTGTGCGTGCTTTTGATTGTATTCTAGACGTGTTTAAAGATGACTTACCAACCGGTTGTAAAGTGGGAACAAAAATAGTACTGAACGATATGAAAGCCCTTCATATCGAATACAGGTTTCCCTATACTTTAAGCGGTGAAATATTATTAAGCCGCATATACTGCGTAATGCAGAGCAATAATGATGTAATTGTAAACTCGATTAAGACCGAGTTTAGTATTTTGAAAAAAAAGTGAATTGTATATATATTTTGCTTGACATTTCCCCGATTATACGCATATTTCTATTGATTTGTGTTTATATATATATATATATATATATATATATATATATATATATATATATATATATATATATATATATATATATTTTGCTTGATATTTCTCCTGTACTGTTATGTACATATTTCTATTGAAGTGTATATTTATTTGAAATGTATATTTTATTTTATATATCACCATAATTGTGTGTGTGTGTATATTTCTCCTGTACTGTTATGTACATATTTCTATTGAAGTGTATATGAAATGTATATTTTATTTTATATATATATCCATAATTGTGTGTATATATTTCTGTTATACGCATATTCCTCAAATGTATATTTATTTTCTATATATTATAATAAAAGAATGATGCAATGTTGTTTATTGTTATGCCTTCTACTACCGGTATTCAAAATATAATAATGTATACAACGGTATTGCGGTATCTGGCAATATTTAAGCCTTCTAAGCCAACTGGCTGATTAGGAGTCTATAATAGTGTATACAATGGTATCTGGCAACTCTGTCTTCGGAATACATGGCGCTATCTGGCAACTCATTTACAGCCAACTGGCTGATTAGGCGTATATAATAATAATGCATGCAATAATACTGCTAAAAAGAGGTATCTGACAACCATTTACAGCCAACTGGCTGATTAGAAGTCTATAATAATGTATACAATGGTATCGCGGTATCTGGCAACTCAAGCCATTTACGCCAACTGGCTGATTAGGAGCCTATAAAACAACGCCAACTCGGCTGAAGTCTTAATGTGCACTTGGCTCCTGCCAGGTGAACACCTCTCCTCCTTTCTCTCCTCCTCCTCCTTTCTCTTGGGGGATAACGCCGCCTCCAAGTTTTCCCCCCACCCCCCTTTGCAACAACCCCTCACCCCCCCTTTGCAACAACCTCCTTTGCAACATTACATAATAACCTGCAACATTCTTGCACTCTCCCCTTTTGCGGCTATACTACTGTGGTCTTCACAAAGATCCACTCTGTATTTTCCTTTGCAGTTCTTCCCAAAATCTAACTGCAGCTTGTCTTTGTGGTCTGGGTTGAGTAGCGGCAGTAGTGGTGTCAGGAGAATCTACAGTTCCTGATTCTGTGGAAGAATTTTCCAGTTCTTCCAGGTCAATATTCGGTTTATCAGTTATTTCCAGTGGGTATAACCGATATATGTGTCTTCTGGAGAGATGACCATTGGGTGTTTTTACAGTTACATGCCTGATTATGCCATCTTCATCTGGGTGTAATGTTTCAATTACAGCAATCTTCCAGAAGTATTTGGGATTCATAGAATTTTCATCTAAGAGACATAGTTCTCCTACTTTAGGTTCTTTACTTACTGGTTGTTTGTGTTGTTGGTATTCTTTTTCCCTCAAACTACTCAAATATTCGTATCGCCATCTTTTTTTGATTTCTTGAGATTGTTTAACTCCTTTATGAAAGTAATCCAGTATTTTCTTTCTTTCTTTGTCCTCTGTTGCTGTCATATAATCAGCATCCACCTGATCACCTTCATTAACAGCTTCTTGGGTATCATTAGTGGTTAAAAAGTTGAATTTGGTATTGTCATACCCAAAAAGCAACTTGAAAGGAGTTAGTAGATCAGAGGAGGGATCTTCATTTGAATTAACATAAGTGAGTGGTCTTGAATTAATTGTATTCATTATTTCAAGAACAATTGTTTTTAGGGAGGTATAGAGGGCTCTTTTGACTAAACCCACCATTCTTTCAGCTATTCCTAAGGTTCTGGGTGAATAGGCTGCTGTAAATTTCCACTGGATACCATGATCAGAGAGGTACTGAGACACAAGAACATTCTGGAACCAATGTTTAAGGTAATCTTCAGATCTTTTGAAGGTGGCTTGATTGTCTGAAATCAAAACCTTTGGAAGGGAGTAGTTTAAGGACAAATGGTAAAGTTCTCTTAAAAAGGTTTTAGCAGAAAGGTCAGTGCAGATGTGAAGGCTGGTGAATCTGGTGGCGCAGCTAGTGAACAATAATAAGTAGACTTTCATGAATTGGTTATTCTAATCCTGGACAGAAATTGGACCAGCATAGTCAAGGGCAGTTTTTTCAAAGGGTTTTTCATAGCTTAAACGTTCCGTTACTAATGGTCCAGTAGTAGGCACTTCATAAGCCATGGCAAAGTATTTTTGGCAAAACAGACATTGTTTCAGAACCTTTTTAACTACTTGCCTTATTTTGGGGATCCAGAATTCCTGTCTGAGGAAATTGCATGTGGTAGCTAAGGTTGCATGACTGGCTTTTGCATGACATTCAGTTATGATTAACGTTGTTAAATGAGAATGTTCAGGCAGTAGTACAGGATACCTAGCAGAATAGTTAAGGTTGGTTGCATATTTATATCTCCCTCTGACTAACCCTTCTTTGTCAATGAAGAGTTTTAGATTCTTTTGCAGCTTTGTTAGGTCCTCAACTTTTTCTCCTTTATTTAGTTTGTTGATTACTTCTTTTTCTTTTGAGAAATGTTGTTGCTGGACTAATTTTAGCCAGTAATTTGTGGCCTTAGTTTTGTAAGCTGTATGATTTTTCTCCAAAACAGCAATTTGTTCTTCCATTGTTAGGTTACATTTGGGGTTATATTCGTGAGTGCGGAAGTACTTTAAGTTTGTTGTTCATTAAAAATGTGTTGGAGAGATTGTTGTAGTAAAAATGGACTGCTTTTGTTGCCAAAGGTAACTCTCTTATATTTATAGCAGATCAGGTTGTCGTCATTTGGAGCCAATTGGGTATCTTTTAACCACAGAATTTTGTGGGCATTGCAGTCAAATTCTGTTTGATATTTAAGTTGTAAATATGCTTTTTGAATGTCTCCAATCATCAAATATTTACCATGCCTTAATTTAATGCACAATTTTGCTAAATGAGGTAGGAGTGAAGGGCAGTCCTCTGTAGCATCATTTACTGTTATTTCTTCTGGTTTGCTTTTACTCGAGGGATCTACTACAATCCTAACTTTAGTTGTTTGTACTCCAGGGCGAACTACGGGAAAATGAGGTAAAAAATTTCCTTCTTGTTTTAAGCTTTCTGTTAGGGCTACTTCTTCTATTATTCCTTTCTGGAATTGTTGTTCAAGGATGTCTGAATAAGGTTGCATTAAGTTATCTTTTTTTAATTTTTTGCAAGTGGACTTTAACCTGCTAATAGCATAGTTAAAGTTTGGTGAAATTTTATCTTTTTGGTCATTCCATGGTACCTTGACAGACAATCTTTCATCTTCTATTTTAACTTCCTTTTCAAAGTTTGCAATCAGATCTTTTTCTTTGTTTGAAAATGGTTCATCCCCAGAAATACCCAAGTTTTCTAGTTTGCTAAATTGTGCAATCTGGTGTTCAATTTTTTCTAGATCTTCATTAGAAGTTGTACTAGTAAGTAGCGGGTTGGTAATACAGAAACTGATCTGATCTCTTATCGGTTCTTTTTCTTTTTCAGGGTAGTAATCTGAAGGGAAACCCAATAAAAGTATTCCATAGGGAGATTTATAACAAGAGGCAGTATGAATCTGATGACTGCTGAGGGCAAAAAGTTTGTGGGTTGCAGCCCCAAAAATTAATATGAAGTCGGCCACTTCATCAGCTTCAAAGTGATCTGCAAGCTGATAATTTAAGGATTTTAAATAAGTTTGAAGTTTCAGTAATCCCGGAACTTCATATTTAATATTAATATCATCAATTATGATGGCTTCTATTTCTTGGTAGTTTCCAGGGTTTCTAGAATCCTCCAATTTAATTATAGCTACTTCATAATTTGGTTGTTTCTTGTTGGCTATAAATCCTGTTATGGTTATGGATTCCTCGTAGTGTTTAGTTGGAAGATTTAATTTTTTCACAAGTTCCTTGGTAATGTAGCTGGCTTGACTACAATTATCCAAAAGTGCTCTGTATTTAATTGATTTTTCTGAGTTTCTTATTCTCATCTGCATGGAAGGAATTAACGCTACTTCTTGATCAGTGTTTTTTAAACTTAATAAGTTAGTAACTTGTTTCCCTTGTTTTGAGTTTTCTTTTTGGGTAGCTACTTCAGTACTGATTTTGGTTTTCTTATCTTCCTCTGGTTTTCCTTTTTGTTTGGTACAAAGGAAGGATAAATGGTTAGAAAACCTACAAAATGAACAGGGTTGGAAAGAAATGGGGCATTCTTTGGCTTGGTGTTTAGATGAGGTGCATTTAGTACAATAATTTAATTTAGCAAGTTTTCTCAATTTATCCCAACTTTCAGGGAAAGAATAACATTTTGAGATTCTGTGTGAGTTTTTCTTACACAATTTGCAGTAAAGTTCTCTCTGGTCAGTATGTTGAGCTCTTCTTGAGGATTGTCTTTGGGTGGAAACTGCCAGAGTAGCTGTAGTTTGGCCAGAATACCATGGTTTTCTGGCTGGTTCTGGAGAGAAGTTTCTTTTTTGTTTAGGTATTAAGGTGGTTAATTCACTTTGACTTAGATCAAAATTAACATTAGCTAAGGTTTTGGTAGCTTCAGCAATGGCTTCTTTAAATCTATCAAAGTGGTCATAGAGTTTAAACCCACAAGTTCTTAAAAATTCCTGAGTTTCTTGACTTAGTTTATTATAATATACATACAAGAGTATATCTTCTAATTCTAATTTTTTAGTTTGCATTAAATTTATGGTAGAGTGCATATCTGCTTGAAAGTCATGAAGTGATTTAAAATTTTTGGTTATTATGGATTTGGTTAAAAGTGATTTTATTATGGAGAATTTAATTTGGCCTGGTGTTGCATAACAGCCCTCCAACTGCTGCCATGCTTCTTCATAAGATGTTTTACTTTCTTGCATGCAGTTTATTTGAATGGCAGGGTTTCCACTCAAATGTTGTTTTAGGTAGGCAAATTTCTCTTCTTCGGAAAGACCTATGTTATCATAAATGTTTCTGAATGAGGTCTTAAAGTTTTGAAATTTAGAGGGATTTCCATCAAATGGTAATATTTGAAGCTCAGGAATTTTAGTACTTATTCTTGGTTTAGCTTTGGCTTCGGCATTATTTTCTTTTTTAGTTGTTAATGCTTGTATCATTTGACCTATTTCAATGTGGTAATAACTATTTTTTTCATCTAGTTTTTCTTGTTTAGCCTCTGAGAAGCCTTCGGAACAAACATACATTCTAAGGATTTCCTCATCTAAATTTTGTAACTTGTCCAGTTGTGAGGACAAAAGCTGAGCATGTGAATTTTTTTGTTCCTCAGTCCAATCATCCCATCTCTCTTTGATTGTAGCTAAAAGTTTAGTAGCTGAGGTTCTGATTGCTCCCCTCCTTTTTACCAATTTACTAGTTTCAAGTGCTTCCACATCACTTCCCAACCATTTCTCCATACTTTTTCCTGGAGTGGCTTCAGTTTCA
This sequence comes from Bathynomus jamesi, assembly GCA_023014485.1. Classification (NCBI taxonomy): domain Eukaryota; kingdom Metazoa; phylum Arthropoda; class Malacostraca; order Isopoda; family Cirolanidae; genus Bathynomus; species Bathynomus jamesi. The sequence continues at coordinate 1,421,183 of JAJOZX010000216.1, read as the reverse complement.
TTATCCATTTTTTAGGTTTAATATTATAAATGATATTATCAATGATATTTATAATTAAATTTTCAGATTATGTAAAAAATTTAATTCACTGGATTTAAAACTATTGTATCAGAAATAAAACAAAAAAGGGTAACTAACTTCTCGACTGCCCACCCGGGGGCGCCATATTGAAAAATTTATTGAAGAATTTATTATTTAGCTTGAGAGAGATTATTTTTATTTAGGTGTAATATTAAGGTTAAGTTTACTTTAAATAGACACAGTAATTATAGAAATAATAATGGCCTATTTAGACACTGTCAACATAGCTACAGACTTTTTCACTGTAGGTTGCAGTGGTTTTCAGGTTAAAATTTGGTCAGCAGCCAGATTACTAACTATGGTGAAGCTAAATTCATTAAAATTAATTTAGACTTACCAAAAATGAAGTTGCCAGTTGAACGTTACCCTTTCTGTTTCTAACTAATCCATAAGTTTCATTTAGTTTCCAGGTTTGAATTTTATTTGTTAAGTTTTAAGTTATTATTTAACACACTGCTAGGTTATTTATTTGTAGGGGCTATTTCCCAGACCTAGGTTTTGCAGGTTAAGTTAGGCTAGGGCTGTATTGCCCTTAAGTTTTTGTTTTTAAAGGTTTAAGGTTTAAGGGTTTGAAGGTTTTACTCAAGTTAAGTTAGGGCTATATTGCCTTTAGGTTTTAATAGGGGCTATAACAGCCATTTAATTATTGAGTTAGGGCAGTTGTAGCCCGGTTCGAGTTTCTTCTAGGTACCTAGTTTTTTTCTTACCTTAGTTATTTTCTTTAATTAACTTACTTATACCTAGTTCTGATAGGCCTCTATTTAGTTAAACAGGGTTTTTGTTTAATTGCAGTGGTTATTAAGGATAAGATTTAAAGGTTGTGAGGTTTAAAGGTTGACTTTAAGTTGCCCGGTTAGTTGGGGAACCACGAGAATTTTACAATTATGGAAACCCAACTTCACTAGTTGGTTAGAAACGAGGGTTGTTATTTTTATTTATTTTGTTTATATTTTATTTGGAAATATATGCGGTTATTTCTAACCACTTTTTTTAACAATCCATCAGGAGCTGAAAAACGGAAAAAGAAGAAAATAGAGGAGGAGAAACTTTCCAGTAGCACAGGTGAGATGTGCCATTTGTATATTCTTATGATTACAGTTCAGGCAACTAGATTAGGTAGACCATCAAGTTAGGCAAGTGCTCAGGAATCGTGTAGAGTAAGCTAGTCTCTGTAATATTTATATTTCGAAATGTGAAATTTAATGGATCACATCACCTCAAATTCTGTTCACACAGATCAATTATCACTGTTCAACAAAGATTTTTCATCAGAGTAAAATTTGTGGTGGCTGGATAGCATTTTTCACGCTGATTCCAAAACTGCATTCAGAGTTTTTCTAGCACGTATAGTTTTCAAGATGAAGGCATATATATAACTACACAAATTTAACCATTTTAAATAGGCAAAATACTAATATTTCAACATTTGATTGTGTTTATTTTATTGTGTTTTTTTAGTTTATTCATCTTATTGATTTCAATTATCTTAATTATACATCTTATGTATTTCAGGTGTGAGCTTTTACGTCTAGCAGCATTATGATTCAGGCAACAACGCCGTGCTTTGTGTGTCAAAAGATCAGTCCAGTCCAAGAACTTGTTGTGTCAAGTTGGTGTACATTTTTTTTGAATTTATAGTTTGCTCAGGTCAGTCAACATGCCTCGACAATGTAAGAATGACCCCTGAAAGCAGTTCTTTTGCATAATGGTAATATAATGCCATCCATCCCCATTGCCCATTCCGTCCATCTAAAAGAGACATATGACAATATGGATATACTACTTAAGGCAATCAAATACGACAGTCATCAATGGAATGTTTGTGGAGATCTAAAAGTTATAGGAATGCTTATGGGTATGCAGTCAGGATTCACAAAATTTTGTTGTTTCCTTTGCCTGTGGGACAGTCGCGCCACTATAGAACATTACACCAAAAGTGACTGGCCACTTAGGTATACATATGTCCCAGGGATAAGCAATGTCCAGTCTGTCCCTTTAGTGGATCCCCAAAAGATCTATCTGCCACCTCTTCACATTAAACTTGGTTTAATGAAGAATTTTGTTGAAGCAATGGGTAAAGTCAATTCTGAAGGGTTCCAATACCTTTCAAGGAAATTTCCGAAGGTTACTGCAGCAAAATTGAAGGAAGGAATTTTTGTTGGGCCACAAATAAGGGAGGTTTTAAATGACACTGAATTTGAAAAAGTCCTAAGTCCGCTGGAATTGAAGGCTTGGCTGGCGTTCAAATGGATATGTCAAAACTTTCTTGGAAGCAACAAGTCACCTGCGTATAAGGATGGAGTCAAGAACCTCCTTGATGCCTTCAAAGAAATGGAGTGTCGAATGTCGTTAAAAATTCACTTCCTGCATTCCCACTTAGATTTCTTTCCTGAAAACCTTGGTGCAGTGAGTGACGAGCAAGGAGAGCGCTTCCATCAAGATATTCAGATGATGGAGAAGCGCTACCAAGGATATTGGAATGAAAGCATGATGGCGGACCATTGTTGGATGCTGTATCGTGACAATCCAGGCCAAATTTACAAAAGGAAATCACACTCACAGTGCTTTTAATAAAATAATGTATATATTCTTTATTTATAAGTACATTGAATAAGGTATATGATGTATTTGTTGTTTAGCATTCCTAAGTGTGATCTATACATCCATAAATTTTCTTATAGCAATATCAAAAACTTAAAAATATCAAAACCAGTGTATCTATATAACTATACGTGCTAGAAAAAAATAAAACCAGATTCGGAATCAGCGCGAAAAATGCATTAAGAAAAGTGTGATCATGTTTGTGATGAGAAAAAAAAGTTTCATTTTGTTGGCCAGTGTTATCAAACAAGGTAAGAAAGAATATTTTAGCAAATATTAACAGAATATGTAATGTTATGTTCTTCTCAGGAGCACTACTGAAATATTTGGAAAAGCCATCCTCAGCAAAGCCTGATGAGCATCATGAGCCAACAGCAGGACCATCCTCTATGCAACCTCAAACACCAGTAGAAGTAGAGCCTGATGAACCAACAAGTGGCCCATCTTCTGTTCAGCTTCAAACACCACACACAGGCATTTCTACTGAGCAACAAGGACTAAGATCTGCTCCACCGCTTGATCCGTATGACTGGCCAGTTGTCCTGTCAGATGCCTTGAAGACAGATCTGGTGTCTCGAGGACCATTTCAAATCAGTCCAGATTTCACATTCCCTAAAAGAGAGGACGGTAGAAGCGTTCATCACCATTACATGTACAGAACATTAATTAATGGGGAAAAAATAAAGCGAAGCTGACTGATGTACTCTAGAAGGAATGATGCTCTTTATTGCTTCTGTTGCAAGTTGTTTTCAAGGAAGTCGTACAAACTAATTACGGATGGACGTTCAGACTGGATAAACGTTGGTTCGCTTCTGCAAGGCCATGAAAATAGTTCAGAACATGCAGATAACATGGCAACATGGAAAGATCTGGAACTGTGGCTAAAAGCTGGGAGGACCATTCAGGGCCGTAACTAGGGTTTAGAAAATAGTGAGGTCCAGATTTTTTTCGAGCGCGGCGGGACGAGCAAAATTCAGACCAAAATGACATCTACAAACACAACCCAAGCTATACACTAAACACAAAACCCTTGTCTATAATTAAATACTGTACAAAGGGACCTGTTAGCAAAAATACTTTTATTAAAGCTGCAGCAATATTTCACGGTTCAGTCTCTTTTTTTTTTTAGGAAATAATTACCGAGGTCCGGACCTCGGTGACCTCATAGGTAGTTACGGCCATGCTGATGGGTAATAATTGAGTTCTGGCAAGTATTCTATCTGCCACCTCTTCCATAACTGATCTTGTAGCTCTTCAAGGTACTTGTACCTTCTGGTTAACTCTTCTTGACTGCTCTGGATAGGCTGTAAGTCTTCTGGCAAACTGGGGTTTGATGTTAATCGTTTACCACAAAGAAAATTATTTGGTGTTAATGGCTCTGCATCCTGCATACTGTTATAAACAAAGGTGATAGGCCTACTGTTCACCATTGCTTCTACTTCACATAAAACAGTGCAGAATTCTTCTTTGCTCAAATGAGCATTAGCTAAAAGTTTCTTTAATGGACACTTCACACTTCTCACTAGCCTTTCCCAAAATCCTCCCACCCATGGTGCTCTCTCAACAATAAACTCCCACTGTACCCCATGGTGTGAAAAGTAAGATTGGAATCCCTCCTCTTTTAGCAAGGACCAAACTTCTTGGAGTTCCTTTGCAGCCCTTTTGAAGGTTTTTGCATCCGATATGATTTTATTTGGGAAATCCCTTCTGTTCACAAACCTTTTAAAGGCCAAAAGAAATACATCACTACTTAAGTTGCTTACCAACTCCAAATGGATTGCTCTGATGGTAGCACATGTGAAAAGACATATATAACCTTTGTTAGACTCCCCTTGCTCATACATATAGACTGGACCTGCGAAGTCTACTCCCACTACATCAAATAGGGCAGTATAGACACACCGTTCTCTTGGAAGTAGAGCCACCTTTTCATAATAAGGCTTTGCACTCCAACGCTTGCAAACCACACATTTATGCAAGAACTTTTTTACTATTTGTCTAATTTTGGGAATCCAAAACTGTTGTCTGATCTCTATTATCACTTCTCTAACTCCAGCATGTAACAACTTATGATGAGTATCCAGCATCAAAAGTTCCACAAAGTGCCCCACAGAAGGTAGCAAAATTGGATGTCTTTTCTCCTCTGGAAGCCCAGAAAACTGTAGTCTACCTCCTACTCTCAATAAATCCTGATCCAAAAACACATCCAAACCCTTGAGAGCAGAATGTGTTGGTAAAACCTTTAATGGACGACTGGTGAGCAATTCCTTCTCTTCACCAAATTTTTCCTTCTGCACATATACCACCCAGTATTGTCTGGCTTGCTGAATCTCATTACTGTTCAGAATTCCTTCCCTTCTTGTTTCTCCCTTAATGTTGTTTGTAAATCTATATACCCATGCTGTCACTCTTAACCTTTTCAGACTGCTAATGTCCTCAAGCCTCAATATGGGGTCCTGTTGCATAACTTGACAACTGTTCACAGTGCATTTTCTCATTTCTCTCACCCATTCTTTTGAGCCTGGCATTCTCCTACAATAGGCTGATTAGAAGGCCAGTTTTCACTTCCAAGTTTTAGCCACTCTGGCCCATTCCACCACAGACTTGACTGTGCAAGATCTTTCACTGAAATTCCTCGTGTTGGTAAATCAGCAGGGTTTTGGGTGCCTGGACAATGCTTCCATTGCTTGGGATCTGTGTGTGCTTGAATTTCCTCCACCCTATTGGCAACAAATGGTTTCCATTTCCTTGCCTGGCTTCTTAACCAGTGCCAAACTATAGTGGAGTCTGTCCAATAATAGCTTGGAATTTCATAAAGGGCCAAAGACTTTTGCACTGTAACTGCAAGCCGACTAGCAATAACTGCACCCATGAATTCCAACCTTGGAATAGAAAGCCTTTTCAAAGGTGCTACTCTGCTCTTTCCAACAACCAACCTGCAACTTACTTCCTCTTTGAATGTGCCTCTTATATAAATACAAGTTGCATAGGCTTCCTCACTTGCATCACAAAAGATGTGCAGCTCCAAATTGTCTGGACTATTGTTCAACCCTCCAAAGTACCATCTTGGGATTTCAATGTCTCCAAGATATGCTAATTCTTTGCACCAATATTTCCACCTTACCACCATATGATCAGGTAACTCTTGGTCCCAACCAAGTCCAATTTCCCAGAGGCTCTGAAACCAAATGTTTTACTTTATCACAAATGGTGCCAGGAATCCGAGAGGATCAAAGACCTTTGAAGCCAAATTAAGAGCTGTACGTTTTCTCCACCTTGTCTCATTCTCAGCCAGCTCTACTAAAGATTTCCCATTGAAGGTAAACAAATCCTCTCCTTGCTGCCAAACAATGCCTAGGACCTTTGTGTCTATTGCCCACAACTCCTTAATACCAGAATCCACAATACTTTCTGCTGCATCAGGTACTACACAGGACTGACTCATAAACTCTTGTAATTGAGAATGATTGGTCTGCCATTTTCTAAGCTCCATGCCAGCCTCCCTCATTATAGCTCTAGCCTCCATGAATATCTGTTTAGCCATTTCTGTATTATCCACGGAACACAGCAAATCATCAACATAAAAATTTTTACTTATGTGTTCAATATTGTTAGGATAGACTTCAGAATATTTCTTAAAATGGTACTGCATAGTAGCTGCCAACAGAAATGGACTAGAGCTGAGGCCAAACAACATTGACTTCATTTTATATGCTCGAACCTTAGCTACATTTTCCAACAAGTCTTTCGTATCCACCCACAGATACCTTACTGCATCTCTGTCCTCTGGTTTTAACTTTATCCGCAAAAAGGCTTGCTTCACATCTGCAGTCAATGCTAATCTACCAAACCTGAACCTCAGTAACAAGGAAAATAAATCTGCATTTAAATTTGGCCCAGCATCCAAACAGTCATTCAAGGACTGAGGTGACGTGTGTGTATATATATGTATATAGTCTAAAAGTCACTAAAGGGGAAATATCACTAAATCTAAGCTGAATGGCAAGAGCAAGTCATAAACGAACCAACGCGGCTGTTCGTATTGTTTTGGGCTAGCCTAGAGATGTTTTTTCCTATCTGACCTAATCATTGGTGCTGAGTATAATTAGGTGGTGTTTCTAAGGTGACAAATGGGGTAGAAAGTTGTCCGTACTTAAGTATAGTTAGGGGTAATGTCTATAGCTTCTAAGTTGGTAATGTAAGAGAGAGTTAGGTAGGCCGTTTGTGGGACACAGAAATCTAATGGTAGGCTTCCAAAGGAATATCTAATTCAACGCACCGGTAAGTGCTTTTGCTTGTTTGCTAGAACCTAAGTAACCTAACTGGGGTGTCTACCCCACGCTATCACATTTGGCGACGAGGATGGGATTCAATTAAGCTCATGGGATCTAATTAAGCTCATGGGATTCGATTAAGCTCATGGGATTCGATTAAGCTCATTGGATTTAATTTGGCTCATTTGATTAAATTTTGTTCATTGGGATAAATTTGGTTCATTGGTTTAATTTGGCTAATTGGGTTCAAGTGGTTGTTTGGAAAATTGGATGTAGCCTAGTGGGTCGTCCGATTTGGTTTGTTTGTGTGGGTAAGCTACCGTACTATAGCGTAAGTCCCGCGGGCCTAACTCTAAAACTAATTCCTACTCAGCCGTAACTCTAAAACTAATTCCTACTCAGCCCTAACTCTAAAACTAATTCCTACTCAGCCCTAACTCTAATACAATTCACTATTCAGCCCTAACTGGGGAGTAACTAGATCAAATTTAAACCTAATCTAACCTACTTCACGTGATTTGGCCTAATTCGGTTTTGCTCTAGCATGTCGGTGATTGGCCATATAAGCCCCTACGAAGACTCTGGGGAGGACTTCGAAGCTTAAGCCACTAGGGTGAGGTTGTTTTTCGAGGCAAATTCCATTCCTGATGCTAAGAAAGTACCTACCTTTTTAAATATAATAGGCCCTAAAACGTTTGGTTTAGTTATGGACCTAGTTTCTCCTAAAGCACCGGAAACCTGCACCTATAATGAATTGGTACAGGCCCTAACCGATCACTACAAACCCCGAGTAGTTCTCTCATCTATGAACGTTTCAAATTTTATTCAAGGCATCAGACGGGAAATGAAAGCATTGCAGAGTTTGTTGCAGGAATAAAAAGCAATAGCCGTACGTGTAAATTTGGAGACAAATTAGATGAAATGCTAAGAGATAGGTTTGTAATGGGTCTCAAAGAGGAGTCTACCCAGAGAGCCCTATTAGCCATACAGGACCTAACTTTTAGTCAGGCTGTAGAAATAGCTACGGCTAGAGAAGCAGCTGCTAAAGATGATAGAGCTTTTGGAAATCACAGTAGTAAAGCCCAACACGTAAATAGCTTTAAATCTTCTAGGCCTGGCAGACCTAATGAGCCTACTAGACAGGCAAATAAAAGGTATGAGGCGAATACGACTAAGCCTACTAATTCTACTAAGCCTTCCAAGCCATGTACAGGGTGTGGAAAACACCATTGGAAGAAGGATTGCCCTTTTAAAGAAGCAGTTTGCCGAAACTGTAGTAAAATAGGCCACATAGCTAAAGTGTGTTTTTCAAAGAAAACGAAGGGTGAAAATTCTAATTTTAACATTTCTAGTGTAAATCCTCAAAAGGGAAATACTTCGAACATTGGAGTGGAGTACCTATTTTATGAGCAGCAAAGTGGGAAAAATACAGGCCCATATATTGTAGAGGTAGGCCTAAATGGAATCACAGTTCCTCTAGAATTAGATACAGGTGCTTCCCGGACGGTCATGTCCAAGGCAGTTTTTGATAAGATTTTCAAAAACACACCTAAACTACATGCATCTAAAACTATTTTGAAGAAGTATGGGGACATACAAATACCTATTTGTGGAGGAGCATACGTCACAGTTACACTCAACCAGAAAACTTTGTCTCATCCCTTAACCCTTTCAGTGGTGGATGAGCAAGGGCCTACTCTACTAGGCCGTGATTGGATTGACGCTTTGAAAATACCGATTGACAAAATCTTGCCAAAGGGTCAGGCAGATGTGCATACACTCTCATATCCATCTGACATAGACTCATTGTTAAGGGAGTTTTCTTCTGTTTTTGGGCCTGAAGTAGGCAACTTAAAAGGCCATCAGGTCTGCATAGAAGTAGATCTTAATGTAACTCCGAAATTTTGTAAGGCTCGTTCAATTGCGCATGCACTGCGGGAGAAGGTAAATTTAGAAATTGACGGGCTACTAAAAGATAAAATTATTGAACCAGTCACACACGCTAAGTGGGCTGACCCAATAGTTCCTGTACTAAAACCGGACAAGTCCGTGCGGTTATGTGGGGATTACCGTTTAACAGCAAATAGAGCCGTCCTTCTAGATTGCTATCCTATACCCAAGCCTGATGAATTATTTAGCTCTCTTGCTGGGGGTAAATATTTCACAAAACTCGATATGTCCCAAGCCTATGCTCAACTAAGTTTAGACGAAAACTCTAAAGAATTAACTATCATAAATACGCACCGAGGCCTATATAAGTACAATAGGCTATGCTATGGAATAGCATCGGCTCCGGGTATTTTTCAGAGGACAATGGACCAAGTTCTAGGTCACATTCCAGGGGTACTTTGCTTTCTAGATGATGTCCTCATTTCAGGTTCGTCTAAAAGAGAACACCTAACTAGATTAACCACGGTTCTAAAAAGACTCCGGGATGCCGGACTTAAGCTAAAGAGAGAAAAGTGTTAATGGGTCACTAACGAGGTTTCATATTTAGGGTTCCGCATAGATGCCTCAGGCATTCATCCAACGATGGATAAACTTGAAGCAATAAAAAATGCACCACCTCCACAAAACATCACACTACTAAAGTCCACTCTCCTAGTGCATTATGATCCTAAACTTCCTCTCGTAGTTTCAGCAGACAGCAGTTCTTATGGAATTGGGGCAGTGTTATCTCACCACATTGATGGTGTAGATAGGCCTATCTGTTTTGCTTCTAGAACACTAACTGGAACTGAAAAACGATATGCACAAGTGGAACGTGAAGCATTAGCCTTAGTATTTGCAGTAAAAAAATTTCATTTCTATCTGTGGGGTCATGAATTTAAACTAATTACTGACCATAAGCCTCTTTTAGGTTTATTTTCACCTAATAAAAATATTCCAGTTATGGCCTCAGGTAGGATTCAACGATGGGCACTGATTCTACAAGCCTATAAATTTGACTTAGTACATCGGTCAGGTAAACTTCTAGGTACGGCTGATGCGCTAAGTAGGTTGCCCTTAGAAAATCCAAATGATTGTGTACCTATACCTACAGAATGGGTTCACTTGGTGGAGTTTTTGGAATCCACTCCAGTATCTGCGGTACAAATAGAGCAGTGGACAAAATCAGACCCTATTTTGTCTAGGGTCATCCATTTCTGCTCAGTTGGTTGGCCTACTAAGGTTGAGAGTGAATTACAGCCTTTTTATCAGCGTCAGTCTGGCCTCTCCATTCAAAATGGCTGTCTCTTATGGGGCCACAGAGTGATTATTCCAAATAAAGGCAGGTCGAATTTAGTGAAGGAACTTCACGCTGAACACATGGGCGCAACAAAAATGAAAGAGCTGGCGAGAGCTTATTTCTGGTGGCCTGGTTTAGATGGAGAACTCGAATCATTGGTTCGTTCCTGTCAAAGCTGCCTAGAGAACAGAGATCTCCCAAGGAAAAGTCCACTTCATCCTTGGGAATGGTCTACTATACCGTGGCATAGGATCCATGTTGACTATGCAGGTCCTATAAATAATATTTATTTCCTAGTCATTGTGGACGCCTACTCTAAGTGGGTGGAAATTCTTCGAACCACTTCCACGACTTCGGGTGTTACTATTCGCTTACTCCGTTCAGTTTTCGCTCGATGAGGTTTACCCGTAGTCCTGGTTTCCGACAATGGTACTTGTTTTACCAGTGAGGAATTTCGTTCCTTCGTCCACCTAAATGGCATTAGACATGTCCGGTCTAGTGTTTTCCACCCGTCTACTAACGGTCTCGCGGAAAACATGGTCCGTACTTTTAAGTCGGCCTTGCGTCATTCTCGTGGGGAGGAAATGCAAGTGGTGGTGGATAAATTTTTGTTTAAATATCGAATAACACCTCACACCACGACGGGGGTGTCTCCCTCTAAACTTATGATTGGCCGTGGAATTCGTTCAGTTTTCGATTTATTACGTCCAAACGAAACGTTACAACAACGAGTTTTACGCCATCAGGAAAAACAGAAGCTGTACCATGACAATAAAAGAGGGAGAGTTATAGAGGCGCAACCTAATGATCCAGTTATGATTCGCAACTATGGGGAAGGTTTGAACTGGGTTTGCAAGAATCCTTCGAAGGGAGGCCAACTTCATAGCACTCATCTCTAAACCCAATCCCTTTTTCAAATTGCTCTAAAACATCACTGTTCACTGTACTCGCCTGCTTCTCCTGTTTGTCCTTTATGCCAATTGATTCAAGTTCCTAAAAGGCTTTCAAATGCCTTTTCAAACCATGGCTGTTCTCCTCAATCTTAACAAAAGAGCTTTAACCTCCATTTCATTGCAAAAACTCCCATATAGCATCCAGCCTAGCTTACTTTCAGTAGCTACCGGACCTCGAGATGTGCGGACAATATTACCAGTGATGAAGTCCCAATAATAGTCAGCTCCAATCAAAAGACTATCTTCTGTTCCTTCAAACTTATTATTGCCCAAATTAATTCCTTTAACTTGCAATTCTTGGACACATGCCATATCTAAACAAGTAGTGACTGGAGCACAAAGTTTCTCAATCTCTACAGCTTGGACCTTGATAGTGGGACTTTGTGGTAACAACCCCTTAACCAGAACTTCTATCTTCTTAACTTTGGTTCGGTTTTGAATTGAACCCCCAAACCCAGAAATTCTTAAATTTTCCCTCTTAAATTCTTTAAACTTCAATTTTCTGGAAATTCTGGTCTTAATAAAGCTACACTGGCTACCACTATCAAATAACACTCTTACAGTAGCTTCTCCATCATTCCCAATTAATAATGCTGCAGCTGTTTGCAATAATCCCCCTTTATTTTACTCCCTTTCATAGCAGTGGCATGTGCCACTGATGTCTCTACTGCTGGGGTAGGCCTACAAGGAGTGTTTTCACACAATAATGGCTGATGCCGGCCATGGCAGTTTTTGCACAAAATTTAAACTTACAAAACCTTGCTCTGTGACCTTTCAAAAAACATTTAAAACATGCTGTGGACTTAGTTACCCTGTCCTTTCTCTCCTCAAAAGGCAAAGCCTCAGCCACCTCACATTTATGACTTGTGGTTGCCTTCGCAAAATATGCATTCCTTGATTCCCTTTAATTTATTCTCAGAGGATGCATGTAGACCTGACACTGTACCTGGGCTATTCCTTTTTGTAGAAACCTTAGTGCTGTGCCTGCCTTTGTCCCCTTGTTTAACATTCCACTGTGCAAACTCAATTCCCTCTCGTCTTGCTAATTCTGTGCCTAAAAGACTTAACATCTGCTGAAGGGGAATGTACACATGTTCTGTAGAGTGTCCCCTACTTAATTCAAGCAAAATTGAGCTAGGCAATTTAGACTCCAGTATAGTGACCAACATTATACCATACCTTTCCATTCCTACACCCAAGTTGTCCAGGGACCTAGTTCTAACTTCAAATTCATCATATAACTGCCGTAACTCCTTGACACTATTGGAATTATTAACAGGAGGTATAGCTAAAAGTTCGCGGAGGTGGCTTTTAATTAAGATCTCTAGCTTACCAAACCGTTTCTTTAATATATCCCAAGCCACATTATAATTAGCCTTTGTTAATGCTAATCCTGCTATTGTCTTTGCTGCCTCCCCTTCCAAGAGGGACTGCAAATAATTAAACTTCTCCACTGCACTTAACACTTGACTAGAATGAACTGCTGATTGAAAACTGTCTGCCCATCCTTGCCATTCCTGAATACTCCCAGAAAATGTTTTGAGTACAAGCCTCGGTAATTGAACTGCAGATCTGTTAACCTTAACTTCACAAACACCATTTGTTGAGGGTGTGTCTCATGCTGCACCGAATTATGAGCGCAGGACAAATGAGCGCTGACAAATGAGCGCCAAGACAAATAAGCGCCAAGACAAATAAGCGCCAAGACAAATAAGCTCAAGACAAATAAGCGCAAGACAAATAAGCGCAAGACAAATGAGCGCAAGACAATAGAGCGCAAGACAATAACCTAACCTAACCACATTATTTTTAACATCCTTAATAAATATTTGTTCAAGCTTATTTTGTTTCTTTTATCCAGTTTTTATTTGCTTGCTCTCGCTCGTTTGTTTTGCGCTCTTTTTTTTTTGCGCAAAACAATAACCTAACCTAACCTAACTTAACTACATTATTTTTAACATCCTTAATAAATATCGTTTTTTTTTAACATCCTTAATAAATATTAAATAACCTAACCTAACCTAACTACATTATTTTTGACATCCTTAATAAATATTAAATAACCTAATATTAAATTAAATAAATAATCTAAAATAACCTAATATTAAATTAAATAAATAACCTAATATTAAATAACCTGACCTAACTACATTATTTTTAACATTCTTAATAAATATTGTTTTTAACATCCTTAATAAATATTAAATAACCTAACCTAACTACATTATTTTTAACATCCTTAATAAATGTTGTTGTTTTAACATCCTTAATAAATATTAAATAACCTAACCTAATTACATTATTTTTAACATTCTTAATAAATATTAAATAACCTAACCTAACCTAACCTAGCTACATTATTTTTAACATCCTTAATAAATATTGTTTTTTTAACATCCTTAATAAATATTTGTTCAAGTTTATTTTGTTTCTTTTATCCAGTTTTTATTTGCTGGCTCTCGCTCAATTGTTTTGCACTCTTTTATTTTTGTGCTCTTTTGTCTTGCGCTCTTTTATCTTGCGCTCTTTTGTCTTGGTGCTCAATTGTCGGCGCTCATTTGTCCTGCGCCCAATTCTCGTGTCACGGTGTCTCATTATTAGACCTGGTCTCTAACTGTACTGAGCTCCTAAACTCTTTTGCTCTGTGGCATACTTTAATTATATCATCAATAATCTCTTCAAATTAAATTATGTTATTTTCTATTTTATCCTCTTCTATAAGAGCCTCAATTTTAACATTTACTTCACTTAGAGCAACCTTTTTAGTTTCTAATATGGAAAGCTGCGCAGTCACTAAGCTTAAATCCTCTTGCTCTATGGCAGAATCTATACTGTAGTGGCAATGACCTTTGTAATTAGACCTTTGTAGGCGCTTCTCCTTTTTTTTAAATTTGCTCAATTCAGCTGCACTCGTCTTCAATGCAAACAACAAATGGAATCAAATTTTCCACCCAAGTAGCTAGCGTACTGAAGTCTGCAACCTTCGCCTACGAATAATAAACCAAAATTAACCAAACCGGTAAAAATGTAGGCCCAAAACAACGACAGACGAGTGGCCAAGTTTCGCAATTGGGCGACCAAACTTTCTACCCTGGGACCTTAACTCGATAATAAACCAAGATTAACCAAACCGGTAAAAATGTAGGTCCAAAACAATGACAGACGAGTGGCCAAGTTTCGCAATTGGGCGACCAAACTTTCTACCCTGGGACCTTAACTCAATTATGCTCAACCGGTCTAGGCCTAACTTGGGCTACAATTTGCACAATCAGAAATTTGCCGAAAAATAGTCACTGACTCAGTCTTGGGCTAGAATCCGGTTCTGAAGGACCATGTTATTATTATTTCTTTATTGGGTTCAAAACCCCAGCTGAGCCGTGAACGGCCAAGCTCTGAAGGGCCAGTTCAACCTACAGCCCAAATTAAGCTAGAATTAAAAACTTACGGACTTGGAGGTCCTATTAGGTCCTACCTCAGGGTTGCTGACTCGATGTGGGCCTACCTTAGGCCTCAGTTGCATAAAATTAAGATAAAAAACACAAGGGGCACTATTTATAGTCTTCCTTCTAAACCTTGCAACAACAACACAACCTGCACCATTGCACGATGCAACAATCTTGTATCTAAACAACCAAACTGAATTACAAGAGAGCTCTCTATAAGACCACGCCCTGTAAGTGCCGCATTCAACAAACGAGTAGGAAGGACGCGCAGCGCCCCAAAAACATGATGCCACAAGAGTGCCCAAACAATGATGCCACAAGAGCCCAAACATGCTAGCTCTAAATTAAGTGAATTTTTCACTAACCTTATAATTATGAGATGGATATATATACACCTTAACTTAATATATACAAGCAATGCTGCATCAATCAGCTTAGTCATCATATCGCCTTGGAACAACAATGGCTGTTCCTCTTCTAGATTTTCTAACAACTCCTTAATTAAATATAAATTATTAATTAATTGAATGAAATATCTACAAAATTGCCTCGGGATTGGTGACATAGTCTATTGGAAATGAAAATAATTGCCATACGTACATAGAACCCATATGTAGGCATCGGGCCTACATAACAAGAAGAAAACCAAATTTATTATTTCGTGTTCAAAATTTTCCACTGTCGACTCATGAAAATTACATCGCGAGACAAGTCAACGAACTTTGCGAAATCAGCAAATAATAAAAATATGAAGATTATATTATATCGGCTCGCTCGGAGCTGCTTATGTTACAGCGATGCTTTAATCAAGGAAGATGTCCTTTATCTTCCTATAAGTTCTGAGTGAAATCCTCTTGATATAAAACTTAATAACTATAAGAAGGATAGGCCTGTTCCTTCAGGTGTTTAAATAGTAGGGTAGGTTGATTTTGGAACTGTGATCTTGGACTAGTCTAGATAGAAAGGTATTAATGTATAAAAAACGTTGCACCAACTCATATTTGTGAAAATTATTGTATTTTTTTGAGGATTGTTAATTATTTTTAAGTTGTAAAATTGCCGAATTTTACGCGTAAAATCGCGCGCGCGGCATTCGCGCAATGTAAACAAACAAAATATCGGACCTTATTTCATCAAAATAATCAATTAAAATTCGGCTTTTTTAACAAAACGATGCTTGAAACTTATTGTAAATGCATTATAGATGTTTATTACTGTATTATTTTGTATTTTTTAATGATATTTACCTATAAAATGTGTATTAAATTAAGTTACTTTTTGATGCGTTCATTTAATTGTGTTTATTTTCAGATATTTCATAAAAATGGGTAAAAAACGGAAGTCTGCAGTGTTAACTCGAAGTGAGAGTGCCAAAATATTCAGTGGCCAGCCTTCCCCTTTGGATAAAACAGAGCCTCCTACCTTCCGCCAAGTTATTCAGTACAGTTATTTCCTCCAAAACAGCCACCGGACTTGAAAGACTATGATATTGTAAAATGATAGCAAAGGATGTGATTGAGATCTGGCAGGCAGTGAACCCGCCGCTGCCCCTGTTTGAGGAATATTATGTAGTGAAATTGGTGGATAAAGTGTGCTTCAAGAAAGCAAAAGAGATAAACAGGAAATCTCTTTCTACAGTCCAGGAGCAGAATCTGGAGAAAAAGCTGGATAAACGTTTTGACATTTCTGCTTGCACCTGTAAGCTACCTGTTCGTCCCTGTGATGACAATGCTGTGAAGTGCAAGAAAGAAAATTGTCAAACACAGCACATAATCTGCACTTGTCCTCCCAGTAAGAAGGTAATGCTATTATTTTTTTAACTTTTAACTGGCCTAACTTAGTGCGATTAGGTGCCTTTTAAATGGAAGGAAATGTAATGCGTGTAATTGAAAAATATCCGCATTTTCCTCCTGTAATCTTCCTTTCCCCCCCACTGGTAATAGAAATTAATAATCAATTTTTTTTCAGGATTTTATCTCTTATTTTAGATCCGCTATTTAATATAGTACAGGGTGTCCGAGAATTATCTGTACAATTTTTGGCTGTTATTAAAAGTCAACCATGAAGTGTAGAAATTCCAGTGTTGTCCCATTTTACAGAGAATCTCATTAAGGTTTTTCTGATACCAAGTTTTGACAAGTTTTTTAGAAATTCCAGTGTGTCCGAAAATTATCTGTACAATTTCATCTTTTAATAAAATTCTTGATAACACACGTAAAATTCTTAAACAAGATTATTTAAAATCTGTATTTTCAAAAGTTTTTTTTTATTAAAGTAATGTTGTTACAAACATTCGATATGTGCACCATCAGGATTCGCAAAACATCCAATCGATAATCCAAATGTTGCCATGTACGCTGCAGCATATCCACATCAATTCGCTCAATAGCAGCTGTGATTCTTGCTTTTAAATCATCAATGTCTGTCACCCGCGTACAAAAAGAAAAACTTGTCAAAACTTGTTATCAACAAAAACTTAATGAGTTTCTCTGTAAAATGGGACAACACTGGAATTTCTACACTTCATGGTTGACTTTTAATAACAGCCAAAAATTGTACAGATAATTCTCGGACACCCGGTACTTTAATATTTCAGGTTCCAGTAGGGGAGAGGGAATACTTGAGAGATCAGAGGGCCAAAATAGGACCCAAGGGCTCTTTCCAGCTGGGATCTGTGGATAAAGCTGCTGTGAAGAGAGACCAGAGGGCTGCAGCTGAAGCAGAAAGATTACAGAGCCAGATTCAACAGCAGCAGGAAGTGGATTTGGCCACTTTTGCCTCCACACCTTCACAAGATATTTCTTTTGAATCCAGCTCAGGAGAATCAGGAGAGGTAATATATTTTTTTTCTTATATCTTATCCCATTTTTACCCAAATTTATCCCTACTTTTTGTCCCTATTTCCCCCCTTTTTTCCCCCATTTTCGCTTTAGTAATTTATTCTTTTTTCCGCCGACTTTTTACCTGAATTTTTACCCATTTCCCCCCCCTATTTTCCCACTTTTTTCCCCCATTTTCGTTTAAGTAATTTATTCTTATTTCCGCCCATTTTCGCCCATTTTTACCCATATTTTTCCCTACTTTTTCCCCTATTTTCCCCCATTTTCGCTTTCGTAATTTATTTTTTATTTTCATTTCAGCCATCTGGTGGTGAAGCTGAAAAGTTCAAGCCAAGGAGGCACCCAAGTGGAGGTTACAGCTTTTTGAAAACCCCCAGATATGCCATGGAACTGATCAGGGGTGATGTTTCTTCCAATCTTGGGGCAAGTCTTGCTAATGCCTTCCTCCTGGACTTACAAGCTATGGACCTGCTTAAGCCTGGCCTTGATGTGAAACAGATAATAGTTGATAAATCGAAAATGGACAGGGAAAAAGCTAGAATGAAAGTGAAAAGTGATGAAAAGCATAATGAGGGTCTGGAAAAGTTAGTCTGTATTGGGGTTGATGGGAAAGTTGACAAGGACACTTTGCTGTACAGAGAAGTTAAGGATGAAAATGGGGAGACTAAGCTGAAGAAAGGAAAGGGACAAGAGCACCATTTGACTTTCACAAAGGAGCCGGGAGCTGAAAGTGGAACATATCTTACTCACAGAGTCATCCCAATTAAAGGTGCGACTGGAGTTCTTCTTGGTGAAGAAGTTGCTAGTGTCTTGGAGGAGTTTAACAGTGTTCATACCCTGAAAGCTGTCCTCCTTGACAACACAAATACAAACACTGGCTGGGAGGGAGGCCTTGTAACAGCTCTGGAAAATAAAATTGAGCGGAAATTGCACACCATTGGCTGTTCACTCCATCAGAATGAGCTTCCTTTCAGAGCTGTTTTCAAGCATCTTAATGGCAGTACCAAAAGTCCCACTGCTTTCACTGGTCCGCTGGGAAAACTCTGTGAAATTGACTACCAAGATCTGCCACAAGTGTAATTCACCAAACTCAGTGGCCCCCTGGATGATATGGAATTTGCTGAGGAGACACTGAATGATCTCAGTAGCGACCAGAGGCTTCTTTTGGAGTATGTGCTTGGAATTTCCAGGGGCAAAGTCAACCCAAGATTTGCTGCCTGGAAAATTGGACCATTAAACCATGCAAGATGGTTGACTTTGGTAATTAGATTGATGTGTCTGTGGACCAGATGTGCTTACCCTCCAGAACTACAGGATAAGCTTTACCAGGCCATCAAGTTCATTGTGGAAGTGTATGCAGTCAGTTGGTTTGAGATCAAAAGGGACAGCAAGTTTCACAATCAGCAGCTGTACATCTTCAACATGATCCAGAGAATCAAGCAGCAAAAAATCCAGGGTGTTGCTTTCAAGAACCTGAAGTACAATGCTTTTGCCTTGCTGCCCGAGAATGTGCTGTACTCCATGATGAAGTCTGATGACTTGGAAGTGAGAGAAGCTGCTCTCAAGAAAATTCTGTCCATCAGGTAAGCATTTATTAATTTTAAAAAATGTGAAAAAAAAAATTTGATTATGGGGATTTATTTAATAAAAAAAAGGCCCGAGTTCTATAAATCCCCATAATCGAATTTTTTTTCACATTTTCTTATTCCAATTCCCCCCCCTCCCCTCTGATAATGGAAATAATCTTACCTTCTTTCTGAAAAAAAATTCGATTATGGGGATTTATAGAACTCGGTTTTTTTTTTTTTTATTTAAGTTAAATTAAATCAGCAATTCTGAGACTAATATGGATTAAACCTTAAACTGGAATAAAAAATAAATTAATTATTATTCTTTCAGAAGTGGGAAGCCAGCCAAGAAGAGGCTGAAGAAGATCACAGCCATCAACATTGAAGCTACCCACTGGTCAGAACTAATCAACCTTTCTCAAAGTGGCATCTGTGAACCTGCTCTCACAAGAAGACTTTTCTGACCAGGAGCTTCAAGAAGCATTGCTGAATGGCACCAAGCTGGAGCTGCCTGATCTGCCTTCACATTCTCAGAGTGTTGAAAGGGCTGTGAAGCTGACATCTGAAGCTTCCAATACTGTTTATGGACTCGAATCAAGGCACAAACACATTCTGGCCAAAGCCCTAAGCCGCCAGATGAGGCCTTCCTTTGCTTCTAAGGGCTCTTACAGTGAAAATTATGATGATCTTGGGCTCTAAATGTGTCTATTTGACTCTGTATTTTTTTTTTTTTTACTTTTTTTTTCAATAAAATTGTAACTTTTTTCAGGATTTTTTTATGAAAATAGCATGATTTTTTCGGCCAAAAATTGCGAAAATGCGGTATTTTTCGGTACGATTTTTTTATGATTTTTGAAACGGTTTTCTCAAAAAACTGTTAAAGCTAGGGATCTGAATTTTTTTGTCAGTTATTACATATTAAGCCCTGACTATCTCGACTAGTCCAAAGTCGATATCTAAAAAAATGCGGAAAATCAACCTACCTTATTAAATAGTGACTGCCTATATTAGTTACATCGAGTCAACTCATTGTGTAGCTCCATCGTACCACGGCCCTACATCGAAAAAGATCGTCGCGCCCTACATCGAAACAGAAGCGAGGCCCAACGAAATAATAAGGTAAGGCAATTCCTTTCTTTACCATTAGGCAGCGCAAACACCGAAGGCAAATAAACAAAGAGGTCCTTTGAAGACTTACATATACATAACTCTCTAACGAAAAAACATAGGGCTTTTGTCGTTAACTCTCCACTAAAATCTGTTGGAAATTTCCAATGGATGAGGGTATCAGGCAATCAACCCATAGCCCGAGATAGTTTCTTCAAATGGTGGCCCGTGTAACCAGGGAGCCGATCCCTTTACCTTTACACTAACACAAACTTTACCTTTACACTAACCGTAAACAAAGGCTTGTTCATTTAACAAGCGTAACTCATTTTAAGTCCTATAAAAAATAGGCAAATTTCAACCTAAGCCTATTTAGTAGGCCCACAACATTAAGCCTATTTAATAGGTCCTACTCTTTAAATCAAAACAAAGCCTTGTTCATTTAACAGGCGTAACTCATTTTAAGTCCTATAAAAAAATAGGCAAATTTCAACCTAAGCATATTTAGTAGGCCCACAACATAATCCTATTTAGTAGGCCCACATCACTTTACCTTACCTAATAGGCCTAACATACTCATACACTAAAGGCCTACTTCAAACACTACAATTGGCAATTTCAATTTACAAGGAGCCTGCCTCACAAAGTAGGCCCTAATCTTTACACTGAAGGCCTATCCTAACTAAAAACACTACATTTATAATTCAACCTGTGGTGTAGGTTATAAAATTATTTCATCAATTTAACTTACTCATAAGACTCATTAACATCATAAAATTAAACTCGAACCTTTAACATCATAAAATTAAACTCGAACCTTTAACATCAAAAAATTAAACTCAGAATTGTAACATCACAAAATTCGACTCAGAACTTTAACATCACAAAGACCTAAAGCAATTGCACGAATTCAAACCTACACCCCCCCTATCACACACATTCTAAGTCATATTTGACATATAGGCGTAACACATTCTAAGTCCTATTTGACATATAGGCGTACCACATTCTAAGTCCTATTTGACATATAGGCGTAACACATTCTAAGTCCTATTTGACATATAGGCGTAACACATTCTAAGTCCTATTTGACATATAGGCGTAACACATTCTAAGTCCTATTTGACATATAGGCGTAACACATTCTAAGTCCTATTTGACATATAGGCGCAACCTATTCAAAGTTCTATTTGACATATAGGCGCAACCTATTCCAAGTCCTATTTGACATATGCGCAACCTATTCCAAGTCCTATTTGACATAGGCGCAACCTATTGTAAGTCCTATTTCACATATAGGCATAAAACAGACAAGGCTTGATATAAGGGTCTCAAATGCAACATTTGAGGATCTTTACTCAGCCAAATTGGTTAACCTAACACAAAACCCAAAAATAAAACCCTATAACAAAATACACATTTACACACATACGTACGGTACAGTATATAAATATATACATACGACACCAAACATCCAATTCTTCTTTTAAGGAAGAATCACACAACAGATTTCATCAACAGACACATACATTCCTTGCAAACAGATTGGATTCCTTCAAAACCCCAAACCCTCCAGACCTACCTGTAGGACACATAACATTTACTCAATCATAACTACGGGTATTGACTTCACTGGAGTGGTGAATCCAAGTTTTGAAGACCAACTGGATTCAGAGGAATGCAAAAAAAAAATATACACACACACACACACACACACACACAGTACTCTTTCCATGTGTCAAACACAACAACCTGTCTGAACATAACCAAGGATCGGAGAGTAAAAGCTTTTATTGCTGTGCTCTGATTCTGTGCACATAATTTTGTGCCAAAAATTATATGGTTAGACAGTGGCACATACGAACAAACTACTCTAAAGGGTTTTATGGCCTACTTCAGCCATAGCCCAAACTACTCTACTCTAAAGGGTTTGATGGCCTACCTTGGCCATAGCCCAAATTATTCAACAAGGGGCTGATGGCCTACTTGGCCATAGCCCAAACTATTCAACAAGGGGCTGATGGCCTACTTTGGCCATAGCCAAAATTATTCAACAAGGGGTTGATGGCCTACTTTGGCCATAGCCCAACCTATTCAACCAGGACTGATGGCCTTCCTTGGCCATAGCCAAAACTATTCAACAAGGGTCTTATGGCCTATCTTGGCCATAAGGCAAACTATTACAAGGGTCTTGTGGCCTCCCTTGGCCAGAGACCAAACACAAAAATAGTACAATTCAAAGCCCCAAGCCCTCCAGATCTACCTGTGGAGAAGTAACATTTACTCTACTAAAACTACGGGTATTGACTAGTCTGAAGTGGTAGGAGGTTTGAATGCAGTACAAACTCTTTTAACCAAACAACACAACATGGAAGTACAGTAAATTTCAATTAACTCACCATCGTAGAAGTCACTTCAAAACATAAATCGTTAACAAAAAACATAACAAAACTCTAAAACAACATTAGTAAACCAGCATTTAAAAACTGGTGACTTATAAAATTTACACATATAATGAGCAAAGTTAAAATGCTTAATAACTTTACTTTAATTCCATAAATTTCCTATACCTAAGGGGAGTCAAACTGATTGACATAACTTTAACTAAACTTGAGAAGTTGGCCTCTTGAACTTTTATATTTAAATAGGTCTTGAGTAACCTTTCTCTTCCTAAATTCCTACTTCATTCTTTTTAATCCATTTTACATGTTTTACACAGTTTGTCAAAAAATTTAATCAATAACATACAAATTTTTCTCCGGCCCACCCACCCCAGTATATGGAAAAATTATACACGCTTACAACATGGTATCGTAAGTGGTACCTTTACTTCTTAATTAAATATAAATTATTAATTAATTAAATTAAATATCTACAAAATTGCCTCGGGATTTGCGACATAGCCTATTGGGAATGAAAATAATTGCCATACGTACATAGAACCCATATGTAGGCATCGGGCCTGCATAACAAGAAAACCAAATTTATTATTTCGTGTTCAAAATTTTCCACTACCGACTCATGAAAATTACATCGAGAGACGAGTCAACGAACTTTGCGAAATCAGCAAATAGAAATACAAAGATTATATTATATCGGCTCGCTCGGAGCTGCTTATGTTACAGCGATGCTTTAAACAAGAAAAATGTCCTTTATCTTCTTATAATTTCTGAGTGAAATCCTCTTGATATAAAACTTAATAACTATAAGAAGGATAAGCCTGTTCCTTCAGGTGTTTAAATAATGACTGCCTATATTAGTTACATCGAGTCAACTCATTGTGTAGCTCCATCGTACCACGGCCCTACATCGAAAAAGATCGTCGCGCCCTACATCGAAACAGAAGCGAGGCCCAACGAAATAATAAGGTAAGGCATTTCCTTTCTTTACCATTAAGCAGCGCAAATACCGAAGGCAAATAAACAAAGAGGTCCTTTCAATACCTACATGCATATACATAACTCTCTAACGAAAAAACATAGGGCTTTTGTCAACTCTCCACTGAAATCTTTTGGAAATTTCCAACGGATGAGGGTATCAGGCAATCAACCC
The DNA here is from genome assembly GCA_023014485.1 of Bathynomus jamesi. NCBI lineage: Eukaryota > Metazoa > Arthropoda > Malacostraca > Isopoda > Cirolanidae > Bathynomus > Bathynomus jamesi. The sequence goes on along the minus strand of JAJOZX010000216.1, from coordinate 1,397,535 downwards.
ATAGCCCTATATAGTTTTTTCACCCACCTGTATATAAATTAAAAGTTCATGGGATATCAGGGTCAGTTATAAATTGGACAGAAAAATGGTTAGAAGACAGAGAACGGAGAGTAATTCTAAATGGTCATGACTCTGGATGGGTGAAAATAAAAAGTGGGGTACCACAGAGATTGGTGTTAACATGGGCGTCGATTGCGGGGGGGGGGACGCAGGGGACATGCCCCCCCACCTTTTACAAAGGGGGGAACAACCTACCAGTTGTCGCCCCCATTTTTGTGGATGAATTGCTATAAATACTAACTATCAATGGCACCTAATAAGACGTTATATGTCGTATTTATGCATATGCAAATGTAATAGTGTAATAGCGTGGGGTTAATGACCCCGCCAAGTTATTAGGTTTCTAAACAACAACAAAGGCACGTACCGGTGCTTTGATTTAGATCTTCTTTAGGCAGGCCTGGATTACCCAATAGGCAGACTAAACACATACTTAGGGCACCAACAAGGCAGGGGCACCAAAAAAAATTAGAAATTTTTTTTTAAAGAATTTGATATTTCAAAGAAAGCATAGAAGTAGTCATCATGGGAAAAATCAAAACAAGGAAATGATGGCAGTGCACCAGAAACGGCATTGAATCCTAGAGACAAATTTCGCGTATCGACTTACTACGCTTTAATTGATACACTTAAAGCTCATATGAAGAGGAGAGGTGAAGTGTACAAAGAAGTATTAAGTAGATTTTCTTTTTTAAACGATTTCGACTTATCTGAAGAACAATATTCACAAGGTTCCCAAAAGCTAGTTGACTCATACCCTGTTGACTTGAACATGAATCTCTGTAGAGAACTACGACAGTTCCACTGTTATATGCGCTCAAAGTTTAATGAAACAGGAAAAATGAAATTCAGTTACATTGATCTTCATGACACCCTAGTGAAAGACAGGCAGGTCCGGCGCCAGCCTATTTGGCGCCCTTACCAGGACTGCAGCTGGCGCCCCCACCCGCCTCCCACTTCACGATTGGGTTTGCCCACAAAGTAATCAAGGTACCATATTGAAGAAACTATTTGCCTTACACTGATCTATTTTAATTTGCTAATACATACATTTATTATAAAATTATAAAATCATTTCACATTTCAAGAAAGTGGCATGACCAATCAAAACAGCGAGTAAAGCGAGGCATATGTAGTAACAAATCAGAACGCTCAAAAGTGCTAAAATATGCGTGCAAAAAGGACATATCTACTGTTTTTTCCAAGCAAGAAGGGCATATGTCACATAAAAACAGTTATTCGCTTATTGACGACTCCCGGAACTCATATTAAGCCGTAAATAAGCCGAGTCGCTTATTGACGACTCCCGTCTGTGCCCGCAACATTTTTAAATCGCTTATTTACGACTCCCGTCCCTAAAGGGTTAAAGGTCGTGATAGTGAAAGTTCGATAATGACCCAATAAGATGAATAAGTTAATTATGTAAATATCAGTCAAGCTAAACTGGTGTACATACGTCGTACAACCTTTCATCATTTGTCTATGCTTCTCATTCCTTCATTATTTTTTTCATGTTGTTCTTACATAATACTATCAGACGTGCACAGGGCGGGAGGCGCTGGCGCCCCCCAGATCTTTGGCGCCCTTAGCATTTACTAACCTCGCCTAATGGAAGCGGCGGCCCTGAAGACAGGATACAATGTGTATTTCCAAATGTAGATATCGCACTACATATTTTTCTAACATTGATGATTACTAACTGCTCAGCAGAACGCTCTTTTTCTCAGCTGAAAAGAATAAAAAACCCTCAGAGAACAACAATGTGTCAGGACAGACTTGATTCACTTTCCCTACTGTGTATAGAAGCGGACATGCTTCGTCGAGTCAGCTTCGATGAAATTATCCAGGATTTTGCAATCAGAAAATCTAGAAAGAAGCTATTTTAATTTCAGCATACATGGAAGTTTTGTTTCATTTCGAAAGATAAAAATTTATTTTACGTTTTAGTATTGTTTTTATTTTGAATTACATATATATGGGGGCACCATAATCTTTTCAGTGTTTAGGGCCTCTAAAGGTTTTAATCCGACCCTGTCTTTAGGGCCTAGCACAGATTTCCAGTGTCCTACAAACCGCCTACCTAACTCTCTCACTTTACTAATTTAGAAGCTATAGACATTACCAGGGCCGTTTCCTGGCATAAGCAAACTAAGCGGCCGCTTAGGGCCCCGCTGCTACTAGGGGGCTCCTAGACAGGCTCCCAGGTCATAGCTCAGTGGGCAAGAATAGGAATATAGCTGAAGTTATTATTAATATTATTGTTATTATTATTATTATTATTGTCGTATTAATTAAAGTTTTTGTATGAGACAAATGTGATAAAACGGAGACAAACGAAACGTTTTGGTCGTCATGTGTAAATAACTATTGTGACATCTTATTTCTATATTATTTAACTTTATTCTTACTATATGCTTATACTTTCCTAAATGATTAATTTTTCTAGTATTGTAAAACATTATTATTATTATTATCATCATCATCATTATTATCATGATTATTATTATTTAGCAGATTAGTTGTGGTTAACTAGATGTGACTTCGTGCATCTTGGAAAATGAAAAGACATTATCCATCAGGAGCTGAAAAACGGAAAAAGAAGAAAATAGAGGAGAAGCTTTCCAGTAGCACAGGTGAGATGTGCCACTTGTATATTCTTATGATTACAGTTCAGGCAACTAGGTTAGGTAGACCATCAAGCTAGGCAAGTGCTCAGGAATCGTGTAGAGTAAGCTAGTCTCCGTAATATTTATAATATTTCGAAATGTGAAATTTAATGGATCACATCACCTCAAATTCTGTTCACACAGTTCAGTTATCAAACAAGATAAGATGATGTGAGGGACATATTTGGGGTTCTCCTAAACTTCACCACAATGAACAAGGAAGACTTGTCCTGCAAGTGTGAAAAGCTCTCTAAGACACTGAGCTCTGGAGCTGACTCTGACATTGATGGAAGAGAACTGGCCCTCGAAATTAAGAACTTGCCGACTTTACCTTCACACAACATGAGTGCATTGGAGCTTCTCTCCTTCATTCATCAGAAGCAACTGAAGGAACTATACCCTAATCTCTGGGTTGCACTAAGAATTGCCTGCACTCTACCTGTCACAGTAACGTCAGCCGAAAGGAGCTTCTCCTAGATGAAGCTAATCAAGAACTACCTCAGATCATCAATGGGGCAGGATCGCCTCATTGGCCTTGGCATCATAAGCATCAACCAGGACGTTGGCAGGGAGATTTCATATGATGATGTTATTGATGTTAGAAAATCTAAAAGAGGAAGAACCATTGTTGTCCCAAGGGGATATGATGACTAAGCTGATTGATGCAGCATTGCTTGTATATATTAAGTTAAGGTGTATATATATCCATCTCATAATTGTAAGGTTAGTGAAAAATTCACTTAATTTAGAGCTAGCATTTTTGGGCTCTTGTGGCATCATTGTTTGGGCACTCTTGTGGCATCATTTTTTGGGGCGCTGCGCGTCTTTTCTACTCGTTTGTGGAATGCCGTACTTACAGGGTGTGGTCTTATAGAGAGCTCTCTTGCAATTCAGTTAGGTTGTTTAGATACAAGATTGTTACATCGTGCAATAGTGCAGGTTGTGTTGTTGTTGCAAGGTTTAGAAAGAAGACCATAAATAGTGCCCCTTTTGTTTTTTATCTTAAATTCATGCAACTGAGGCCTAAGGTAGGCCCACATCGAGTGCGAAAAATGCTCTGTATGAATTGGTCCACAATTAACCCACCCCTTATATCTCCAGTCTATACTATAGAGTAGATCAAGTCTAGCCTAGAGGGGTCAGCCTAGAGATTCCGGAAATGGTCCAGAGCGGGCAGATAAATTGAGGTCCACAGTAGGATTCCTCACAAGAATTAGGTTAGGGCAATCTACCTTCACCTTTGTTAAGCTATGAGTTGATGCTGGGTCTTAGGCCACAATGTAGGCCTAACTTGTCTGACCCAGCTTAATTTAATGAGATTAACTTTGGTGTAAAAACTCAATTAGTCACTTACTTTTTGTTATCGGAGTGTCTCCCTTCTCCGGTTATGTTTTCGAGAGCGCACTTTGCTGGTACGTCCTCTCGCCCCGTTCGTCGTTTTCGTTCTCCCTTTGTTCTCCTTTTCGCGGGGCTTCTCGTACCAGCGTTGTCTTGGTTTATTCCTCGGTTGGTTGAGCGGTAATGTATCCTTATTACCGAGCACGCTCCTCCCACACAGTATATAAATACTAGTGTGGAGAATAACTCTGGTGAGCAACCAATTGGTTTCATCCACCCAGTTATTGACATAAAAGGAATTTAATGATTGTTAGATTAACTACCTACCTACTCAGTGAACCATTTTCGTTACCTCCCAACTACCCACTCATCAGTTTTCCATATACTGGGGGCCCCGGGAGATAAAAATTTTGGTGTCAATGTCACCAATTTTTGTCTGAGTGTAGACTAGCTAACTATTTAACTGTAAATGCCTGTTAATCTGATTAACAGTGCCTATCCTCACCTTCTCATGGAGAAGGTGTAGCATTTAATTAGAAGAGAAAATATACATCCATAGGATGAAACTGTCTATGGTCTTTACCATAAGAAAAGAAAAAATGAAAGTTAGAAGATAAAATTACAATTCCCCAGCATCTATTTTTTGTTGTAAAAATAGTCGCGCTTTTAATGCTGTTTGTCGCTGAGGTCTTGTGTCTGTCAATGTTGTAGTAGGATGCGTTACCACTCCTACTGTCAAAGGAATAGTTACTGGAAGTTCAGTGTCTCCAGTTGTTACTGTCAGTGGAGAAGGTTCTCCAAAGTCCATTGTTTTGGGTCCAGACTCTAAAGGGTACAAAAGAGAAATGTCTCTTGTTGTGTCACCCGTTGAAGTCCTTAATTTGACCACTCTTGTTACCCCATCTGCCCCTGGTCTGAGTTCTGAAACTCTAGCCAGAGGCCAGTTTTGTCTTGGAGTACTGTCATGTATGAGAACAAGGTCTCCTACCTTAATTGTGTCAGACCAATCCTTCTTAGTCATTTGTTTATGTCTCTCCCTTAGACCCATCAAGTACTCAGTTTTCCACTGTTTAATGAAATGAGCTTTAACTCTAGTTAAATGTTGTAACTTAGTCTGGAGCTCATCATGTCGTTGAGTCCAGTTTGGGTCTTCTGAAGAGTCTATATTGTAGTCCGGCAGGAGACTAACTTGTTCTCCCCGAATCAAATGATTTGGAGTTAATGGTTCTGGGTCATTAATGTTGTCACTCACATAAGTGAGTGGTCTATTGTTAATGATGTTCTCAATCTCAGCCAGGAGAGTGAGTAACCCAAATAAGTGTATCTGTTTTTTGCCAATTGCTTTCTTCAAGCAATTCTTTACTGTCTGTATATTCCTCTCCCAGATAGAACCATACCAAGGAGAGGCAACCGGAATATACTTCCACTTTATGTTTGTATTTTGTATATATAATTGTGTGATTTCATTGCTTAACAAGTCGTGGATGACTTGTTCACCAGCTTTGAAATATGTAGCATTGTCAGTCCAAACTGTCTTGGGTACTGAATGTCGTGCACAGAATCTCTTAAAGACAGCAACAAAAGATTCTGCTCCACAACATCCAAATAAACAGCTCGTGAGGCTGCACATGTAAACAGTACAATGTACATTTTTTGTTCAGTGTCACCCACCCCTACAGTCAATGCTCCTGTATAGTCAATGCCTACAGTCTCAAAGGGTCTGTTGAGAGTAACTCTCTCCTCTGGCAAAGCAGGAGGATTTGGTTTCCTATAGGGCCTAGCATGAATACGCCTACATGTAACACACTCACTCAGGACTGTTTTAACAGTGATCCTTCCCTTGGGTATCCAATAAGTTTTCTTAATGTAGTTAGTGTCTGTGGTACCCCCATATGATATACATCATTGTGTGTTTTCCTGATTATTAATGTTGTCAAATAGCTAAATCTAGGTAAAAGGATTGGATTTTTGCTTTTGTATGACAGTTTTGATTTGTCTAATCTCCCTTTACACCTTAGAAGGCCTTCCTCATCCCTGAACAAGTTTAGATCCACAACTACTGATGGTACAGGTTCTTTTGTTTGTTTCCCATTAGTTAAGAATTCTAACTCTTTATTGTACTCTTTTTGTTGGGCTTGGCCTATCCAGTATTGGGTTGCAACCTCTGTATAATTATGATTATTTTTATTTAGCTGTTTGTTAATTGTAGCTAAACAGTTGTGAGCAAACCTCAAACAGTAGGCTGTCACCCTAACAAGTTTGTTGAAATCAGAATACTTTTCATAATTAGTGATTGGTTCAACCTTTTCATTTGAAAAGATTAAATTTAATGTCAAGTTAACTTGTTCCACAGGCCATTGGTCTGTATTACAGAGCCACTTAGGTCCCATAAACCAAGTTTTGTTTGACTTCAACAACTTGTAGGATAAACCTCTGGTCAGAAAGTCTGCTGGATTCTGTTTAGTTGGAACATAGTGAAAGTTTACTTGTAGGCTTTCATTAGCGTCAGCTATTTCTTTTAGCCTATTTCTTACAAAGATATTCTTACTATTAATGCTATCATTCCGTATCCATGCAAGACAAATCTGACTGTCAAGCCAGACGTGGATATTAGTTATGAACACATCATAGTAAGCATCCTTAAGCAATGAAATGGTTTTAATGGCTAATGTAGCAGCCAATAGTTCCAATTGAGGTATGGTTCGGGTAGGTTTGAGAGGTGCAACTTTCCCTTTTGCATAAATTAGATGACTTTCTGTAGGGCTTACAAGATACGCACAGCACCCATAAGCTTGTGTGCTTGCATCAGCAAACACATGAAGCCTCTGGGGCTTATCCCTAAACCCACAGCACCTTTGAATTTTAATGTTCTGCACTTTTGTTAAATCAGTAGCTAACTTCTTCCAAGATTTTTGATTTTCATTTGTTATTGGATCATCCCACCCAACATTTGTCCTCCAAATTTCTTGGAGGAGAATCTTTGATTTTATTGTTGAAGGCAGGAATAGACCCATAGGATCAAAAATTTTGGAAGCCTCTGATAATATTTGTCTTTTAGTATTTGCTTCCTCATCAAGTTTAAAACCTTTAGTACAGATTGAATCATGACTGTTAGAAGTTGCATCCAAATACCAGTTCATACCTAAAGTTTTAACTCTGTCTGATGGCTCAGTAAGACCATTATTATCTTTTAAAATCTTTTTGTTTAATCCTCATTATTTGAAATCCACTCTCTAAGTTCAAAGTTACCTTGTTGCATAATGTTTTGAGAGTGTTCATAGACTTCAGATAATTCAGATTTTGTTGTCGTTGAGCCTATTAGATTGTCTACGTAAAAATGTTCCTTAAGGAAGTTCAATGTTAGAGAGTTATTAAACTGGTTTAAATGATGTTAATTGTCAATGCTAATAGGCTAGGTGAGCAATTGGCTCCAAACAACACAACATTAAATCTATAGGTTATGAACCCTTTATTCAAATCAAATGGATCCTTGAACCATAAGAACCTAAGTTGGTTCTTATCATATTCATTTTTAAGATTTATTCTCAAAAATGCCTTTGAAATGTCACTTTGTACAGCATATTTGTCTAACCTGAACCTCAGTAAGATCTTCACAAGGTCAGAAATGAGATTAGGACCCTCAATCAAGCAATCATTCAAACTGTGTTTATCACTGTCTTTGAGGCTACAATTATATACTACTCTGAGTTTTGTTGTTGGGGCATCTTGTCGATAAACCCCCTGTGGGTTAAATAATGACAACCATCTTTTTTAAAAGGGTTATCTGTTACTTCTTCAATGAAGCCTTTCTGTAGCTGTTCTTTGAAGACATCATTATATATTTTTACATTATTTTCTTGTTTGAGTTTTTTCATTACTTTATATAAATGTCCTTTAGCTACTTTGAGATTATCTCTTAAAGTTGGACAATTTATTTTCCAAGGTAACTCAATAAATAACTATTGTCTTTACACTGAATGGTGTCTTCAAATCTTTCTACCATTAACTGATCTTCTGAAGTTTGATGTGTGTCATGTATACCCACAGATTCTAGCAACCATAAAGTTTGAATTGCCTCATCCAAAGTTTCATTTGATAATGATGAATTAATGTTCTCAGTTGAGATAATATTATTCAAAGTGTTGCTATTCTTACAGGTGTTATGTAGGACTGAGTTGAGGCACATAGTATTTGTTGGTCATGCACTGTTTTGGTTTAGGTCTAGGTTGTATTCTGATAGGTCACCCAAAGGGGCTATCCCTGATGGAGTCTGAATAGCTATACCATTACCTATCTCTACTATGCCCTTATGAATAAGATTAATATAATCTGCCCCTATTAGCATTTCAATGTTAGCTATTGTGTTGTTAGTGATATGTCTATCAGCTATTTTGTAGTGTTTTTTCAAATGATTTATGGTTTGTTCTAGTTTGGGTATAACCAGTTTGTTTTGTCCTACTTTAGAAATAATAACTGCTTCAATTTTCTTGAATTTACTTTCTAAATGTAGTTCCAGGTCAATTGTCTTATAGCTATTTTTGTCCGAGTTATCCTTAACAAAGGACGCAATATTGAGGTTTTGTTCATTCGGGTTTGGTGTCAAACCCAATTTATTAACTACATTTTTTGAAACAAATGTTTGTTGAGAACAACAGTCTATAAGACATCTCACTGGAGTGGTACTACCCTCACTATTCACTAAGTCCAAAGTAATAGTTGGTAAAAGAATCTCAGTGTTTCTTGTTACATTGTTTGAACAAGCAGAATGTCCCATGAAAGTGGCATTTTCTTGATTACCTTTGTTTGGGGGAGGTATCTTTTGAGTTTGAGTACTATTGTTTGGACACTTTGGTGAATCACACATTGATGAGACATGTCGTAAACTTTTACAAAACTTACACTTGAATCTTAACCTAGATTTACAGTCTTTCTTATAATGTCCCTGGCCAGTACACTTTTTACACAGGTTCAACTGTTCACATCTTTTAGCCCTTTGGTTAAAATCTGAATATTTGTCACACCCAGTACTACTGTGTTCATTACTTGCACAAAATTTGCAATGTGGTGTGTAAGTTGAGGCAGCAGTTACATTAAAGTTCTGTAATGTAGGTGTTCGTGTATTATAGTTGGTCACATTTGATTCTCCAGTATCAAGTTTTGTCTGTTTGGCTGTAGCTAGTTGGTCTCTGGGAACAGTCTTTGGTTTATCCATAGTCTGGGTCTTATGTGTTGGAAAATCTCTCAAGTTGTAATTAGTTAGGATATTGGGGAAGTGTTGTCTTATTTGTGCTAAATTAGGATAATTTTCTCCCGTCTTTAGAATTAAATTATCTTTAACCCTCGAAGGAAGGCACCTAAGTACTATGCTTTGTATAAGCCAAGATGAAGTTTTAATATCTATCTCATTGCTAACCAGTTGTCCTATAATAGCTTCTAATTTTGTATAAAAATTTTCCATATCACTATGGTTATCTTTTATGGGTGCAAATTCAAAAATTTGTTGAGATAATTCATATATAATCACATCTTTATTAACGTAATTACGTTTTAAAAGATCAATAGCTACTTCATATGAATCCCCTACGGCTGGTAAATAGGCTATCAGGTTATAGGCTGGGCCTTTAAGGGAACTAGTTAAGTAACTAAACTTTTCAACAGTTGAAATATAAGGTTTATTACCTATTAAATTCTCAAATTTGTCAATGAAAGATGGGAATTGTACCGTGTCCCCTTCAAATGTTGGTATTTGCAAAATGGGTAACTGAGCCCTCAATTCTTGTGACTCAGGATTTAGCATGCCACTTAAATTTTGTTGAAGGTTAGCCCTACTTTGATTAAAATCAGAATTAGGTTTTTTTGGTGTTAAGTCAGTCAAACGAGACCGTAGTTCCCTTATTTGCTGTTCAATTGAGCTTACCTGATCATCATCATCAGCGTAAAGGTCTATCAATTGTTCTTCAGCCATTTCGGATTCAACTAACTCTGAAATACTCTCATTAATGGCTATTATTTCCTTCTTTTTAATTTCTAATTTAATAATTACACACTCTATATTTTTCTTACCTGGTTGTGTAATATTGTTAAAAGTGTTCACAGCCTTTGTAACAGCTCCCAACTTTGCCCCCCTTTTCTTTTTTAACTTTTTCAATTCTGCACTGTCCATGTCTAAGTCAAAATTGTTTAACTGGGGATCGTAATGAAATAGAGGACAAGAAGAAATTACCAGAGAAGAGAGAGCACAGACAAACAGTCAAGTTTAAATTTGGTTTAATCCCCCCCAAGTACTTGTGTGTCACTCAGGTCTAAGCTTATAAGAGAATGAGACTCCTTTAATGTAAATGTTTCCTAGTTAGGCCCTAGGTTGTAGACCTAATTAGGCTTGCTCAGGTTAGGCTTAGGCTAGACCATTTAGCCTAATTCTGCAATTTTTGTTAAGTAAGCTTAAGGTTTGTAAATTCCCCACACACGGACCACCAATGCGAAAAATGCTCTGTATGAATTGGTCCACAATTAACCCACCCCTTATATCTCCAGTCTATACTATAGAGTAGATCAAGTCTAGCCTAGAGGGGTCAGCCTAGAGATTCCGGAAATGGTCCAGAGCGGGCAGATAAATTGAGGTCCACAGTAGGATTCCTCACAAGAATTAGGTTAGGGCAATCTACCTTCACCTTTGTTAAGCTATGAGTTGATGCTGGGTCTTAGGCCACAATGTAGGCCTAACTTGTCTGACCCAGCTTAATTTAATGAGATTAACTTTGGTGTAAAAACTCAATTAGTCACTTACTTTTTGTTATCGGAGTGTCTCCCTTCTCCGGTTATGTTTTCGAGAGCGCACTTTGCTGGTACGTCCTCTCGCCCCGTTCGTCGTTTTCGTTCTCCCTTTGTTCTCCTTTTCGCGGGGCTTCTCGTACCAGCGTTGTCTTGGTTTATTCCTCGGTTGGTTGAGCGGTAATGTATCCTTATTACCGAGCACGCTCCTCCCACACAGTATATAAATACTAGTGTGGAGAATAACTCTGGTGAGCAACCAATTGGTTTCATCCACCCAGTTATTGACATAAAAGGAATTTAATGATTGTTAGATTAACTACCTACCTACTCAGTGAACCATTTTCGTTACCTCCCAACTACCCACTCATCAGTTTTCCATATCGAGTCAGCAACCCTGAGATAGGACCTAGTGGGACCTCCAAGTCCGTAAGTTTTTAATTCTAGCTTAACTTGGGCTATAGGTTGAACTGGCCCTTCAGAGCTTGGCCGTTCACGGCTCAGCTGGGATTTTGAATCCAATAAAAAAAAAATAATAACATGGTCCTTCAGAACCGAATTCTAGCCCAAGACTGAGTCAGTGACTATTTTTCGGCAAAGTTCTGATTGTGCAAATTGTAGCCCAAGTTAGGCCTAGACCGGTTGAGCATAATTGAGTTAAGGTCCCAGGGTAGAAAGTTTGGTCGCCCAATTGCGAAACTTGGCCACTCGTCTGTCGTTGTTTTGGGCCTACATTTTTACCGGTTTGGTTAATTTGGTTTATTATTGAGTTAAGGTCGCAGGGTAGAAAGTTTGGTCGCCCAATTGCAAAACTTGGCCATTCGTCGTTGTTTTTGGCCTACATTTTTACCGGTTTGGTTAATTTTGGTTTATTGTTCGTAGGCGAAGGTTGCAGACTTCGGTGCGCCAGTTACTTACGTGGAAAATTTGGTATTCCATACTGGTGGTTGGTCAGTACCCCACCCAGCAATTCAGTTTATTTGAAAAAAGCAAAATTTGCGTTTGATCAGTTTGGTTAAGTATTTTTGCCAATTCAGCTTATTTGGCATTGAGTCCAATTGTTGTTTGCATTGAAGATGAGTGCAGCTGAATTGAACAAGTTTAAAAAAAAGAGAAGCGCCTACAAAAGTCTAATTACAAAGGTCATTGCCACCATAGATTCTGCCATAGAGCAAGAAGATTTAAGCTTAGTGACTGCGCAGCTTTCCATATTAGAAACTAAAAAGGTTGCTCTAAGTGAAGTAAATGTTAAAATTGAGGCTCTTATAGAAGAGGATGAAATAGAAAATAACGTAATTTACTTTGAAGAGATTATTGATGATATAATTAAAGTATGCCACAGAGCAAAAGAGTTTAGCAGCTCAGTACAGTTAGAGACCAGGGCTAATAATGAAACACAACCCTCAACAAATGGTGTTTGTGAAGTTAAGGTTAACAGATCTGCAGTTCAATTACCGAGGCTTGTACTCAAAACATTTTCTGGGAGTATTCAGGAATGGCAAGGATGGGCAGACAGTTTTCAATCAACAGTTCATTCTAGTCAAGTGTTAGGTGCGGTGGAGAAGTTTAATTATTTGCAGTCCCTCTTGGAAGGGGAGGCAGCAAAGACAATAGCAGGATTAGCATTAACAGAGGCTAATTATAATGTGGCTTGGGATATATTAAAGAAACGGTTTGGTAAGCCAGAGATCTTAATTAAAAGCCACCTCCGTGAACTTTTAGCTATACCTCCTGTTAATAACCTCAATAATGTCAAGGAGTTACGGCAGTTATATGATGAATTTGAAGTTAGAACTAGGTCCCTGGACAACTTGGGTGTAGGAATGGAAAGGTATGGTATAATGTTGGTCACTATACTGGAGTCTAAATTGCGTAGCTCAATTTTGCTTGAATTAAGTAGGGGACACTCTACAGAACATGTGTACATCCCCCTTAAGCAGATGTTAAGTCTTTTAGGCACAGAATTAGCAAGACGAGAGGGAATTGAGTTTACACAGTGGGATGTTAAACAAGGGGACAAAGGCAGGCACAGCACCAAGGCTTCTACAAAAAGGAATAGCCCAGGTACAGTATCAGCTCTACATGCATCCTCTGAGAATAAATTAAAGGGAATCAAGGAATGCATATTTTGCGAAGCAACCACAAGTCATATAAATGTGAGGTGGCTGAGTCTTTACCTTTTGAGGAGAGAAAGGACAGGGTAACTAAGTCCACAGCATGTTTTAAATGTTTTTTGAAAGGTCACAGAGCAAGGTTTTGTAAGTTTAAAATTTTGTGCAAAAAATGTCATGGCATGCATCAGCCATTATTGTGTGAAAACACTCCTAGTAGGCCTACCCCAGCAGTAGAGACATCAGTGGCACATGCTACCGTTATGAAAGGGAGTAAAAGTAAAGGGGGATTATTGCAAACAGCTGCAGCCTTATTAATTGGGAATGATGGAGAAGCTACTGTAAGAGTGTTGTTTGATAGTGGTAGCCAGTGTAGCTTTATTAAGACCAGAATTTCCAGAAAATTGAAGTTTAAAGAACTTAAGAGGGAAAATTTAAGAATTTCTGGGTTTGGGGGTTCCGTTCAAAACAGAACCAAAGTTAAGAAGGTAGAAGTTCTGGTTAAGGGGTTGTTACCACAAAGTCCCACTATCAAGGTCCAAGCTGTAGAGATTGAGGAACTTTGTGCTCCAGTCACTATTTGTTTAGATATGGCATGTGTCCAAGAATTGCAAGTTAAAGGAATTAATTTGGGCAATAATAAGTTTGAAGGAACAGAAGATATTAGTCTTTTGATTGGAACTGACTATTATTGACTCTTCATCACTGGTAATATTGTCCGCACATCTCGAGGCCCGGTAGCTATTGAAAGTAAGCTAGGCTGGATGCTACATGGTAGCTATTGCAATGAAATGGAGGTTAAAGCTCTTTTTGTTAAGATTGAGGAGAACAGCCATGGTTTGGAAAGGCATTTGAAAGCGTTTTGGGAACTTGAATCCATTGGCATAAAGGACAACCTCCGATTAACTAGCTGAAGGTTTGAACCGGGTTTGCAAGAATCCTTCCGAGGGAGGCCAACTTCATAGCAACCATCTCTAAACCCAATCCCTTTTTCAAATTGCTCTAAAACATCACTGTTCAATGTACAGGCGAGTACATTGAACAGTGATGTTTTAGAGCAATTTGAAAAAGGGATTGGGTTTAGAGATGGTTGCTATGAAGTTGGCCTCCCTCGGAAGGATTCTTGCAAACCCGGTTCAAACCTTCAGCTAGTTAATCGGAGGTTGGAGACTTTATTTTTCATGCTAAGAAAAAATGAGTTGTTAATTGAATACAATGAGGCCATCCTAAGCTATGTAAGGGAGGGATATGCTGAAAGGGTGCAAGGTGAGCTGGTGAGCCAGGAGGCACATTGTCTGCCACACCATTAGTCCAGGCAATTTGTAGTTAGACCTGGGCAAAATTGCTTCAGAAGCTTTCTAAACTGTTTCCAGCTCAGGAACCATTGCCGAATAACATATCCAAAATCCGACAAAATTGGACCCCGGGAACACCCCCAAAAATGAAATTCAAAATGGCGGACTGGATGTTTCCTACGAAAAAAAATATATATAATTTACGTTTTTATTTATAGAGATACATTTGATGCTTTTTCTTTCAGTTGTAATGTTTTAAATAATTCAACAATATACAACACAACCAGTTATTACGCAAATATAATGTTATATAGCTTTTTACAGATTTTTATAATCAATAATACAACAATTATTTTTTTCCCAGTTTCAAGTTATGTTCATTACAGAAGAAGTGATACCTGGTCACAAACATACAGAAATTAATCCTCTTCATCACTATCATCGGATAGATTACCGGTACTTGGGTTGTTATCGCAACCACTGATTTGGCACTCGCCACAAGCGGCTGAACAGGGCATTCCATTACGCTTGCATCCACATCTTGAAGTAGCACATTTCGTCTTGCAGGAGCAGCGGATCATGTTGAGTAGATAATTTGGAGCTGGTGGCTTGTCGCAGGCTGTAGGGTAGTAGGAATTATTCTTTACATACCAACCCCACTGTTCTGCATCGATCTTCTCTTCTGTAGACTTCCAGATTAGTATTTGAAAGTATGTGCGAAAGCTGTGGTACTTTGTGGACGCATCGGTAGGTGGAAAACGTTCGGGTGTAACAAAAGATTTAGCTGTAGCTACCTTTTCAACTAACATTCGATGACGTAGTGCGTTAGTGGATTCAAGTGTTTTGCAGCCATACAACAGAAGCATTGCCTTTCTTCCAGCGGCTTCAATGTCAGAGTGTTGGCAACAATCAGAACAGAATGTATTTGCAACTGAACGGAGTTCAGCCACCTTCATCAGTGTGTCGAATACTTTGGCTTTACCGATCGAAAAAATTCTGGATGTGCTATCACAGCCCGTGAAAGCATGCACAAACAGGAGATACTTGCAGATGTCATTGCCTAACAATGATTGAATGCTGAGAATATCATACACAGGATTAGGAGATGGTCCCCGTCTTATATCGCTGCGATAGTACAACTTGAAACCACTGTCCTTGGCATGGTACAGAAGGAGAATAAGCAAGTCGGTGTCTTCCCCTATTACTGTTGTAGTTGCATTTTCTGATGAGGAAACTGCTGCACGAACGATGTCCACATCAGCATCCCCATCTGCGTTGTGAACAGTACACCCGTGCTTCTTCAACATCTCACCTACGAGGGAAATAAATGCTTGCTTGTTGTTTTCATTAGCCAAGAAGTGTTCCTTCTGGCCAACAAACTTCATGCTTGGACTGAGATTCACATTTCTGCTTGTCTTGGTGCTGCGTCTTCTGTGGGTCATGTCCTTGATCGTAGGAGAGCTGCTGTAGCCATCAAAACAATGATTGCTTTTCCATATGTTTTCAGAGTGAAATCGGCATATGAGTTGGCGATGCTGTCATATGTTTCATCTTGACGCCAGGAAACACGATGTAGTAGAGATCCACCATCCAATACGTACTGGTCTGTGCACTGAATTTCTTGAACTTCTTCCATGCGTAAAGTGTCAGTGTATTTGATTATTGCATGAGCTAGCTGAGACTTATCGGGTTTCCTCAAGATACTTCGTGATTCGAACAATGCAGGAGGATATGCACACAGTTCGTAACACATGACATCTTCAAGATTCATGTCTCCGCCAGTGGCAACAGTCATCATTCTCTGAAACAGTAGTGCAGGATCTACTTCTATATCTGAAGCATCAGTGATCACAACGGCAGAAGCAGATCCTAGTGTTTTCACTTTGTCAGATCTTTTGGCAGAATATGTAAAGGCTTGTTTCCCAATCATTTTTACGACAATGTTCGTACCGATTGAATGCAATTGATGAACGTTAACTCCAGGATCAGCAGTTAGCCTTGTTACAATGTTGCAGAGACCCGAGGTAGAATGGAATGGGGATAAGGATTCCAGACGTTCAAGTACTTTCTTCATGTCATTACTGTCCCTGATTTGTCTACTTCCCCTCATTTCCTTGTGCTGTTCACTACTTTCCAACAAAACTCTGGTGTATTCCTGCATTGCTAAGTTATAAGTGGAACACAGAGGCATAGAAAAGAGCCACGTTGTCCTTTGGATGTCTGTAAATCCACTTCCGCGTGTCAGTCCGCCTCTGCTTTTCAGGGAACGCATTAGTACTTGTTCTATCACCAGGTCTGTGTCGAGTCCGGCCCATAATCTGTCGCTTCTTCTTACCACAAACTTACCTTCCTGGAACATTTTGTTAACGGCTGGATTTTCAGAAGGCAAACTTAACATTTTCTGCAGGTACAGGTATATCGATTTCAGGTAATTGTGATGTCCGGCTGCTGCAATTATGGGGATGGTCTCCAGCATAGCTTGCAAGTGCAAATCCCACGAGCCGGTTCTGTCTGCTGTTATCAAGGAACGTGCAATGTTGATCATTCGCTGATATTCGAACCAGAGTTGACTTGTTTGCGAAGTAGATTGTAGGTCAGTTTTCTTCGCATCCAAAGTGGTAGCAATCTGAGACAATGCATTCGAAGATTCCACATCCTCAACTGATTGTTTGGCGGTCATAACATCGTCGAGCAGGTCACAAGCTTCCTTATGGAGGTCATGAGGAGTTCCATCTTCATTACGAGGGAAAACGTCTGCGACTAGTAAGGTACTAAGAGCTGCATCTACTATCATATGACCACGTATCGCTCTTGAAACAGCTTTTCCAGACATCATGTGTTGCACGGCATTTGGTCCGTATATTTCTTGAAGTACTTCAGACAATCCTGAACCATTCATAAGAGTACCGACTGGACTGCTCCCAAAAGATTCATCAGAGTGTGAAATGATCCCAGCATTAAAACAATGTCCTGCAGGTCTCTCTGTTCATTGATGATTTGGGAAGCTTTCCAGAACAAAGGCTGATCAAAGGTAATAATGCATGGGACTTTTTGATCGCGTGCTATCTTGCTCAAATATAGTAATGTCGAAAATATGCAGGTCATGTCAGTTGGCGACATATCTATGATGGGAAGGAACGTGATCGACGCCACACCTGGATGTGAGACACTTGATCCACCGTGAATTGCCTGCATTGTTCCGGACCAACTTGGACCTGATCTTTCTGCTGAAGATATCTGCCAGAGAAGACTAAGTCGACTTATGGTGGCAGTGGGTACTGGAAGTTCGCGGAATGAGATGTCCCTCAACATGCTTCTCGCGTCTATATTCCCTAATGTCAACGGTTGCAATCTTCTTAATGTCATTGTCACCAACATTACGCCTGTGAATAGAAGGGTGGATCTTGATCTTCGGAGTTATTGCGGCAATCATACCCATTCCATGAAAGGTATTCTTCCCATCCAAAGTGCAGACATCATGATCGACGTTATCTGCTGCTAGAAGGACTGCAGTGTTTTCATCA
Organism: Bathynomus jamesi; assembly: GCA_023014485.1. NCBI lineage: Eukaryota > Metazoa > Arthropoda > Malacostraca > Isopoda > Cirolanidae > Bathynomus > Bathynomus jamesi. The sequence continues at coordinate 1,379,770 of JAJOZX010000216.1, read as the reverse complement.
ACAGTAAAAGAGCCAGACCCACTTGCCAGCGCCGCGTTTCTTCTCGAATCTTGTTACTTCTGCATACGACGAACAGTAACCCAGCTGATGGAGAACGTCAATAAGGTACCTTGACCTAAAGTTGTGGTGTAGCTGAACCGACAAACCGATCTGTAGTGGACATAGTAATCCTCTAGGACGGGTTGCTTGCATAATGCTCTGCCCAATTGCACCTATTTTTCTTGAAGCATCCTGTCCCGCAAATGCTTTTGATAATAGCAATTTCAGACTGTTGGGAATGTAATCAAGAGCACTTTCTGCAGTGATGTCATTTGGAGATGGATACACATCTTTTCTAGGCGAGTCGACAGACTTGATATCACTTCTGATTATTTTTGCAGCAGCTTCTACTAGGTAAATCTTCTGTAGCTCTATATCTATATCACATTCTTTCGACTTTTTGTGATAATCTATAAGAATTTCATTAGCTGTCTCTCGTAGTGTTACTACATCTGCCTTCCCACTTTCACCTGATATTATGATCTTGTCTCCGTAACGTTCTAAAAGCTTTCTCTTCATGTGCCTGCGTTCGTAGACAGAGCTCTGACTTCCTTGAAGATATTCCTCCATTTTGGAAATTAGGTCTCCAATCAACAGTTGTTCATCATCATTCTCTTCCAGGTAAGCACAGGTCTGAAGGAATGCTTGGTGTTGCTCTTCATTAGTTGGTCTCCCTTTCTTCGAATCATGATCGTCGGAGGAGTATGCGCGAGGAATGTTTTTTCCACTTCGAAAATTTACGCTGCAGGTGTGATGGTAGACACAATCTGCAGCAGGAAGATCACGAAGATAATACTCCAGACGGCCTTTTACATTAAACGACCATTCATCGCAGCGGCTTTCACAGCACCTTTTTATGGTTTCGGAGAACTCTGTAGTTCTTATTTTGACATGCTCTGATTTTGGTTTGTGTTTGGAAAAAAAGTCCACAAAGGTATCACAAAACAAACAGTGAGTAGCACTGGAAAATGCGTATTCATGAAAACGAGCATTTTTCCTTGGTATTGCCTCGGCTGCGGTCTGTCGCTTCTTTATTTCAATGGTCTTTTTATCCGTAAACCTTTTCCTACATACAACGTGAACACTTATTCCAGCTGTTGCAACAACATCGCTTCCACGGCTGCGGCTGGATGCATTTATACCATCTGCTCCTTTTTGCGAGATGTGAACCACTTCCTGTCCGCTGTCCAATTTCTCCTTACAAATCACGCACAATTCTTCAGGGGTCTGCATTCTTGAAGGCGGACGCACACCGAGTCAGCCGTACACCGAGTCAGTCTGAAACAGAAAACACAAATTAATAAACTGTGTTGCAGTATTTAAAAGGAGTACATAATAACAGTTTTAAAGAAAATGACAAGCACAAATACGCAGATTTGATAGTGGGTAGTAGGAATTAAAGAGTTGTATATAATATAAGTTTATAAAGATGTAGCAATGTCCATTCTCACATACACTCCATACAGTATATTTTATTTACATTACGTGACGTCATAGTTTAATACTAGCCGCCTAATACAATTTTTAGTGTCATATAGGTTAATTTAGAAACGAAAATGTGTTTTAAAACATTTTACTGATCAAGAAAAACGTCATAACTCTCTCTACAAAGCGAAATTAAAATTTATTGTATTTCGTAGGAAACTGCCAGTCAGCCATTTTGAATTTCATTTTTGGGGGTGTTCCCGGGGTCCAATTTTGTCGGATTTTGGATATGTTATTCTGCAATGGTTCCTGAGCTGGAAACAGTTTAGAAAGCTTCTAAAGCAATTTTGCCCAGGTTGAAGCTATTTTTGCTCTAGATTGCCTGGACTACATGCAGTAGTACGGCGAGACAAAACTACCACCAAACTGAGGGTAGTTTTTGATGGCTCAGCCAAGGACAAAGGTGGTGTGTCCTTGAATGACTGTTTGGATGCTGGGCAAAATTTAAATGCAGATTTATTTTCCTTGTTACTGAGATTCAGGTTTGGTAGAGTAGCATTGACTCCAGATTTGAAGCAAGCCTTTTTGCGGATAAAGTTAAAACCAGAGGACAGAGATGCAGTAAGGTATCTGTGGGTGGATACGAAAGACTTGTTGGAAAATGAACCTAAGGTTCAAACATATAGAATGAAGTCAGTGTTGGTTGGCCTCAGCTCTAGTCTATTTCTGTTGGCAGCTACTATGCAGTACCATTTTAAGAAATATTCTGAAGTCTATCCTAACACTATTGAACACATAAGGAAAAAATTTTATGTTGATGATTTGCTGTGTTCCGTGGATAATACAGAAATGACTAAACAGATATTCATGGAGGCTAGAGCTATAATGAGGGAGGCTGGCATGGAGCTTAGAAAATGGCAGACCAATCATTCTCAATTACAAGAGTTTATGAGTCAGTCCTGTGTAGTACCTGATGCAGCAGAAAATACTGAGGATTCTGGTATTAAGGAGTTGTGGGCAATAGACGCAAAAGTGCTAGGCATTGTTTGGCAGCAAGGAGAGGATTTGTTTACCTTCAATGGGAAATCTTTAGTAGAGCTGGCTGAGAATGAGACAAGGTGGAGAAAACGTACAGCTCTTAGTTTGGCTAAAAGGTCTTTGATCCTCTTGGATTCCTGGCTCCATTTGTGATAAAGTAAAACATTTGGTTTCAGAGCCTCTTGGAAATTGGACTTGGTTGGGACCAAGAGTTATCTGATCATATGGTGGTAAGGTGGAAATATTGGTGCAAAGAATTGGCACATCTTGGAGACATTGAAATCCCAAGATGGTACTTTGGAGAGTTGAACAATAGTCCAGACAATTTGGAGCTGCACATCTTTTGTGATGCAAGTGAGGAAGCCTATGCAACTTGTATTTATTTAAGAGGCACATTGCAAGAGGAAGTAAATTGCAGGTTGGTTGCTGCAAAGAGCAGAGTAGCACCTTTGAAAAGGCTTTCTGTTCCAAGGTTGGAATTGATGGGTGCAGTTATTGCTAGTCGGCTTGCAGTTACAGTGCAAAAGTCTTTGGCCCTCTATGAAATTCCAAGCTATTAGTGGACAGACTCCATTATAGTTTGGCACTGGTTAAGAAGCCAGGCAAGGAAATGGAAACCATTTGTTGCCAATAGGGTGGAGGAAATTCAAGCACACACAGATCCCAAGCAATGGAAGCATTGTCCAGGCACCCAAAACCCTGCTGATTTACCAACACGAGGAATTTCAGTGAAAGATCTTGCACAGTCAAGTCTGTGGTGGAATGGGCCAGAGTGGCTAAAACTTGGAAGCGAAAACTGGCCTTCTAATCAGCCTATTGTAGGAGAATGCCAGGCTGAAGAAGCATGGGTGAGTGAGGTGAAAAAATGCACTGTGAACAGTTGTCAAGTTATGCAGCAGGACCCCATATTGAGGTTTCAGGACATTAGCAGTCTGAAAAGGTTGTTAAGAGTGACAGCATGGGCATATAGATTTACCAACAATATTAAGGGAGAAACAAGAAGGGAAGGAATTCTGAACAGTAAGGAGATTCAGCAAGCCAGGCAATACTGGGTGGTATATGTGCAGAAGGAAAAATTTGGGGTGAAGAGAGGGAATTGCTCACCAGCCGTCCATTACAGGTTCTACCAACACATTCTGCTCTCAAGGGTTTGGATGTGTTTTTGGATCAGGATTTATTGAGAGTAGGAGGTAGACTACAGTTTTCTGGGCTTCCAGAGGAGAAAAGACATCCAATTTTGCTACCTTCTGGGGGGCACTTTGTGGAACTTTTGATCCTGGATACTCATCATAAGTTGTTACATGCTGGAGTTAGAGAAGTGATAATAGAGATCAGACAACAGTTTTGGATTCACAAAATTAGACAAGTAGTAAAAAAGGTCTTGCATAAATGTGTGGCTTGCAAGCGTTGGAGTGCAAAGCCTTATTATGAAAAGGTGACTCCACTTCCAAGAGAACGGTGTGTCTATACTGCCCCATTTGATGTAGTGGGAGTAGACTTCGCAGGTTCAGTCTGTATGTATGAGCAAGGGGAGTCTAACAAAGGTTATATATGTCTTTTCACATGTGCTACCACCAGAGCAATCCATTTGGAGTTGGTAAGCAACTTAAGTAGTGATGTATTTCTTTTGGCCTTTAAAAGGTTTGTGAACAGAAGGGGTTTCCCAAATAAAATCATATCGGATAATGCAATAACCTTTAAAAAGGCTTCAAAGGAACTCCAAGAAGTTTGGTCCTTGCTAAAAGAGGAGGGATTCCAATCTTACTTTTCACACCAAGGGGTACAGTGGGAGTTTATTGTTGAGAGAGCACCATGGTGGGGAGGATTTTGGGAAAGGCTAGTGAGAAGTGTAAAGTGTCCATTAAAGAAACTTTTAGCTAATGCTCATTTGAGCAAAGAAGGATTCTGCACTGTTTTATGTGAAGTAGAAGCAATGGTGAACAGTAGGCCTATCACCTTTGTTTATAACAGTATGCAGGATGCAGAGCCATTGACACCAAATAATTTTCTTTGTGGTAAACGATTAACATCAAGCCCCAGTTTGCCAGAAGACTTGCAGCCTATCCAGAGCACTCAAGGAGAGTTAACCAGAAGGTTCAGGTACCTTGAAGAGCTACTGTACAAGATCAGTTATGGAAGAGGTGGCAGATGGAATACTTGCCAGAACTCAATTATTACTCATCAGGCAATGTAAAGAGCTCCAATGCAAATTGTATCAAGGTGGGAGAAGTGGTAATGATTGGGGATGAAAGACCAAGGCAATGCTGGAAGCTTGGCATAATTGAAGAGTTGTTTGTTGGCAAAGACAATTTAGTTAGGTCTGCACTGGTAAAGACTTCAGGAGGAAAATTAAAGAGACCTATACAAAAACCCTATGCTTCAGAAATCAGCAAAAACACGGATAGTCAAGATGAAACATTTGAGTTACAGCCTCATGGAGAAGGCTTGGCTAACCTTGCAGAAGGTAATTACAACAATGCCTCTTCGGTGGGGAGTGTTAGAAAATCTAGAAGAGGAAGAACCATTGTTGTTCCAAGGCGATATGATGATTAAGCTGATTGATGCAGCATTGCTTGTATATATTAAGTTAAGGTGTGTATATACAGGGTGGGCCGAAAGCCTGGATCCATAGGAAAATATTTATTTTAATACATAAATTACAACAAATGGTAAATACTTAAAATGAATATCAACTTTAACTCGTAAATGCGTATCCGTGATACTGTACAGTAGTTCGTACTCCAGTATAAATACTCAAATACTTTTTTTATTTCAGCCCAGAAATGGCTTCGAATCTAACAACAGAAGACCGGGTAGAACTTGTGTTCATGTACGCAAGACAGGGCGCTACACACACAGAGAAGTTGCTACCGAATTCAATAGAAATCATCCTGATAAACATCCAGTAACACATGCGACTGTTGGCAAGTTGTTTAAACGTTTCAAAGAAACAGGAAGTGTACATGATCGACGGCGTTCTGGTCGTCCAAAAACTGCAACTGATGAAAATACCTCTGCAATGGTATGTGAAACTTTAACGAATAGTCCAGTAAAGTCAACAAGAAGATTATCACTGGCCAACAAAATGAAACGTTTTTTCCTCATCACAAACATGATCACACTTTTCTTAATGCATTTTTCGCGCTGATTCCGAATCTGGTTTTATGTTTTTTCTAGCACGTATAATTATATAGATACACTGTTTTTGATATTTTTAAGTTTTTGATATTGCTATAAGAAAATTTATGGATGTACAGATCACACTTAGGAATGCTAAACAACAAATACATCATATACTTTATTCAATGTACTTATAAATAAAGAATATATACATTATTTTATTAAAAGCGCTGTGAGTGTGATTTCCTTTTGTAAATTTGGCCTGGACTGTCACGATACAGCATCCAACAATGGTCCGCCATCATGCTTTCATTCCAATATCCTTGGTAGCGCTTCTCCATCATCTGAATATCTTGATGGAAGCGCTCTCCTTGCTCGTCACTCACTGCACCAAGGTTTTCAGGAAAGAAATCTAAGTGGGAATGCAGGAAGTGAATATTTAACGACATTCGACACTCCATTTCTTTGAAGGCATCAAGGAGGTTCTTGACTCCATCCTTATACGCAGGTGACTTGTTGCTTCCAAGAAAGTTTTCACATATCCATTTGTGAATCCTGACTGCATACCCATAAGCATTCCTATAACTTTTAGATCTCCACAAACATTCCATTGATGACTGTCGTATTTGATTGCCTTAAGTAGTATATCCATATTGTCATATGTCTCTTTTAGATGGACGGAATGGGCAATGGGGATGGATGGTATTATATTACCATTATGCAAAAGAACTGCTTTCAGGCTTCTCTGCGACGACTCAATAAAGAGGCGCCACTCAGATGCCACATACGTCTCAGATATGGCTGTAAATAGTCCATTGATGTCATGGCAATAACAGAGAGGACCGTCTACTGAAAAGAATGCTGTTAATTCAAAATTCCGCTTTCGGTAGTAACTAATACGAACACTGTTCTCAAGTAAATTGTTCTCCTTTAGTCTTGAGGCGAGAAGCTCTGATTTCTCTTTAGACAGCGATAAGTCTCTAACAAGATCATTCAACTGTCCTTGGGTTAACTTTTTAGGCTCTAAATGTCTACCTTCAAAAGTGTACTCTGGTTCTGTAGATGGTCCGGAAACGCCAGTTGCACCTTCATCACTTTCCATGTCATCTATGATAGAATCTAGCCTATCACTTGGGGGAATTGGAATGGGCAATGTTTCATCATGTTTTACTGGTCTACGTGCTGAATCCAAGTTTGGATATACAATCTGGTGTTTGTTCTTGGCAGAAAACCCCATTAAGTTCACACTACAAAAATAACAGTCTTCATGATGATCTCTCGGCTCCCTCCATATCATGGGTATGGCAAATGGCATTGAAGCTTTCTTTTTGTTAAGCCAATCACGTAATCCATTTGAACAGCCAGAACAGAGTTGATGTGGCGCCCATGGTTTATCTTGGTCACCTAGATGGCAACCAAAGTATAGCTTGTATATTTTCTTAATGTCGGTTGTAATACTTCGTCGCTGTGTTTTAGTTGTGAACTGGCCGCATACGAAACAGAACTTGTCGGGGTCATTCTTACATTGTCGAGGCATGTTGACTGACCTGAGCAAACTATAAATTCAAAAAAAATGTACACCAACTTGACACAACAACTTCTTGGACTGGACTGATCGTTTGACACACAAAGCACGGCGTTGTTGCCTGAATCACAATGCTGCTAGACGTAAAAGCTCACACCTGAAATACATAAGATGTATAATTAAGATAATTAAAATAAATAAGATGAATAAACTAAAAAAACACTAAAATAAACACAATCAAATGTTGAAATATTAGTATTTTGCCTATTTAAAATGGTTAAATCTGTGTAGTTATAAGTATATATGCCTTCATCTTGAAAACTATACGTGCTAGAAAAAATCTGAATGCAGTTTTGGAATCAGCGTGGAAAATGCTATCCAGCCAACACAAATTTTACTCTGATGAAAAATCTTTGTTGACCAGTGTTATCAAATGAAACACGCATCTCGAGAACGTCAATTCGAAGAATTATTAAAAATCATAAATTCCATCCCTAAGTGTCTCGATGTCAGAGGCCGCCAATTTGAGCATTTGTTATAATTTGTTGTTTATACTGGAGCACGAACCACTGTACAGTAAATAAACTACAGTATCATGGATACGCATTTACGAGTTAAAGTTGATATTCATTTTAAGTATTTACCATTTGTTGTAATTTATGTATTAAAATAAATATTTTCCTATGGATCCAGACTTTCGGCCCACCCTGTATATCCATCTCATAATTGTAAGGTTAGTGAAAAATTCACTTAATTGAGAGCTAGCATTTTTGGGCTCTTGTGGCATCATTGTTTGGGCATTCTTGTGGCATAATTTTTTGGGGCGCTGCGCGTCTTTTCTACTCGTTTGTGGAATGCCGTACTTACAGGGTGTGGTCGTATAGAGAGCTCTCTTGCAATTCAGTTTGGTTGTTTAAATACAAGGTTGTTGTATCGTGCAATAGTGCAGGTTGTGTTGTTGCAAGGTTTAGAAAGAAGACCATAAATAGTGCCCCTTTTGTTTTTTATCTTAAATTCATGCAACTGAGGCCTAAGGTAGGCCCACATCGAGTCAGCAACCCTGAGGTAGGACCTCCAAGTCCGTAAGTTTTTAATTCTAGCTTAACTTGGGCTGTAGGTTGAACTGGCCCTTCAGAGGTTGGCCGTTCACGGCTCAGTTGGGATTTTGAACCCAATAAAAAAAAATAATAACAATTGATGATTTCACCCAGAAAAAATCTAGGAGGCAAAAATTTTGAAGATACAAACTGTTCTGTATAACTGTTAGCTATTACACGATCGTATCGTAGAGTTAGTAATTGTTTGGTAGTTGATAATTGCATTATTTTTTATACATAGTTCTGTGTCATTTATTCTAAATAATGTATAAGCTAATTTTTAGGAATTTCATGAAGAGTATTTTTTCTGTTTGTCTTCTGAAAGTACATATTTGTTGTTTTGGACATAACTGTTTCATTAAAATTGTTTCATAATTGTTTTTTATTAACACGGCCATTTTTTGTATGTGTGTGCTGAGGTGATGTAGTAAGGCGTGAGTTGGTGGATGGAGGGGTGGGGCCTCAAATGGGTATACTGCTTAGGACCCCCCTAATGGCTAGAAACGGCCCTGGACATTACCCCTACCCTTATATACTCTTTGACAACTTCCTGCCTACATTCTAACACATACACGTCACCTCAAATAGCAATATTATAATTTATTGTCATGAACACCAGTGTATATTTATCATAGAATTTAGCAGTCAGTTTATTTGTTTTATATTTCACGAACATATTTTGTTATCAGTTATGTACATTGATCTCTGTTGTCTACAGGTAATAAAAGATTTATTTCGGTTAAACATGTGTGTGGTATTATGTTACATGAAAGGTTAAATATTATAAATAGTTTGTATTGTGTTTCTTATTTCTGCAAAAAAAAATGTTTAAATAAAGAAAGACAAAATGATTAAATACAATTGAGTTTTTTACAACATGCTGAGAAAAATACAAAAAACGGGTAAATGGTAAATTACGACATTGATATATTACACGCAACAGCTAGTCAGAGTATTGTTTGATTCGCTGTTTGAAGGCGAAGTGTCCCCCCCCCTCACTATTTTAGAGCAATCGACGCCCCTGGGTGTTAGGTCTATTACTCTTTATTTTATAGCTAAATGACTTGAAGGGTTCAGGGTTTGGGGTTCAACAAAGACTGTGATGGTTACCATTCTGTCCCACCAGCATGCCATCAATAAAAGGGTTCAGGGTTCAGAATATATGTGGTTGAGGTCCAACTTTACATTGACTCTGTCCCATTTGTGGTGTGGGTGTGTGACTACACACCCACACTAAGGACGGTAATGTGTCCATTGATCCATTTCTATTACTCGTTCAATTTTGTTTTTCCACTTAACCACAACTAAGTAAATTAAGATTGTTTATCGAAATGCATTATTAAACTCATGAATTTAATTTTGACCAGTAATGTAAATTGTTTTATTATGAAACACCAATATTTTTATACTTTTAATCTCATATTAACCTTTTACTTTACAGTAACTTTACACTTCCATTATATAATTCAAGAGACAAGGTTAAGCCTTGAATGAAAATCAAGTAGGCCTTCCACAATGATATAGCCTAGCGCATGACATGAATAAAAAGCCTAAGGCTCAGAAAGAATTCACTTTTGTTGGTAGTCCTTAGGGATAATGCATTGAATTTACTGTTCTTAATTTATCTTAAACAGATGCCCTACTCAGTGGCGTAGCCACGGGGGTTTCCTGGTTGCCCGGAAACCCTCCCCTCCAAGCCGAGAAAGAGGAGAAAAACAAAATCACCAATAGACCAAGCAATCATTTGCTGAGACCTGCACAATCACTTCGTGACCCGAGTTATGAGTCGTTGTTGAGCCAAGGTCAAGGCATGGTCGAAGTAGACATGCTGATTCCAATTTGATGAGTCTGGCTCTGATTTGATGAGTCTATCGGTTGAGAGTTTGTATATTATACTATTCCCGTGTGTGTGTGTAGACTGTAGAGTGTCTGCTTTCCACTATGGATATTCAAAATTTTATGCACCCACCTGTCATCCTGTCCAAGTCATCAAGTCCTACCAGAGACGTCACCAAGGAGACACTGAGTACTACATCATCTACCAACACTGAATCTAGTACTAGCATCCCAGTGAAACGGAAGCTACAATGTTACGATGTAAATGAAACTTCTTCCTCGAAATGTCCACAATGTAAGTACAAATATCTATTAATTATATACAGAGCTGGGCAGTATTTAAATACATTTGTGTATTTAGAACTGTATTTATAAATACATTGTTTTTCATGTATTTAAATATAGTATTTAAATACGTTAATGAGTATTTAAATACAATGTATTTAAATACTCAAAATATAAAAATGTAAATACTTTTACTGGTTTAATACACGTTCTGTACTAGCACAGTACGACGCGTCGACAGTGTAGTACAGCATGGTTCATGTTTCAACGTGTCAGTTCAATCAGTTGTGTGCCACTCTTAGTCGAAAGCGGTTGATTTCTTTATCGTGTGCGTGTCATGGCTTCAACAAGCAAATCCGGTGAATCAAACAGTGATATATCTGCAGATAACAATTTAGTGCACCCTGTTTGATGGAAAATACTTCAAAATTAAATCTAAAGACGGTAATAAGGTAAAGTGCACTAAAGTAGAAATTTATCAAAACATGAATTAGTGAATGCATATGTTAAAATTTGTATGTATTTAAAATGTATTTACAAATGTATTTAAATACAATTGATGTATTTTGTATTTAGTATCTAAATACATTCGTAAAATGTATTTAGTATTTAGTATTTAAATACATTTCTCCCATGTATTTAGTATTTAGTATTTAAATACATTCAATGTATTTATTGCCCAGCTCTGATTATATATAAGTTTATATAAAATCATTTACTATTTACCAACTAGTTGGTACATCCCTACTTTTTAGACCGAGTCTTGAAACAAACTGCAACTTGTTTGTTGCTCTTCCTATGCGCTGTTTGGTAACCAATTCAAGAAATGCAGTACAGTATCAGCTATAGAAAACTATAAACGCCTACAACATGGTATCGTATGTGGTACCTTTATTTCTTAATTAAATACAAATTATTAATTCATTGAATTAAATATCTACAAAATTGCCTCGGAATTGGCAACATAGCCTATTGGGAATGAAAATAATTGCCATACATAGAACCAGGGACGCATTTACAGTGTGCGGGGCCTTGGGCAAACTATTTCTCGGGATGTATTATTTTAGTGTGTTAATGAATGACAATATTTTGTAATGCACATAACAGATATATTTTTTTAACACACACAAAACACACATGCGGAAGCCATTCGGCTTATTAATGTGATATTAAAGACTATAACTTAACTATGTACACATACAGTGTATACAGCTACACGAGTAGGCTACACAGTTGTAATGCACTCAATAAACATCTCCACAGTTATTGTAATGCACTTAATAAACAGCTACACAGTTGTAATGCACTTAATAAACAGCTAAACTATACAGCTTACTGTACTGTAGATAGAGTGTAGATTTGTAATGAATATTACATAGGACGCTTCATGGCTATTAGAATATTAGAATGCCTGATGCCATGCTGCCTGCCGGAAAAAGTAAAACTCGTCGCAGATGGCAAATACGTGACGTTTAATATTTTTCAATTGAAATTTGCGGGGCCCTGGACATTTGCCCGGTGCGCCACCCCCTAAATGCGGCCCTGAATAGAACCCAATATGGAGGCATTGGGTCCACATAACAACAAGAAAAACGCATTATTTCGTACCAAATTTTCCATCGCCGACTCATGAAAATTACTTCGAGAGAAGATTAGACGTCTGGGGACTTTGTAAAGTCAGCGAAATTGAAGACAAAGTAATTTATATTAGTTGCTGAGGTGACGTGTGTGTGTGTGTGTATATATATGTATATAGTCTAAAGTCACTAAAGGGAAAAATCACTAAAAGAAAGCTGAATGGCAACACGGAGGGATAAGCAGAGCAACGCGGGCTGTTCGTTGTTTTTTTCTGGACTAGAGCATCGTTATTCATATCTGACTAAATCGTTGGTGCTAAGTTTAATTTGGTGATGTTTCTAAGGTGACAAATGAGGTAGAAAGTTGTTAGTAAATAATAATAGTTAGGGGTAATGTCTATAGCTTCTAAATTAGTAAAGTTAGAGAGTTTAGGTAGACTGCTTTGTGGGACGCAGGAAATCTATGGTAGGCCCTAAAGAATATCTAATTCAACGCACCGGTAAGTGCCTTTGTTTGTTGTTTAGAAACCTAGTAACTTAGCGGGGTCACTAACCCCAAGCTATTACATTTGGCGACGAGGATGGAATTCAATTTGGCTCATTGGATTCAATTTGGCTCATTGGAATAAATTTGGTTCATTGGATTAAATTTGGTTCATTGGATTTAATATGGCTCATTGGATTTAATATGGCTCATTGGATTTAATTTGGCTTATTAGGTTCAAGTGGTTGTTTGGAAAATTGGATGTAGCCTAGTGGGTCGTCCGATTTGGTTGGCTTGTGTGAGTAAGCTACAGTACTATAGCTTAGGTCCCGCCGGCCTAACTCTAATACTAATTCCTACTCAGCCCTAACTCTAAAACTAATTCCTACCCAGCCCTAACTCTAAAACGAATTCCTTCTCAGCCCTAACTCTAATACAATTTACTGTTCAGCCCTAACTGGGGAGTAACTAGATCAAATTTAAACCAAATCTAACCTACTTCACGTTATTTGGCCTAAATCGGTTTTGTTCTAGCATGTCAGTGATTGGCCATATAAGCCCCTACGAAGACTCTGGGGAGGACTTCGAAGCTTATGCCACTAGGGTAAGGTTGTTTTTCGAGTCAAATTCCATTCCTGATGCTAAGAAAGTACCTACCTTTTTAACTATAATAGGCCCTAAAACGTTTGGCTTAGTTATGGACCTAGTTGCTCCTAAAGCACCCGAAACTTGCACCTATAGTGAATTGGTACAGGCCCTAACCGATCACTACAAACCCCGCGTAGTTCTCATCTATGAACGTTTCAAATTTTAGCCGAGGCATCAGACGGTGAATGAAAGCATTGCAGAGTTTATTGCAGGAATAAAAGCCCATAGCCGTACTTGTAAATTTGGAGACAAATTAGACGAAATGCAAAGAGATAGGCTTGAAATGGGTCTCAAAGAGGAGTCTACCCAGAGAGCCCTATTAGCTATACAGGACCTAACTTTTAGTCAGGCTGTAGAAATAGCTGCGGCTAGAGAAGCAGCTGCTAAAGATGTTAGAGCTTTTGGCAGTCACGGTAGTAAAGCCCAACACGTAAATAGCTGTAAATCTTCTAGGCCTGGCAGACCTAATGAGCCTACTAGACAGACAAATAAAAGGTATGCGGCAAGTACGACTAAACCTACTAATTCAAACCCTAAACAGGAGGAAAAGCCTTCCAAGCCATGTACTGGGTGTGGAAAACACCATTGGAAGAAGGACTGCCCTTTTAAAGAAGCAGTTTTCCGAAACTAGTGAAATAGGCCACATAACTAAACTTTGTTTTTCAAAGAAAACAAGGGTGAAAATTCTAATTATAACATTTCTAGTGTAAATCCTCAAAAGAGAAATACTTCAACATTGGAGTGGGGTACCTATTTTATGAGCAGCAAAGTGGTGATAATACAGGCCCATATATTGTAGAGGTAGGCCTAAATGGAATTACAGTTCCTCTAGAACTAGATACAGGTGCTGCCCGAACTGTCATGTCCAAAACAGTTTTTGACAAAACTTTCAAAAATACACCTAAACTACATCCATCTAAAACAATACTAAAAAAATATGGGGACATACAAATACCTATTTGTGGAGAAGCATCCATCACAGTTACACTCAACAAGAAAACTTTGTCTCATCCCTTAACTCTTTTAGCGGTGGATAAGCAAGGGCCTACTCTACTAGGCCGTGATTGGATTGATGCTTTGAAAATGCCGATTGACAAAATTTTGCCAAAGGGTCAGGCAGATGTGCATACACTCTCATATCCGTCTGACATAGACTCATTGTGAAGGGAGTTTTCTTCTGTTTTTGGGCCTGAAGTAGGCAACCTAAAAGGTCATCAGGTCTGTATAGAAGTAGATCCTAATGTAACTCCGAAATTTTGTAAGGCTCGTTCAATTGCGCATGCACTGCGGGAGAAGGTAGATTTAGAAATTGACAGGCTGCTCAAAGATAAAATTATCGAACCAGTCACACATGCTAAGTGGGCTGCCCCAGTAGTTCCTGTACTAAAACCTGACAAGTCCGTACGGTTAGGTGGGGATTACCGTTTAACAGCAAATACAGCAGTCCTTCTAGATTGCTACCCTATACCCAAGCCCGATGAATTACTTAGCTCTCTTGCTGGGGGTAAATATTTCACAAAACTAGATATGTCCCAAGCCTATGTTCAACTAAGTTTAGATGAAAATTCTAAAGCACTAACTATCATAAATACGCACCGAGGCCTATATAAGTACAATAGGCTATGGCCCAGTGGTTCCCAAATTGTGTTCCGCGGAACACTTCTCACGGTATACAAGTGTTCCGCGGAACACCAATTTGGGAACCGCTGGGCTATGCTATGGAATAGTATCGGCTCCGGGTATTTTTCAGAGGACAATGGACCAAGTTCTAGGTCACATTCCGGGGGTACTTTGTTTTCTAGATGATGTCCTCATTTCAGGTTCGTCTAAAAAAGAACACCTAACTAGATTAACCACAGTTCTAAAAAGACTCCGGGATGCCGGACTTAAGCTAAAGAAAGAAAAGTGTTCGTGGGTCACTAACGAGGTTTCATATTTAGGGTTCCGCATAGATGCCTCAGGCATTCATCCAACGGTGGATAAACTAGAAGCAATAAAAAATGCACCACCTCCACAAAACATCACAGTTACAAGCTTATTTAGGTCTAAACTTTTATAGGAAATTTTTGCCTAATGCATCGACTTTCTTTGAACCCCTAAGTAAGGTCTTACGATCTGGGGAACAGTGGAGATGGGAGAAAACTCAAAAGGAAGCATTTGAGGCTTCCAAGGACGTACTACTAAAGTCCACTCTCCTAGTGCATTATGATCCCAAACTTCCTCCCATAGTTTCAGCAGATAACAGTTCTTATGGAATTGGGGCAGTGTTATCTCACCACATTGATGCTGTAGATAAGCCTATCTGTTTTGCTTTTAGAACACTAACTGAGACTGAAAGACGATATGCACAACTTGAACGTGAAGCCTTAGCGTTAGTATTTGCAGTAAAAAAATTTCAGTTCTATCTATGGGGTCATGAATTTAAACTAATTACTGACCATAAGCCTCTTTTAGGTTTATTTTCACCTAATAAAAATATTCCAGTTATGGCCTCAGGTAAGATTCAACGATGGGCACTGATTCTACAAGCCTATAAATTTGACTTAGTACATCGGTCAGGCAAACTTCTAGGTACGGATGATGCGCTAAGTACAATAGGTTGCCTTTAGAAAATCCAAATGATTGTGTACCTATACCTACAGAATGGGTTAACTTGGTGGAGTTTTTTAAATCCACTCCAGTATCTGCGGTACAAATAGAACAGTGGACAAAATCAGACCCTATTCTGTCTAGGGTCATCCATTACTGCTTAGTTGGTTGGCCTACTAATGTTGAAAGTGAATTACAGCCTTTTTATCAACGTCAGTCTGGACTCTCGATCCAAAATGGCTGTCTCTTATGGGGCCACAGAGTGATAATTCCAAATGAAGGCAGGTCGAATTTAGTGAAGGAACTTCACGCTGAACACATGGGTGCAACAAAAATGAAAGAGCTGGCGAGAGCTTATTTCTGGTGGCCTGGTTTAGATGGAGAACTCGAATCATTGGTTCGTTCCTGTCAAAGCTGCCTAGAGAACAGAGATCTCCCAAGGAAAAGTCCACTTCATCCTTGGGAGTGGCCTACTATACCTTGGCATAGGATCCATGTTGACTATGCAGGTCCTATAAATAATAACTATTTCCTAGTCATTGTGGACGCCTACTCTAAGTGGGTGGAAATTTTTCGAACCACTTCCACGACTTCGGGTGTTACTATTTGCTTACTCCGTTCGTGTTTCGCTCGATGGGGTTTACCGGTAGTCCTGGTTTCCAACAATGGTACTTGTTTTACCAGTGATGAATTTCGTTCTTTTGTCCACCTAAATGGTATTAGACATGTCCGGTCTAGTGTTTTTCACTCGGCTACTAACGGTCTCGTGTCAAACATGGTCCCCTACTTTCAAGTCGGCCTTGCGTCATTCTCATGGGAGGAAATGCAAGTGGGTTGGATAAAATTGTTGTTTAAATATCGACTAACACCCCTCACACAACGACGGGGGTGTCTCCTTCTAAACTTATGATTGGCCGGGGAATTCGTTCAGTTTTCGATTTGTTACGTCCAAACGAAACATTACAACGACGAGTTTTACGTCATCAGGAAAAACAGAAGTTGTACCACGAGACTAAAAAAAGTAGAGTTATAGAAGCGCAACCTAATGATCCAGTTATGATTCGCAACTATGGGGCTGGACCAAAATGGGTTCCTGCAACTGTGCAGGAGAGAACGGGCCCTGTTTCCTTCAAGTGCCAACTAGAAGATGGTCGTTCTATTAAACGCCATCAAGATCAGATATGGAAACGTGAATTTCAGAATGACCGGAGTCTTCCGGAAGAGAGAACCGATCCTCTGGAAAATGGTTCAGTTCGCCCGCCTATGCATGTTGCACCTATTCCTACTACATCAACCCCGCTCCGCAGGTCGTCTAGGGTCTCTCACCCCCCTGAGAGACTAGACTTGTAGGGGGAGGAGTGAGGTGACGTGTGTGTGTATATATATATATGTATATAGTCTAAAGTCACTAAAGGGAAAAATCACTAAAAGAAAGCTGAATGCAACACGGAAGGATAAACAGAGCAACGCGGGCTGTTCGTTGGTTTTTGGCTGGACTAGAGCATCGTTATTCATATCTGACTAAATCGTTGGTGCTAAGTCTAATTTGGTGATGTTTCTAAGGTGACAAATGGGGTAGAAAGTTGTTAGTAAATAATAATAGTTAGGGGTAATGTAGGTCCTAAAGAATATCTAATTCAACGCACCGGTAAGTGCCTTTGTTTGTTGTTTAGAAACCTAGTAACTTAGCGGGGTCACTAAGCCCAAGCTATTACAGCTGCGGAGAGAGTTCCAAGCGATGCTTTAAGCAAGGAAGACGTACTTAATCTTCCTATGAGTTCTGAGTGAATACCAAGTAATATAAACCTAATAACTCAAAAGGATAGGCCTATTCCTTCAGGTGTTTAAATATAGTGATTGCCTATATTAATTAAACCAAATAAACTCGTTGTGTAACTCCATCGCCCTACAAACAGAAGCCAGGCCCAACGAAATAATAAGGTATGGTAATTTCCTTCTTTACCATTAGGCAGCGCTAAAATACTGAAGACAAATAAATTTAACATTAACCAAAAAACACTACTTAACGAGGTCCTTTGAAGACCTCCACAAACATAACTTTTTAACGAAAAGACGAAGGGTTTTTGTCGTTAACTCTCCACCGAAATCTGCTGGAAATTTCCAATGGATGAGGGAAATGGCAATAAACCATAACCCTATATAGTTTTTTGACATAGCAGTGCCCTCGACAGGACTGAAGATCTACAGAAGCTAAGGCTAACAAAGACCCTGAGATCCACTCTAAGGTTAGCCCGAGAGAAAGGAGAGAGTATGGGTTTAAAAGAAGAGAATAGGGAGTTAAAAGAAGAGAATAAGGGGTTAAGTCAGTAGCAAAACCTATCATTCGTAGGTTAACATTCATTCAGAAAAAGAGAGAGAAAAACTCACCATTATCATCACTCACCATTATCATCCGCCGGCCATTGCCGACAAGTCGGAAAAATAGTCGAAGAGAATAGGAAGGGGGTTAAAGATGAAAATAAGTAAAATAAGAATGCTTCAAAACCATGCAAACACAGTCTTAACTCAAAGTGATCAACTGGACTGTGGGAGGAGGAAGAGGATGTAAGTGACCCCGATGACCTCTCTGAGGAAGCAGGCGACTCCTCAAATACCAGTAATTCAGGTACGGATGTGGAAATTGTATAGACAGTAATTAATGTAACCCTTTCATTCAAAGAATGGCTGTTGCATTGTGATAACCTAATTAACCTAATATTGTCAGTAGTGAGTTCTGAATACCATTTTATTTTGCTTACTAAGGAAGTATGGCTATAAGAGTTTAATAAAAATACCTATATATTCTTCCACTGTTTGTTATACTTATTTATTACCATACTGATCTTTCTCATATTTTGCTTGCATGTATAATGTACACCCCCGATTTTAAAGATGGGAAAATGTTAAAAAAAATTGTACAATGTCACTGTGAATGATAATGCATTCATGTACTTCAATATTATCATTTACAAATCTATTATAATTCGTACGGAAACTTAATATAATTACTGTTTGTGCTTTCACGTATGGTGAGGCTGTGAAGGTATGCCAGAGTGTGGATGTCACACCTTCAAAACCACACACCTATGGCAGGCAGCGCCATCGAGCCAACACCCCTGCAGACACACCATCTGAGTTTTATCGTCACACCATTACCATATCGCTACTACTGGACCACCTCATCACAGAGTTGGAGACCAGGTTCTCCTCCTTTCACCAGAAGGCGCAGAAGGGCATGTCGCTTGTTCCGAGCATCCTGGTGACCCTTTGTTGAATAGAGCTGAAACACAGGATAGACGACTTGGTGGAGCTCTACAGAGATGACCTCCTTTCACCTGGCAACTTGACCAGTGAGCTTCACTGCTGGTGCATCCGGTGGCAGAAGCAGCAGCCTGGCACCCTGCCTTCCTCTCCATCATCAGCTCTGCAGCATGCAACCACCATGTTTCCCAACATCCGGACCCTGCTGACCATCCTCTGCATCCTTCCAGTCACCACCTGCTCTGCTGAGAGGTCCTTCAGTGCCTTGAAGCGCATCAAGACTAATTTAAGATCAACAATGGGGAATGCGCGGCTGTCTGGCATCAGCCTCCTCCACCGAGACATTTCAATGAAAGTCAATGACATCATTGATATCTTTGCCAGGCGCAATCCAAGGAAAATACAACTTGTTAACATTCTTGCAGATGAGAATAACTGAAGTGAAGTGAATGTAACTCGGGTAGGAAGTTGGCCGTACTTAAGTATAGTTAGGGGTAATGTCTATAGCTTCTAAATTGGTAATGTAAGAGAGAGTGAGGTAGGCTGTTTGGGGGACACAGGAATCTAATGGTAGGCTCCCAAAGGAATATCAAATTCAACGCACCGGTAAGTGCTTTTGATTGTTTGCTAGAACCTAAGTAACCTAACTGGGGTGTCTACCCCACGCTATCACATTTGGCGAAGAGGATGGGATTCAATTAAGCTCATGGGATTCAATTAAGCTCATTGGATTTAATTTGGCTCATTGGATTTAATTTGGCTCATTGGATTGAATTTGGCTCATTGGATTGAATTTTGTTCATTGGGTTAAATTTGGCTCATTGGTTTAATTTGGCTTATTGGGTTCAAGTGGTTGTTTGGAAAATTGGATGCAGCCTAGTGGGTCGTCCGATTTGGTTTGTTTGTGTGGGTAAGCTACCGTACTATAGCGTAGGTCCCGCCGGCCTAACTCTAAAACTAATTCCTACTCAGCCGTAACTCTAAAACTAATTCCTACTCAGCCCTAACTCTAAAACTAATTCCTACTCAGCCCTAACTCTAAAACTAATTCCTACTCAGCCCTAACTCTAAAACTAATTCCTACTCAGCCCTAACTCTAAGACAATTCACTATTCAGCCCTAACTGGGGAGTAACTAGATCAAATTTAAACCTAATCTAACCACCTTCACGTGATTTGGCCTAATTCGGTTTTGCTCTAGCATGTCGGTGATTGGCCATATAAGCCCCTACGAAGACTCTGGGGAGGACTTCGAAGCTTATGCCACTAGGGTGAGGTTGTTTTTCGAGGCAAATTCCATTCCTGATGCTAAGAAAGTACCTACCTTTTTAACTATAATAGGCCCTAAAACGTTTGGTTTAGTTATGGACCTAGTTTCTCCTAAAGCACCGGAAACCTGCACCTATAATGAATTGGTACAGGCCCTAACCGATCACTACAAACCCCGAGTAGTTCTCATCTATGAACGTTTCAAATTTTATTCGAGGCATCAGACGGGAAATGAAAACATTGCAGAGTTTGTTGCAGGAATAAAAAGCCATAGCCGTACGTGTAAATTTGGGGACAAATTAGATGAAATGCTAAGAGATAGGTTTGTGATGGGTCTCAAAGAGGAGTCTACCCAGAGAGCCCTATTAGCCATACAGGACCTAACTTTTAGTCAGGCTGTAGAAATAGCTGCGGCTAGAGAAGCAGCTGCTAAAGATGTTAGAGCTTTTGGAAATCACAGTAGTAAAGCCCAACACGTAAATAGCTTTAAATCTTCTAGGCCTGGCAGACCTAATGAGCCTACTAGACAAGCGAATAAAAGGTATGAGGCGAATACGACTAAGCCTACTAATTCTACTAAGCCTTCCGATGTACGGGGTGTAGAAAACACCATTGGAAGAAGGACTGCCTTTTTAAAGAAGCAGTTTGCCGAAACTGTAGTAAAATAGGCCACATAGCTAAAGTGTGTTTTTCAAAGAAAACGAAGGGTGAAAATTCTAATTTTAACATTTCTAGTGTAAATCCTTAAAGGGGAAATACTTCGAACATTGGAGTGGAGTACCTATTTTATGAGCAGCAAAGTGGGAAAAATACAGGCCCATATATTGTAGAGGTAGGCCTAAATGGAATTACAGTTCCTCTAGAACAAGATACAGGTGCTGCCCGAACTGTCATGTCCAAAACAGTTTTTGATAAAATTTTCAAAAACACACCTAAACTACAGGTACATGCATCTAAAACGGTTTTGAAGAAATATGGGGACATACAAATACCTATTTGTGGAGAAGCATCCGTCACAGTTACACTCAACCAGAAAACTTTGTCTCATCCCTTAAGCCTTTTAGTGGTGGATGAGCAAGGGCCTACTCTACTAGGCCGTGATTGGATTGACGCTTTGAAAATGCCAATTGACAAAATCTTGCCAAAGAGTCAGGCAGATGTGCATACACTCTCATATCCGTCTGACATAGACTCATTGTTAAGGGAGTTTTCTTCTGTTTTTGGGCCTGAAGTAAGCAACCTAAAAGCCCATCAGGTCTGCATAGAAGTAGATCCTAATGTAACTCCGAAATTTTGTAAGGCTCGTTCAATTGCGCATGCACTGCGGGAGAAGGTAAATTTAGAAATTGACAGGCTGCTAAAAGATAAAATTATTGAACCAGTCACACACGCTAAGTGGGCTGCCCCAGTAGTTCCTGTACTAAAACCGGACAAGTCCGTACGGTTATGTGGGGATTACCGTTTAACAGCAAATAGAGCAGTCCTTCTAGATTGCTATCCTATACCCAAGCCTGATGAATTATTTAGCTCTCTTGCTGGGGGTAAATATTTCACAAAACTCGATATGTCCCAAGCCTATGCTCAACTAAGTTCAAATGAAAACTCTAAAGAATTAACTATCATAAATACGCACCGAGGCCTATATAAGTACAATAGGCTATGCTATGGAATAGCATCGGCTCCGGGTATTTTTCAGAGGACAATGGACCAAGTTCTAGGTCACATTCCAGGGGTACTTTGCTTTCTAGATGATGTCCTCATTTCAGGTTCGTCTAAAAAAGAACACCTAACTAGATTAACCTCGGTTCTAAAAAGACTCCGGGATGCCGGACTTAAGCTTAAGAGAGAAAAGTGTTCATGGGTCACTAACGAGGTTTCATATTTAGGGTTCCGCATAGATGCCTCAGGCATTCATCCAACGGTGGATAAACTAGAAGCAATAGAAAATGCACCACCTCCACAAAACATCACACAGTTACAAGCTTATTTAGGTCTCCTAAACTTTTATAGGAAATTTTTGCCTAATGCCGCGACTTTCCTTGAACCCCTAAATAAGCTATTACGATCTGGGGAACAGTGGAGATGGGAGAAAACTCAAAAGGAAGCATTTGAGGCTTCCAGGACGTACTACTAAAGTCCACTCTCCTAGTGCATTATGATCCTAAACTTCCTCTCGTAGTTTCAGCAGACAGCAGTTCTTATGGAATTGGGGCAGTGTTATTCACACATTGATGGTGTAGATAGGCCTATCTGTTTTGCTTCTAGAACACTAACTGAGACTGAAAAACGATATGCACAAGTGGAACGTGAAGCATTAGCCTTAGTATTTACAGTAAAAAAATTTCATTTCTATCCATGGGGTCATGAATTTAAACTAATTACTGACCATAAGCCTCTTTTAGGTTTATTTTCACCTAATAAAAATATTCCAGTTATGGCCTCAGGTAGGATTCAACGATGGGCACTGATTCTATAAGCCTATAAATTTGACTTAGTCCATCGGTCAGGTAAACTTCTAGGTACGGCTGATGCGCTAAGTAGGTTGCCCTTAGAAAATCCAAATGATTGTGTACCTATACCTACAGAATGGGTTCACTTGGTGGAGTTTTTGGAATCCACTCCAGTATCTGCGGTACAAATAGAGCAGTGGACAAAATCAGACCCTATTCTGTCTAGGGTCATCCATTTCTGCTCAGTTGGTTGGCCTACTAAGGTTGAGAGTGAATTACAGCCTTTTTATCAACGTCAGTCTGGCCTCTCGATTCAAAATGGCTGTCTCTTATGGGGCCACCGAGTGATTATTCCAAATGAAGGCAGGTCGAATTTAGTGAAGGAACTTCACGCTGAACACATGGGCGCAACAAAAATGAAAGAGCTGGCGAGAGCTTATTTCTGGTGGCCTGGTTTAGATGGAGAACTCGAATCATTGGTTCGTTCCTGTCAAAGCTGCCTAGAGAACAGAGATCTCCCAAGGAAAAGTCCACTTCATCCTTGGGAATGGCCTACTATGCCGTGGCATAGGATCCATGTTGACTATGCAGGTCCTATAAATAATACTTATTTCCTAGTCATTGTGGACGCCTACTCTAAGTGGGTGGAAATTTTCCCAACCACTTCCACGACTTCGGGTGTTACTATTCGCTTACTCCGTTCGGTTTTCGCTCGATGGGGTTTACCCGTAGTCCTGGTTTCCGACAATGGTACTTGTTTTACCAGTGAGGAATTTCGTTCCTTCGTCCACCTAAATGGCATTAGACATGTCCGGTCTAGTGTTTTCCACCCGTCTACTAACGGTCTCGCGGAAAACATGGTCCGTACTTTCAAGTCGGCCTTGCGTCATTCTCGTGGGGAGGAAATGCAAGTGGTGTTGGATAAATTTTTGTTTAAATATCGAGTAACACCTCACACCACGACGGGGGGAGTGTTAAAAAAAGTGGTTAGAAATAACCGCATATATTTCCAAATAAAATATAAACAAAATAAATAAAAATAACAACCCTCGTTTCTAACCAACTAGTGTAGTTGGGTTTCCCTAATTAACAAAAAGAAGAAAGAAAAAAGTTTCTGGACAAAGAAAAACGGAGCTTTGTCCATTCTTGAAAAATTTTGACTGCATGAAGCGGGCTAGTTTTTGTAAAAAAGTAAAATTCTCGTGGTTCCCCAACTAACCGGGCAACTTAAAGTCAACCTTTAAACCTCACAACCTTTAAATCTTATCCTTAATAACCACTGCAATTAAACAAAAACCCTGTTTAACTAAATAGAGGCCTATCAGAACTAGGTATAAGTAAGTTAATTAAAGAAAATAACTAAGGTAAGAGAAAAACTAGGTACCTAGAAGAAACTCGAACCGGGCTACAACTGCCCTAACTCAATAATTAAATGGCTGTTATAGCCCCTATTAAAACCTAAAGGCAATATAGCCCTAACTTAACTTGAGTAAAACCTTCAAAACCTTAAACCTTTAAAAACAAAAACTTAAGGGCAATACAGCCCTAGCCTAACTTAACCTGCAAAACCTAGGTCTGGGAAATAGCCCCTACAAATAAATAACCTAGCAGTGTGTTAAATAATAACTTAAAACTTAACAAATAAAATTCAAACCTGGAAACTAAATGAAACTTATGGATTAGTTAGAAACAGAAAGGGTAACGTTCAACTGGCAACTTCATTTTGGTAAGTCTAAATTAATTTTAATGAATTTAGCTTCACCATAGTTAGTAATCTGGCTGCTGACCAAATTTTAACCTGAAAACCACTGCAACCTACAGTGAAAAAGTCTGTAGCTATGTTGACAGTGTCTAAATAGGCCATTATTATTTCTATAATTACTGTGTCTATTTAAAGTAAACTTAACCTTAATATTACACCTAAATAAAAATAATCTCTCTCAAGCTAAATAATAAATTCTAAATAATAAATTTTTCAATATGGCGCCCCCGGGTGGGCAGTCGAGAAGTTAGTTACCCTTTTTTGTTTTATTTCTGATACAATAGTTTTAAATCCAGTGAATTAAATTTTTTACATAATCTGAAAATTTAATTATAAATATCATTGATAATATCATTTATAATATTAAACCTAAAAAATGGCTAATGAAACTGAAGCCACTCCAGGAAAAAGTATGGAGACATGGTTGGGAAGTGATGTGGAAGCACTTGAAACTAGTAAATTGGTAAAAAGGAGGGGAGCAATCAGAACCTCAGCTACTAAACTTTTAGCTACAATCAAAGAGAGATTGGATGATTGGACTGAGGAACAAAAAAATTTATATGCTCAGCTTTTGTCCTCACAACTGGACAAGTTACAAAATTTAGATGATGAAATCCTTAAAATGTATGTTTGTTCCGAAGGCTTCTCAGAGGCTAAACAAGAAAAACTAGATGAAAAAAATAGTTATTACCACATTGAAATAGGTCAAATGATACAAGCATTAACAACTAAAAAAGAAAATAATGCCGAAGCCAAACCTAAACCAAGAATAAGTACTAAAATTCCTGAGCTTCAAATATTACCATTTGATGGAAATCCCTCTAAATTTCAAAACTTTAAGACCTCATTCAGAAACATTTATGATAACATAGGTCTTTCCGAAGAAGAGAAATTTGCCTACCTAAAACAACATTTGAGTGGAAACCCTGCCATTCAAATAAACTGCATGCAAGAAAGTAAAACATCTTATGAAGAAGCATGGCAGCAGTTGGAGGGCTGTTATGCAACACCAGGCCAAATTAAATTCTCCATAATAAAATCACTTTTAACCAAATCCATAATAACCAAAAATTTTAAATCACTTCATGACTTTCAAGCAGATATGCACTCTACCATAAATTTAATGCAAACTCAAAAATTAGAATTAGAAGATATACTCTTGTATGTATATTATAATAAACTAAGTCAAGAAACTCAGGAATTTTTAAGAACTTGTGGTTTTAAACTCTATGACCACTTTGATAGTTTAAAGAAGCAATTGCTGAAGCTACCAAAACCTTAGCTAATGTTAATTTTGATCTAACAAAGTGAGTTAACTACCTTATACCTAAACAAAAAAGAAACTTCTCTCCAGAACCAGCCAGAAAACCATGGTATTCTGGCCAAACTACAGCTGCTCTGGCAGTTTCTACCCAAAGACAATCCTCAAGAAGAGCTCAATACTGACCAGAGAGAACTTTACTGCAAATTGTGTAAGAAAAACTCTCACAGAATCTCAAAATGTGATTCTTTCCCTGAAAGTTGGGATAAACTGAAAAAACTTGCTAAATTAAATTATTGTACTAAATGTACCTCATCTAAACACCAAGCCAAAGAATGCCCCATTTCTTTCAACCCTGTTCATTTTGTAGGTTTTCTAACCATTTATCCTTCCTTTGTACCAAACAAAAAGGAAAACCAGAGGAAGATAAGAAAACCAAAACCAGTACGGAAGTAGCTACCCAAAAAGAAAACTCAAAACAAGGGAAACAAGTTACTAACTTATTAAGTTTAAAAAACACTGATCAAGAAGTAGCATTAATTCCTTCCATGCAGATGAGAATAAGAAACTCAGAAAAATCAATTAAATGCAGAGCACTTTTGGATAATTGTAGTCAAGCCAGCTACATTACCAAGGAACTTGTGAAAAAATTAAATCTTCCAACTAAACACTACGAGGAATCCATAACCATAACAGGATTTATAGCCAACAAGAAACAACCAAATTATGAAGTAGCTATAATTAAATTGGAGGATTCTAGAAACCCTGGAAACTACCAAGAAATAGAAGCCATCATAATTGATGATATTAATATTAAATATGAAGTTCCGGGATTACTGAAACTTCAAACTTATTTAAAATCCTTAAATTATCAGCTTGCAGATCACTTTGAAGCTGATGAAGTGGTCGACTTCATGTTAATTTTTGGGGCTGCAACCCACAAACTTTTTGCCCTCAGCACTCATCAGATTCATACTGCCTCTTGTTATAAATCTCCCTATGGAATACTTTTATTGGGTTTCCCTTCAGATTACTACCCTGAAAAAGAAAAAGAACCAATAAGAGATCAGATCAGCTTCTGTATTACCAACCCGCTACTTACTAGTACAACTTCTAATGAAGATCTAGAAAAAATTGAACACCAGATTGCACAATTTAGCAAACTAGAAAACTTGGGTATTTCTGGGGATGAACCATTTTCAAACAAAGAAAAAGATCTGATTGCAAACTTCGAAAAGGAAGTTAAAATAGAAGATGAAAGATTGTCTGTTAAGGTACCATGGAATGACCAAAAAGATAAAATTTCACCAAACTTTAACTATGCTATTAGCAGGTTAAAGTCCACTTGCAAAAAATTAAAAAAAATAACTTAATGCAACCTTATTCAGACATCCTTGAACAACAATTCCAGGAAGGAATAATAGAAGAAGTAGCCCTAACAGAAAACTTAAAACAAGCAGGAAATTTTTTACCTCATTTTCCAGTAGTTCGCCCTGGAGTACAAACAACTAAAGTTAGGATTGTAGTAGATCCCTCGGGTAAAAGCAAACCAGAAGAAATAACAGTAAATGATGCTACTGAGGACTGCCCTTCACTCCTACCTCATTTAGCAAAATTGTGCATTAAATTAAGGCATGGTAAATATTTGATGATTGGAGACATTCAAAAAGCATATTTACAACTTAAATATCAAACAGAATTTGACTGCAATGCCCACAAAATTCTGTGGTTAAAAGATACCCAATTGGCTCCAAATGACGACAACCTGATCTGCTATAAATATAAAAGAGTTACCTTTGGCAACAAAAGCAGTCCATTTTTACTACAACAATCTCTCCAACACATTTTTAATGAACAACAAAACCAAGTGGCAGACTACCTAGCTAACCGCTTTTACATGGACAATGCTTTAATTAATGCCAACAATCTCTCAGAACTCAAAGACCTTTACAATTATAGTGTAAACACCTTAATTGAATATAATTTGAAGCTATATGAATGGGCCTCCAATCACTCAGAACTTCAAGGACTATTTGAAAAACATGACATAGCCTCCTCAGAAGATAAAGAAAATGTAAAACTATTAGGATATGGTTGGAACACAAATGCTGATACACTCCATCTAAAAACTGTAAACTTGAACTCAGAAGCCAAAACTAAAAGAGAAATACTAAGTTCTGTGCAATCATTGTTTGATCCAATTGGATTTGTTGCACCCTTAGTGTTTAAATTAAAACTCTTCATGCAGAAAGTAGTAGCTACCAAAAAAGATTGGGATGAATATCTAGAACCTGAAATGCTGCGTGAATGGAAAAAACTTTGTAAAGAAATAAACAAAGTGGAATTTCTGAATTTTCCTAGACAAACTTTTGAAAATCCCAAACCTCTCATGGAAAATCTTCAACTCCACATCTTTTGTGATGCCAGCCAAGAAGGTTATGCAGTAAGTTGCTATCTAGTTGGAAATGGAA
This sequence comes from Bathynomus jamesi, assembly GCA_023014485.1. Taxonomy (NCBI): domain Eukaryota; kingdom Metazoa; phylum Arthropoda; class Malacostraca; order Isopoda; family Cirolanidae; genus Bathynomus; species Bathynomus jamesi. Next base: position 1,351,634 of record JAJOZX010000216.1, on the reverse strand, counting down.
AATCCGAACTAATTTACGCTAAATCAAGAGTCAACCCCAAATCAAAAAATTGGACCATTTGTAACTTGGAATTAATGGCAATCTGCCTAGGAACCAAAGTACTAGAATACCTTAAAGAAACCTACCTAGAAGAAAACTCAGAAAACCAAAAGTTCTTCAAAACAATAATTTGGACAGACTCACAGGTGGCTTTAAATTGGATTGCTCAAAAATCTCTAAAAATGAAATCCATCTTTGTAAAAAACAGAGTGAAAGACATTCAGGAAGCAACAAGAAACTTAAACCATCACCTGGAATTCAGACATGTAGCAGGAGAAGACAACCCAGCAGACCTACTCACCAGACCAATATCTTTCAAGAAATTTCAAAAACTTCTTCCCTTTTACCAACATGGTCCCACATTTTTGAGAAATGAAATTGAATGGCCAACCAACTTAATTTTTAACCCCCACCAAGAAACCTTACAGACAACAATAAATGTGTGTCAAACAACTTGTAAAGAAATAAATGAAAAAACTCCCTTGTTAAACATGGAAAGATTCTCTAACAGGAAAAAACTGGTCAGAATCACTGCCTATGTTCTACGGTTCATAGAAAACTTAAAGTACTTCCGCACTCACGAATATAACCCCAAATGTAACCTAACAATGGAAGAACAAATTGCTGTTTTGGAGAAAAATCATACAGCTTACAAAACTAAGGCCACAAATTACTGGCTAAAATTAGTCCAGCAACAACATTTCTCAAAAGAAAAAGAAATAATCAACAAACTAAATAAAGGAGAAAAAGTTGAGGACCTAACTAAGCTGCAAAAGAATCTAAAACTCTTCATTGACAAAGAAGGGTTAGTCAGAACAATGGGGAGATATAAATATGCAACCAACCTTAACTATTCTGCTAGGTATCCTGTACTACTGCCTGAAAATTCTCATTTAACAACGTTAATCGTAACTGAATGTCATGCAAAAGCCAGTCATGCAACCTTAGCTACCACATGCAATTTCCTCAGACAGGAATTCTGGATCCCCAAAATAAGGCAAGTAGTTAAAAAGGTTCTGAAACAATGTCTGTTTTGCCAAAAATACTTTGCCATGGCTTATGAAGTGCCTACTACTGGACCATTAGTAACGGAACGTTTAAGCTATGAAAAACCCTTTGAAAAAACTGCCCTTGACTATGCTGGTCCAATTTCTGTCCAGGATGAGAATAACCAATTCATGAAAGTCTACTTATTATTGTTTACTTGCTGCGCCACCAGATTCACCAGCCTTCACATCTGCACTGACTTTCTGCTAAAACCTTTTTAAGAGAACTCTACCATTTGTCCTTAAACTACTCCCTTCCAAAGTTTTGATTTCAGATAATCAATCCACCTTCAAAGATCTGAAGATTACCTTAAACATTGGTTCCAAAATGTTCTTGTGTCTCAGTACCTCTCTGATCATGGTATCCAGTGGAAATTTACAGCAGCCTATTCACCCAGAACCTTAGGAATAGCTGAAAGAATGGTGGGTTTAGTCAAAAGAGCCCTCTATACCTCCTAAAAGGAAGAAAAATCCCTTTAACTGAACTAAAAACAATTGTTCTTGAAATAATGAATACAATTAATTCAAGACCACTCACTTATGTTAATTCAAATGAAGATCCTCCTCTGATCTACTAACTCCTTTCAAGTTGCTTTTTGGGTATGACAATACCAAATTCAACTTTTTAACCACTAATGATACCCAAGAAGCTGTTAATGAAGGTGATCAGGTGGATGCTGATTATATGACAGCAACAGAGGACAAAGAAAGAAAGAAAATACTGGATTACTTTCATAAAGGAGTTAAACAATCTCAAGAAATCAAAAAAAGATGGCGATACGAATATTTGAGTAGTTTGAAGGAAAAAGAATACCAACAACACAAACAACCAGTAAGTAAAGAACCTAAAGTAGGAGAACTGTCTCTTAGATGAAAATTCTATGAATCCCAAATACTTCTGGAAGATTGCTGTAATTGAAACATTACACCCAGATGAAGATGGCATAATCAGGCATGTAACTGTAAAAACACCCAATGGTCATCTCTCCAGAAGACACATATATCGGTTATACCCACTGGAAATAACTGATAAACCGAATATTGACCTGGAAGAACTGGAAAATTCTTCCACAGAATCAGGAACTGTAGATTCTCCTGACACTACTACTGCCGCTACTCAACCCCGACCACAGAGACAAGCTGCAGTTAGATTTCGGGAAGAACTGCAAAGGAAAATACAGAGTGGATCTTTGTGAAGACCACAAATTGAAAATTGTAAATAATTGTAAATAGTTATAACTTAGGACTAACGTTCTACAGAAAAGACGCTTTCATTTTCATATTTCACCTAAAAGGAACTTTTCTGTAGAGTATGGCATTTTCATTCATCAAAAAATAAATAAATAAAATTTCCCAAGAATATAATTCTGAGTAAATTTTTTCCCCTTGGGGGGAATGTTAAAAAAAGTGGTTAGAAATAACCGCATATATTTCCAAATAAAATATAAACAAAATAAATCAAAATAACAACCCTCGTTTCTAACCAACTAGTGAAGTTGGGTTTCCCTAATTAACAAAGAGAAGAAAGAAAAAAGTTTCTGGGACAAAGAAAAACGGAGCTTTGTCCATTCTTGAAAAAATTTTGACTGCGTGAAGCGGGCTAGTTTTGTAAAAAAGTAAAATTCTCGTGGTTCCCCAACTAACCGGGCAACTTAAAGTCAACCTTTAAACCTCACAACCTTTAAATCTTATCCTGAATAACCACTGCAATTAACCAAAAACCCTGTTTAACTAAATAGAGGCCTATCAGAACTAGGTATAAGTAAGTTACTTAAAGAAAATAACTAAGGTAAGAGAAAAACTAGGTACCTAGAAGAAACTCGAACCGGGCTACAACTGCCCTAACTCAATAATTAAATGGCTATTATAGCCCCTCTTAAAACCTAAAGGCAATATAGCCCTAACTTAACTTGAGTAAAACCTTCAAAACCTTAAACCTTTAAAAACAAAAACTTAAGGGCAATACAGCCCTAGCCTAACTTAACCTGCAAAACCTAGGTCTGGGAAATAACCCCTACAAATAAATAACCTAGCAGTGTGTTAAAAAATAACTTAAAACTTAACAAATAAAATTCAAACCTGGAAACTAAATGAAACTTATGGATTAGTTAGAAACAGAAAGGGTAACGTTCAACTGGCAACTTCATTTTGGTAAGTCTAAATTAATTTTAATGAATTTAGCTTCACCATAGTTAGTAATCTGGCTGCTGACCAAATTTTAACCTGAAAACCACTGCAACCTACAGTGAAAAAGTCTGTAGCTATGTTGACAGTGTCTAAATAGGCCATTATTATTTCTATAATTACTGTGTCTATTTAAAGTAAACTTAACCTTAATATTACACCTAAATAAAAATAATCTCTCTCAAGCTAAATAATAAATTCTAAATAATAAATTTTTCAATAGGGTGTCTCCCTCTAAACTTATGATTGGCCGGGGAATTCGTTCAGTTTTCGATTTGTTACGTCCAAACGAAACGTTACAACAACGAGTTCTACGCCATCCGGAAAAACAGAAGTTGTACCACGACACTAAAAGAGGGACAGTTATAGAAGCGCAACCTAATGATCCAGTTATGATTCGCAACTATGGGGCTGGACCAAAATGGGTTCCTGCAACTGTCCAGGAGAGAACGGGCCCTGTTTCCTTCAAGTGCCAACTAGAAGATGGTCGTTCTATTAAACGCCATCAGGACGAGATATGGGAACGTGAATTGCAGAAGGACCAGAGTCTTCCGGAAGAGAGAACTGATCCTCCGGAAAATGGTTCAACTCGCCTGCCTATACAGGTTGCACCTAATCCTACTACATCAACCCCGCTCCGCAGGTCGTCTAGGGTCCCTCATCCCCCTGACAGACTAAACTTGTAGGGGAGGAGTGAGGTGACGTGTGTGTATATATATGTATATAGTCTAAAAGTCACTAAAGGGGAAATATCACTAAATCTAAGCTGAATGGCAAGAGCAAGTCATAAATGAACCAACGCGGCTGTTCGTATTGTTTTGGGCTAGCCTAGAGATGTTTTTTCCTATCTGACCTAATCGTTGGTGCTGAGTGTAATTAGGTGGTGTTTCTAAGGTGACAAATGGGGTAGGAAGTTGTCCGCACTTAAGTATAGTTATGGGGTAATGTCTATAGCTTCTAAATTGGTAATGTAAGAGAGAGTTAGGTAGGCTGTTTGGGGGACACAGGAATCTAATGGTAGGCTCCCAAAGGAATATCAAATTCAACGCACCGGTAAGTGCTTTTGATTGTTTGCTAGAACCTAAGTAACCTAACTGGGGTGTCTACCCAACGCTATCACAGTAACAATACAAAATGAAATGTTAATGAAGTCGCAATGTGATAGTGATAAATTATACTTACTTTGGATGTATAATCAAAATAAAATATGAAATATATATTGAATGTGTCTTTTTCCTTTTTAAGTGTTTGTTATGACAATGAATGTTTACTCTCTCTAAATCACCCCTTGATTACACTGGTCTACCAAAAAAAAAAAAAAAATTCTGCTTTTCCCAATTTAATGGGTGATCTAAACTAATTTTGGAGTGCTGAATCTAAAAATCACATTAGTTTTTCTCTATCGGGTCAGGTTATCTAGATATCTGTAATCTTTATTTAGATGTTTACAGGCAGAATACACTCAAAACTTGAAAGTTCAGTATCACAGAGAGAAGAAATTTTTTAAAATCTACTTATAAATCTACTTTTATTTGTATTTGTAGTAAAACAGAACAGAACAGAACAACAAAAAAGGATACGTACACAACTACACATGCATTATTACATATCAACTGCTACATATAGTTCACTTTCTTAGAAGTGAGTTTTCTTGGATTTGCGTCTATACTCAGTAGAGCCTTCCCGTTTTAGCATCCAGCAAAAGTCACCAAGCATGCAAAGGTCCCATCGTCCTTGATAGTTTTTTCCATCATTGCAATGTCCTGATGAAACCGCTCTCCGTGTTCATCTGACACTGAGCCAAGGTTATCTGGAAAGAAGTCCAGATGGCTGTGCAAAAAATGGATCTTCAGAGACATTCTAGCCTCAAGTTGTTGGTATGCATCCAGCAGCTCGGTGACCATTGCTTCATAGTGAAGGGACTATGTTGAGCCTAAGAAGTTGTCACAAAGATTCTTAAAAGAATTCCAGGCTCTTAGTTCCTTGCATTGAGAGTGATCAAAAACTGTTCATCCTTTAAAAGCACTTTTATTTGGGGACCAATAAAAACACCTTTCATCTTCGCATCACTAACGCTAGGAAATTTTGAATGCAGCTTCTTCTGTGTCAAGCGCTTTGACAAAGTTCTTTATCAGTCCTTGTTTGATATGCAGAGGGGGCAAAATAATCCTTTCTTGATCAACTAATGGCTCATACTTCATACTCTGTTGTCCTGGCACAAAGGCTTCACGTGGTGGCCAGTCCTTCTTTACATAATGCTGCTGTGTTGCTCTACTGTCCCATAAACACAGAAAGCACATGTACTTGGTAAAGCCACCCTGCATTCCCCGGAGAAGTCCTACCACTTTTAGGTCTCCACAAATCTTCCACTTATATTGATCATACTTGATTGCATTCAGAAGTATTACCATGTTCTCATATGACTCCTTGAGATGAACTGAGTGTCCAATTGGAATGCTTGGGTGAACGTTCCCATTGTGTAACAAAACAGCTTTAAGACTCCGCTTACTAGAGTCAATGAACAGACGCCACTCGTCTGGAACATGTTCTATTTTAAAATACGAGAATAAACTTTCCAAATCTGAGCAGTAACATAGCTGATTTACAGTTTGAAAGTAGCACGATATGTCGGAGCTTCTCTTGCGAAAAGAAGTAATGCGCACATCACCCTGAACTAAGTTCCACTCCTTAAGTCTCGAAGCTAAAAGTTCAGCCTTGCCCTTTGAAAGATATAAGTCCCTAACCAAGTCATTCAAGTCTTGCAGAGTTATGAAATGTGGTTCAGAAGAAGATTCTGGACAGTACTCTGTATCAGAAGATTCATTTTCTTGTTCTGACAATGCTTCCTCTTCAGATGATGTTGGCAGAAGATTCTTATCTGCTGGTGGTGTTGGAATCGGAAGCTCATCACTATAAGGAACAGGTTTGATGGCAGAGGCTATCACAGGATAGTCAATTTTATTCCTAGTTTTTGGTGTAAGGCCAGCTACTTTGCTCTGACAGAAATAGCAATCGTCAACATGGTTCTTTTGCTCACGCCAAACCATAGGTACTGCGAATCCCATACCTTTCCTTCTACCATTGAACCAGTCACGTAAATTCATTGCACAGTTACTACAGCAAACATGTGGGGCCCATCTTTTGTCTTGGTCACCAATATGACAGCCGAAGTAGTGATAATACGCTGTTCTTATCAGAGGAGTCATATTCCTGCGCTGTGAAGTTGGAGTAAATAGACCACAGATGTAACAAAATAAATCTGGACTGTTCACGCAACCCCTTGAAGCACACATGATAAATCTAAAAAGTAAAAACGCAATTATTGTGTTTTGTATTGAAGTAAAATGAACTATAATCATAAAATTATTGAATTATAATCATAAAATTAGTATAAAACAGTACCGTATAAAACATCATATTCTAACAAAACCTGACATAACGTGTAAAAATGAAGTTCATTTTCGAAATGAGCACCCTATAATTAGTATAAAACAGTATGTTTTTACCGGGAAGCAAAGCTGTTGTTAGGTCGTGTTATCTTGCAAAAGGCAAGTTTAAAGTAAAATGCACTATTTTTATTTACAAAGTCAAAAATTTCCCGGGTGAACATTCCCCCAGACCTCCTTTAGTAAATTATCATATAAACCTGTAATTATGTATTCTAGTTATCTAAATATGTTATGTTCAAAGTTCATTAAAATGCACCATTTATCATACAAACATCCAAAATTTTCCTGGAGGAGTTCCGCAGACCCCTTAAAATAGTGTGAACATTTGTTGATGCGTAAGTGCAAATTCATTCATTACATAAAGAACTATATAGGGTTATGGTTGATTGTTAACCAACTTGACCATCTGATGGAAATTTTCAGCAGATCTTGATGCTCAGTTGACGGCAAAAACGCCACGTCTTTTCATTAAAAAGTTGTGTGTTTGTGGAAGTCTTCAAAAGACCTCGTTAAGTAGTTTTTTTGGGGTTAATGTTAATTTTATTTGCCTTCGGTATTTAGCGCTGCCTTATGGTAAAGAAGGAAATTACCATACCTTATTATTTCGTTGGGCCCCGATTCTGGTTGTAGGGCGCACGGCTGCCTATCACGCCTCTCTTTCGATGTAGGCGATGGGGTTGCGAAAGGAGTTTAGTATCAGCAATTCACTATACTTAAATACCTGAAGAAATAGCCCTATCCTTTTGTATTATTGCTTTTATATTATTAGGTTTTCACTCAGAACTTTTAGAAAGATTAAGCACGTCTTCTTTGCCTAAAAGCAACGCTCGTAACTAGACAGCCCTGAGATGAGCTAATATAAGTTCTTTTGTCTTAAATGTTTGCTTACTTTACAAGGTCCCAGACATCTAATTTTTGTGTTTTCATTATTTCTTCTCTTGAAGTAATATTTTCATGAATCAGCGATGGAAAATTTTGATATGAAATAATACCTTTTTCTTCTTGTTATGCAGGCCCAATGCCTATATATTGGGTTCTATGTATGGAAATTATTTTCATTCCCAATAGGCTTTGTCGCCAATCCTGAAGCAATTTTGTAGTTATTTAATTCAATAAATTAATAATTTGTATTTAATTAAGAAATAAAGGTACCATATACGATTACGATACAATACCATATTGTAGGCGTGTATACTGTATAGTTTTTCCATACATTACCAGATTCGGGTCGTGGTTGCGCGTGTATATACCTTCAGACAATTTTGGAAACACCCCTATCAGAATCCTGGCTACACCTCTGCTACTTCTCACGGGTTTGAATTGAGAATGTGAAGAAACTATATAGGGCTATGGGTTGATTGCCTGATACCCTCATCCGTTGGAAATTTCCAGCAGACTTCAGTGGAGAGTTAACGACAAAAGCCCTATGTTTTTTCGTTAGAGAGTTATGTATGTGTAGGTCTTCAAAGGACCTCTTTGTTTATTTAATTGTTTTCGGTAATTCTAGCCTCAGGATTTTAGATGCCTATATGTGAACGAAAGAAATTTTTCCCACCTTATTTTCACTGGGCCTTAGTTTGCTTCAATGTAGGGCGTGACGGTCTTCTTCGATGTAGGGCCGTTACGATGGAGCCTACACTGCGAGTTGACACTTTGTTACTAATATAGGCAATCACTAATTAAACCCCTGAAGGAATAGGCCTATCCTTTTTATAGTTATTAGGTTTTATATTATAAGGAATTCACTCAGAACTTTAGGGGAGACGAAGCACATCTTCCCTGTTTAAAGCATTCGCTGTAACATAAACAGCTCCGAGGCCACTCCTTTAATATATCTTCATATTTTAGTATAAATTGCTGATTTGGAAAATGTTGTTGACCCTTGCCTTGATGTAATTTTTCATGAGTCAGCAATGGAAAAGTTTGAACACGAGATCATAATTTGGTTTCTGTTGTTATGCAGGCCCGAAGCCTACATACGGATTCTATGTATGTATGGCAATCATTTCATTCCCATTAGGCTATGTCGCCAATCCCGAGGCAATTTTGTATAGATATTTAATTCAATTAATTAATAATTTATATTTAATTATGAAGTAAAGGTATCACATACGATACCATGTTGTAAGCGCGTATAATTTTTCCATATACTAGGAGAGGGGGGGGGGCGGAGAAAAATTTGTGTTATAGATCAAATTTTTTGATAAACTGTGTAAAATCATGTAAAATGGATTAAAAAGAATGAAGTAGGAATTTAGGAAGAGAAAGGTTACTCAAGACCTATTTAAATATAAAAGTTCAAGAGGCCAACTTCTCAAGTTTAGTTAAAGTTATGTCAATCAGTTTGACTTCCCTTAGGTATAAGAAATTTATGGAATTAAAGTAAAGCATTTTAACTTTGCTCATTGTTTGTGTAAATTTTATAAGTCACCAGTTTTTAAATGCTGGTTTATTAATGTTGTTTTGGAGTTTTGTCATGTTTTGTTTTGTAACGATTTATGTTTTAAAGTGACTTCTACGTTGGTGAGTTAATTGAAATGTACTGTACTTCCATGTTGTGTTGTTTGGTTAAAAGAGTTTGCACTGTATTCAAACCTTCTCCCACTTCAGACTAGTCAATACCCGTAGTTTTAGTGGAGTAAATGTTACTCCTCCAGGTAGATCTGGAGGGCTTGGGGCTTTGAATCCTGTACTGTTTTTGTGTTGTTTGGCCTATGGCTAAGGGAGGCCACAAGACCCTTGTTGTTTGGTCCCTGGCCAAGGGAGGCCACAAGACCCCTGTTGTTTGGTCTCTGGCCAAGGGAGGCCACAAGACCCCTGTTGTTTGGTCTCTGGCCAAGGGAGGCCACAAGACCCCTGTTGTTTGGTCTCTGGCCAAGGGAGGCCACAAGACCCCTGTTGTTTGGTCTCTGGCCAAGGTAGGCCACAAGACCCCTGTTGTCTGGTCTCTGGCCAAGGGAGGCCACAAGACCCCTGTTGCCTGGTCTCTGGCCAAGGGAGGCCACAAGACCCCTGTTGTTTGGTCTCTGGCCAAGAGAAGCCACAAGACCCCTGTTATAGAATAGAATAGAATAGAATAACCTTTGTTGTACCCATCAAATTTAACATGCCCAGATCTTTTGTAAAATAGATGTAGAAATTTTAGTTTAAGATTTCTTTGTATACATCTTTAAAAGCAAAGGGGTTTTGATTTATAAATATTCATGAACGAAGGAATAAGTGTTTTTCCAATTTCTTCGCGTTTGTTCTATTTTAATTCAGTTTCTCATCAGAGGGATATTGAAATCGATTTAATTGCGCATGAAAAGTAAAATCTGTAATTTGAACACCGACTAAAGTAAAAGATACCGACACCTTGTCTATAATCCAAGTCAGGGTGTGTAATCCGAGAGGGGCACTTGTTGTTTGACAAGTCTTGGATAGATTTATCGTAGAGTCAAAGGGCAGTTAATTTACGAGTCTGGGTCCATTAGGAACCTTGTAAGCTTTCACTTTTGTTTACATTTGGGATCTTGAGAGGAAAACCCTTAGGCGAAATTTAAAATTTTTGTTTTAAATTTTAAAATTTTAAATCTTGAATTTAAATTTTCAAATTTTAATTTAAAATTTCGTTGAGATAGGCGGAGCCTCGATTTTAACAAAGTTGAGACTAGAGCCAATAGAGGAGCAGTAATTTTGTACGGATGACGTCATGTAATGAAATTGGTTTTGATAGGTCCTTTAGACCCCAAAGGGCGGAGTTTTTTGGTAATTCTGAGGGGAACTTTGAGAGTCAAAATCAGTTGTAGTCGTTCCTCCTTGAAGTTAACTGTGGCTAAACAAACCCCCTGTAGACTTGTGGTGTAAGAAAAATTAAAACTGAAAGTATCAATTGTCACTAAATTAAAATTACGAACTTGTAGTTCATGAAATTCGTTTACGCGGAAGTTTGAACATAATCATTTAATTGTTAGCGACCTAAACCGATAAATTTGATTGTATCTTAATTAATGTTAACCAACGGACCAAGAGTTTTGTGAACTTTCTCTTAATTTAATTTGGCTCCAAGTAAATGCTAGACGGGGTACGTCTAAGCCCCTAGTTCCTGAATCCGTCAATTTGGGTTCAGAAGAAAGTCCCGTTAGTTGATATACGGTATCGTTGAAAATTGTGAGCGGGCCGTAAATCTACGGTCCGTACACGGCACAATAGAGAGCCATTTGTCATCTGTATGTCGTAAGTAAACTAATTCTTTGAATATCTGGGTCGAATTGCGACCACTTCATTTCTTGTTATTTATTTTTGTTGCCCTAAAATATAAAGCCCCTCGATATATAAACTATTAAATTCACATAACTGTGACCTTTGTCTTTGACGTTAAGATTATTGTATTGTCGAAAAATTTATAGATGTAATTCAAAATAAACTATTAAATGCATGTACTGTGTCGAGTAACATTTAATAAAATTTATAAGAGGGCGTGCGTTGTTTTAAATACCTTGTGATAGACCCCTCTTGTTAGCTGGGGAAAATTAACGTTCAAAGTAGGCTTGTGGAAAGCCGAAGGAACCTAGCCTATCAATTTAAAGGGCCATCCGTCTTGGGTAGGCCGAATAATCCTGGACGAAAATAAGAGATAAAATCACCGGGTACGCCCAACTTAAAGGGTGCCCGAGAAGTGAATTAACGTAATAAGAATGGGTGTCCATTACCATAAATAAATATACGGGTTGGGCACGTACATCACCTTTATTAATAATAAAATAAATACAGTAGTCTTTTTACAACTTACAATTTTTACAATGACATAAATAATTGTGAAGCTCGACTATTTATTTTTTTTATTTTTAATTTGGCCCTTAAGCTTTAGGCTTTACTGGGCTGGGCTGTTGTTTGGTCTCTTCCAAAGGAGGCCACAAGACCCTTGTTGAATAGGGAGGCCATCAGCCCCTTGTTGAATCAGTTGGGCTATGGCCAAGGGAGGCCATCAGCCCCTTGACGAATATGTTGGGCTATGGCCAAGGTAGGCCATCAACCTGTTTGATGAATTTGTTGGGCTATGGCCAAGGTAGGCCATCAACCCTTTGATGAATTTGTTGGGCTATGGCCAAGGTAGGCCAAGGCCCTTTGGTGATCTGTTGGGCTATGGCCAAGGGTAGGCCATCAGCCGTTTGATGAATTTGTTGGGCTATGGCCAAGGTAGGCCATCAGCCCTTTTGATGAATTTGTTGGGCTATGGCCAGTGATGGGCATCGATACATGAAAATCGCTAAAGCGATACCGATACATCGACACATGATGAACGTCTTAGGCGATACCGATACGCCGATACTTTCTAGATGTCTTAAGCGATACCGATACCGATACATGCATCGCCGATAAATGTATCGCCGGTACATTTTTATAATTATTCATTTAATATGTAGGTATTAGATATTATTGTTGATACTAGTAATTTGTACGCACTGTAAGTAAAATCAACGACATTTTAATGGGTTTTATAGATGTAAATAAAAACAATTGCTTCATTTAATGAAAGTATGTTTTAATTTTGTAGGATACATGAATGACTGAAAATATTACACTAACAATTAAAAGTAATTACTATTACCCTTCAAAAATACCAGCTGGCTAAACATCTGGTCAGACAGTCTATTCCTTTTTGGAGCGTGAATGTGACCAGCCAAACTAAACAACCGTTCTACAGGAGCAGAGGATGGTAGTGGTGTGTTATACTTCAGGAAGACCCGTAGAATTCCAGGGTACTGCCTCAGAGATTGGAGCGTTTCTATATTATATGAGCGTTTCTATATTATGGTTAATTAATCTCAATAACACAAGTACAAACGTGTTTAAACGTTGCGCCGTACTGTGTGACGTGACCAGTAGAGTAGTACTGTCATTAAATAAATATTTAATAATATTATTATTTATGTATATTCATAAATATAACTCAGTAGTGTCATATTATAACATCTATTTAAATATTTAAAAATTCTTATTAATGTATCGAAGTATCGATTTTTTTCGATACATTTAAGAAAATTGACCTTAGCGATACCGATAAATCGATACTTTTGTCAAGTAGCTAAAGCGATACCGATACCGATACAAAAGTATCGATCGATACGTATCGGCGATACATGTATCTAGATACTGCCCATCACTGGCTATGGCCAAGGTAGGCCATCAACCTCTTCAAATAGTAGTTTCTAGTTTGTGCTATGGCCAAAGTAACCATAAAACTCTTTAGAGTAGAGTAGTTTATTTGTATGTGTCAGTCTAACTCTAACCATATAATTTTTGGCACAAAGTTATGTGCACAGAATCAGAGCGCAGCAATAAAAAGCTTTTACTCTCCGATCCTTGGTTATGTTTAGACAGGTTATTGTGTTTGACACATGGAAAGAGTAGAGTGTGTGTGTGTGTGTGTGTGTGTGTGTGTGTGTGTTGCATTCTTCCGAATCCAGTTGGTCTTCAAAACTTGGATTCACCACTCCAGTGAAGTCAATACTCGTAGTTATGAATGAGTAAATGTTGTGTATCCTACAGGTAGGTCTGGAAGGTTTGGGGTTTTGAAGGAATCCAATCTGTTTGCAAGGAATGTATGTGTTTGTTGATGAAATCTGTTGTGTGATTCTTCCTTAAAAGAAGAATTGGATGTTTGGTGTCGTATGTATATATTTATATACTGTACCGTACGTATGTGTGTAAATGTGTATTTTGTTATAGGGTTTTATTTTTGGGTTTTGTGTTACGTTAACCAATTTGGCTGAGTAAAGATCCTCAAATGTTGCATTTGAGACCCTTATATCAAGCCTTGTCTGTTTTATGCCTATATGTGAAACAGGACTTAGAATAGGTCGCGCCTATACGTCAAATAGGACTTAGAATGTGTTAGCCTATATGTTAAATAGGACTTAAAATGTGTTGGCCTATATGTTAAATAGGACTTAGAATAGGTTGTGCCTATATGTCAAATAGGACTTAGAATAGGTTGTGCCTATATGTCAAATAGGACTTAGAATAGATTGTGCCTATATGTCAAATAGGACTTAGAATAGGTTGTGCCTATATGTCAAATAGGACTTAGAATAGGTTGTGCCTATATATCAAATAGGACTTAGAATAGGTTGTGCCTATATGTCAAATAGGACTTAGAATAGGTTGTGCCTATATGTCAAATAGGACTTAGACAGAGCTGGGCAATAAATACATTGAATGTATTTAAATACTAAATACTAAATACATGGGAGAAATGTATTTAAATACTAAATACTAAATACATTTTACGAATGTATTTAGATACTAAATACAAAATACATCAATTGTATTTAAATACATTTGTAAATACATTTTAAATACATACAAATTTTAACATATGCATTCACTAATTCATGTTTTCATAAATTTCTACTTTAGAGGACACGGTGAATTTCGAAATAAATACACCACTCGATAGATCAGACGATTTTAAAAGCTTTTTCATCAATGAATTTTCCATCGCAAATTGGATTGATTGCAACGAGTTAGTTACACAGGCCCACTTAAGGCAGAGCCGTTTTGTACGATTATTCGGTCAATTTCAAGATATTTTTTTATGTCTAAAAAAACACTTACCTTCAGATGAGTGTACAGATTCGTTGTAGCATTGCTTGCAGCAGAGACTTCGTGTTTACACAGCAAGCAGGTGCACTTTACCTTATTACCGTCTTTAGATTTAATTTTAAAGTATTTTCCATCAAACAGAGGGTGCACTAAATTGTTATCTGCAGATATATCACTGTTTGATTCACCGGATTTGCTTGTTGAAGCCATGACACGCACACGATAAAGAAATCAATCGCTTTCGACTAAGAGTGGCACACAACTGATTGAACTGACACGTTGAAACATGAATCATGCTGTACTACACTGTCGACGCGTCGTACTGTGCTAGTACAGAACGTGTATTAAACCAGTAAAAGTATTTACATTTTTATATTTTGAGTATTTAAATACATTGTATTTAAATACTCATTAAAGTATTTAAATACTATATTTAAATACATGAAAAACAATGTATTTATAAATACAGTTCTAAATACACAAATGTATTTAAATACGTATTTAAATACTGCCCAGCTCTGGACTTAGAATAGGTTGTGCCTATATGTCAAATAGGACTTAGAATAGTTGTGCCTATATGTCAAATAGGACTTAGAATGTGGTTACGCCTATATGTCAAATAGGACTTAGAATGTGGATACGCCTATATGTCAAATAGGACTTAGGGTTAAGAATAGGTGTTAGGTGGGTGTAGGTTTAATTCGTGCAATTGCTTTAAGTCTTTGTGATGTTACAGTTCTGAGTCGAATTTTGTGATGTTACAGGGTCTTATGAGTAAGTTAAATTGCTGAAATAAATTTTATAACCTACACCACAGGTTGAATTATAAATTTAGTGTTTTTAGTTAGATTAGACCTTGAGTGTAAAGAGTAGGGCCTACTTTGTGAGGTAGGCTTCTTGTATATTGAAATTGCAAATTGTAGTTTGAAGTAGGTCTTTAGTGTATGAGTGTTAGGCCTATTAACTAGTTAAGGTAAAGTGATTTGGGCTTACTAAATAGGCTTATGTGTTGGGCCTACTAAATAGGCTTATGTTGAAATTAGTCTTTTTTATAGGACCTAAACTGAGTTAAGCCTGTTAAGTCAACAAGGTTTTGTTTTGAGTTAAAGCGTAGGACCTATTAAATAGGCTTAATGTTGTGGGCCTACTAAATATGCTTGTGTTGGAATTGGTCTTTTTTATAGCACCTAAAATGAGTTAAGCCTGTTAAATCAACAAGGCTTTGTTTTGAATTAAAGAGTATGACCTATTAAAGGTATTATTATAGTATTACACCCGTCTAACGTCCAGCAATTATTATATGTTCATTAAGTAGATTTTTTAATTCTAAGACACTTTCCTTCTATAGCGTTTCCGTCGCAAATGCTTCGTTTTCGAGATATAAACATTTTTTTGGTGTGTATCTAGTGTGTGTTCGTACGTTCGTTTGTGTGTTCGTTTGTGTGACCGTTACATATCTGCCCAATCACTGCGCTCCATCCATTTCGAATTTGAATTACTTTGCTACCGGAATGGCTTCGTGTGACGCGTGCTCGTTCGATTATTGCAGCTGTATTGTCGCTTTCTACGAAAATTTAGAAAAAAGTGTTGAGTTTCTGCGTGCTCACGGTGTTCTACCGACTGTAGTGAAGTGTCCACATTGTAAAACGGAGTGTACATATCGTCAAGACCAGAAACTGAGGCGTTGTAGATAGGTTAGGATAGGTTAGGTTTGGTTAGGATAGGTTAAGATAGGTTAAGATAGGTTAGGTTAAGTTAGGATAGGTTAGGTTAAGTTAAGTTAGGATAGGTTAGGTTAAGTTAGGTTAAGTTAGGATAGGATAGGTTAGGTTAAGTTAGGATAGGTTAAGTTAGGATAGGTTAGGAAGGTTAGGTCAATTTTGAAGGTGAAATTTATGTTTTTCCTATGGTTTTTGATGTATTTTGAACGAATCTGACCTTCAAAACCGTCGGAAATGACTCGTTTTCTGTGATCTTCCCCACCCGAGAACTCTCGGTTCCCACCAGGGTCCCCCAGATTGCCGGCTGGGGGGGAGGGAGGTTATCTCAAAAACGAGTCATTTCCGACGGTTTTGAAGGTCAGATTCGTTCAAAGCACATCAAAAACCATAGGAAAAACAAATTTCACCTCCAAAGGGAGACGGGTGTAATACTATAAATTTACCCTATTAAATAGGCTTAATGTTGTGGGCCTATTTTTATAGGACCTAAAATGAGTTATGCCTGTTAAATGAACAAGCCTTTGTTTTCGGTTAGTGTAAAGGTAAAAGGGATCGGTTTCCCAGTTACATAGGCCACCATATAAAAAAACTATAGTGGGGTTATGGTTGAAATTGGGGTTAGGCTTAATGAGCTAAGCCTAGCCACTGTGTGTGTCAGTGTAAATTTTAGAGGGGTTCGTTTTCCATATACGGGCCACCATGTGAAAAAACTATATAGGGCTATGGGTTGATTGCCTGATACCCTCATCCGTTGGAAATTTCCAGCAGACTTCAGTGGAGAGTTAACGACAAAAGCCCTATGTTTTTTCGTTACAGTGTTATGTATGTGTAGGTCTTCAAAGGACCTCTTTGTTTATTTAATTGTTTTCGGTAATTCTAGCCTCAGGATTTTAGATGCCTATATGTGAACGAAAGAAATTTTTCCCACCTTATTTTCACTGGGCCTTAGTTTGCTTCAATGTAGGGCGTGACGGTCTTCTTCGATGTAGGGCCGTTACGATGGAGCCTACACTGCGAGTTGACACTTTGTTACTAATATAGGCAATCACTAATTAAACCCCTGAAGGAATAGGCCTATCCTTTTTATAGTTATTAGGTTTTATATTATAAGGAATTCACTCAGAACTTTAGGGGAGACGAAGCACATCTTCCCTGTTTAAAGCATTCGCTGTAACATAAACAGCTCCGAGGCCACTCCTTTAATATATCTTCATATTTTAGTATAAATTGCTGATTTGGAAAATGTTGTTGACCCTTGCCTTGATGTAATTTTTCATGAGTCAGCAATGGAAAAGTTTGAACACGAGATCATAATTTGGTTTCTGTTGTTATGCAGGCCCGAAGCCTACATATGGGTTCTATGTATGTATGGCAATCATTTCATTCCCATCAGGCTATGTCGCCAATCCCGAGGCAATTTTGTATAGATATTTAATTCAATTAATTATAATTTATATTTAATTATGAAGTTGTGATAGCGTGGGGTAGACACCCCAGTTAGGTTACTTAGGTTCTAGCAAACAATCAAAAGCACTTACCGGTGCGTTGAATTAGATATTCCTTTGGGAGCCTACCATTAGATTTCTGTGTCCCACAAACGGCCTACCTAACTCTCTTACATTACCAATTTAGAAGCTATAGACATTACCCCTAACTATACTTAAGTGCGGACAACTTCCTACCCCATTTGTCACCTTAGAAACACCACCTAATTACACTCAGCACCAACGATTAGGTCAGATAGGAAAAAACATCTCTAGGCTAGCCCAAAACAATACGAACAGCCGCGTTGGTTCGTTTATTACTTGCTGTTACCATTCAGCTAGATTTAGTGATATTTCCCCTTTAGTGACTTTTAGACTATATACATATATATATATACACACACACACTCGTCACCTCACTCCTCCCCTACAAGTTTAGTTGGTCAGGGGGATGAGGGACTCTAGACGACCTGCGGAGTGGGGTTGATGTAGTAGGATTAGGTGCAACCTGCAACCTGCATAGGCGGGCGAATTGAACCATTTTCCGGATGATCAGTTCTCTCTTCCGGAAGACTCTGGTCCTTCTGCAATTCACGTTCCCATATCTGGTCCTGATGGCGTTTAATAGAATGTTAGAAAATCTAGAAGAGGAAGAACCATTGTTGTCCCAAGGCGATACGATGACTAAGCTGATTGATGCAGCATTGCTTGTATATATATTAAGTTAAGGTGTGTATATATCCATCTCATAATTGTAAGGTTAGTGAAAAATTAAATTAATTTAGAGCTAGCATTTTTGAGCTCTTGTGGCATCATTGTTTGGTCACACTGTTGGCATCATTTTGAGACGCTGCGCGTCTTTCTACTCGTTTGTGGAAGGTCGTACGTAAAGGTGTGGTTTGATAGAGAGCTCTCTTGCAATTCAGTTTGGTTGTTTAGATACATGATTGTTGCATCGTGCAATAGTCCAGGTTGCGTTGTTGTTGCAAGGTTCATAAAGAAGACCACAAATAGTACCCTTTTGTTTACCTTTTAAGTTCATGTAATTTAAGGTCTAAGGTAGGCCCGCATCGAGTCAGCAACCCTGAGGTTACCCTGAGGTAGGACCTAATAGGATCTCAAATCCGTAAGTTTTAATTTAGCTTAACTTGGGCTTTAGGTAGAACTTGCCCTTTAGAATTTGGCCGTTCACGGCTCAGCTGGGATTTCGAACCCGACAAATAAATAAAATAACATGGTCCTTCAGAACCGGATTTCTACCCCAAGACTGAGTCAGTGACCATTTTTCGGCAAAGTTCTGATTGTGCAAATTGTATCCCAAGTTAGGCCTAGACGGGTTGAGTATTATTGAGTTAAGGTCCCAGGGTAAAAAGTTTGGTCGCCCAATTGCGAAACTTGGCCAGTCGTCTGTCGTTTTTTGGCCTACTTTTTTTCCGGTTTGGTTAATTTTGGGTTATTATTGAGTTAAGGTCCCAGGGTAAAAAGTTTGGTCGCCCAATTGCGAAACTTGGCCAGTCGTCTGTCGTTTTTTGGCCTACTTTTTTTCCGGTTTGGTTAATTTTGGGTTATTATTGAATTAAGGTCCCAGGGTAAAGTTTGGTCGCCCAATTGCGAAACTTGGCCAGTCGTCGGTCGTTTTTTGGCCTATATTTTTTCTGGTTTGATTAATTTTGGGTCATTATTGAATTAAGGTCCTGGGGTGGAAAATTTGGTATTCCATACTGGTGTTTGGTTAGTACCCCACTCAGCAATTCAGTTTATTTGAAAGTAAAATTTGCGTTTGATCAGTTTGGTTAAGTATTTCTGCCAATTCAGCTCATTTGGTATTGAGCCCAAGGGTTGTTTACATTGAAGATGAGTGCATCTGAATTGAACAAATTTATAAAAAGGAGAAGTGCCTACAAAGGTCTAATTACAAAGGTCATTGCCACTATAGATTCTGCCATAGAGCAAGAGGATTTACGCTTAGTGACTGCGAAGCTTGCCATATTAGAAACTAAAAAGGTTGCTCTAAGTGAGGTAAATGTTAAAATTGAGGCTCTTATAGAAGAGGATGAAATAGAAAATAACATAATTTACTTTGAAGAGATTATTGATGATATGACTAACGTAGGCCTCCGAGCAAAAGAGTTTAGCAGCTCAGTACAGTTAGAGACCAGGTCTAATAATGAAACACAACACTCAACAAATGATGCTTGTGAAGTTAAGGTTAACAGATCTGTAGTTCAATTACCGAGGCTTGTACTCAAAACATTTTCTGGGAGTATTCAGGAATGGCAAGGATGGGCAGACAGTTTTCAATCAGCAGTTCATTCTAGTCAAGTGTTAAGTGCCGTGGAGAAGTTTAATTATTTGCGGTCCCTCTTGGAAGGGGAGGCAGCAAAGACTATAGCAGGATTAGCATTAACAGAGGCTAATTATAATGTGGCTTGGGATATATTAAAGAAACGGTTTGGTAAGCCAGAGATCTTAATTAAAAGCCACCTCCGTGCACTTTTAACTATACCTCCTGTTAATAATCCTAATAGTGTCAAGGAGTTACGGCAGTTATATGATGAATTTGAAATTAGAACTAGGTCTCTGGACAACTTGGGTGTAGGAATGGAAAAGTATGGTATAATGTTGGTTCCTACAGTGGAGTCTAAATTGCCTAGCTCAATTTTGCTTGAATTAAGTAGGGGACACTCTGCAGAACATGTGTACATCCCCCTTCAGCAGATGTTAAGTCTTTTAGGCACAGAATTAGCAAGACGAGAGGGAGTTGAGTTTGCACAGTGGGATGGTAAACAAGAGGACAAAGGCAGGCACAGCACCAAAGTTTCCACAAAAAGGAATAGCCCAGGTACAGTGTCAGCTCTACATGCCTCTTCTGAGAATAAATTAAAGGGAATCAAGGAATGTATATTTTGCGAAGGCAACCACAAGTCATATAAATGTGAGGTGGCTGAGGCCTTACCCTTTGAGGAGAGAAAGGACAGGGTAACTAAGTCCACAGCATGTTTTAAATGTTTTTTGAAAGGTCATAGAGCAAGGTTTTGTAAGTTTAAAATTTTGTGCAAAAAATGTCATGGTAGGCATCAGCCATTATTGTGTGAAAACACTCTTAGTAGGCCTACCCCAGAAGTAGAGACATCAGTGGCACATGCCACTGCTATGCAAGGGAGTAAAAGTAAAGGGGGATTATTGCAAACAACTGCAGCCTTATTAATTGGGAATGAGGGAGAAGTTACTGTAAGAGTGTTGTTTGATAGTGGTAGCCAGTGTAGTTTTATTAAGACCAGAATTTCCAGAAAATTGAAGTTTAAAGAACTTAAGAGGGAAAATTTAAGAATTTCTGGGTTTGGGGGTTCCGTTCAAAACCGAACCAAATTTAAGAAGGTAGAAGTTCTGGTTAAAGGGTTGTTACCGCAAAGTCCCACTATCAAGGTCCAAGCTGTAGAGATTGAGGAACTTTGTGCTCCAGTCACTACTTGTTTAGATATGGCATGTGTCCAAGAATTGCAAGTTAAAGGAATTAATTTGGGCAATAATAAGTTTGAGGGAACAGAAGATATTAGTCTTTTGATTGGAGCTGACTATTATTGGGACTTCATCACTGGTAATATTGTCCGTACATCTCAAGGCCCAGTAGCTATTGAAAGTAAGCTAGGCTGGATGCTACATGGTAGTTATTGCAATGAAATGGAAGTTAAGGCTCTCTTTGTTAAGATTGAGGAGAACAGCCATGGTCTGGAAAGGCATTTGAAAGCATTTTGGGAACTTGAATCTATTGGTATAAAGGACAACCAGGCAAGTATAGTGAACAATGATGTTTTAGAGCACTTTGAAAAAGGGATTGGGTTTAGAGATGGTTGCTATGAAGTTGGCCTACCATGGAAGGATTCTTGCAAACCCGGTTCAAACCTTCAGCTAGCTAATCGGAGGTTGGAGACTTCATTGTACAGGCTAAGAAAAAATGAGGAGTTGTTAATTGAATACGATGAGGCCATCCTAAGTTATGTAAGGGAGGCTATGCTGAAAGGGTGCAAGGTGAGCTGGTGAGCCAGGAGGCACATTATCTGCCACACCATGCAGTGGTACGGCGAGACAAAACTACCACCAAACTGAGGGTAGTTTTTGATGGCTCAGCCAAGGACAAAGGTGGTGTGTCCTTGAATGACTGTTTGGATGCTGGGCCAAATTTAAATGCAGATTTATTTTCCTTGTTACTGAGATTCAGGTTTGGTAGAGTAGCATTGACTGCAGATGTGAAGCAAGCTTTTTTGCGGATAAAGTTAAAACCAGAGGACAGAGATGCAGTAAGGTATCTGTGGGTGGATACGAAAGACTTGTTGGAAAATGAACCTAAGGTTCAAGCATATAGAATGAAGTCAGTGTTGTTTGGCCTCAGCTCTAGTCCATTTCTGTTGGCAGCTACTATGCAGTACCATTTTAAGAAATATTCTGAAGTCTATCCTAACACTATTGAACACATAAGGAAAAATTTTTATGTTGATGATTTGCTATGTTCCGTGGATAATACAGAAATGGCTAAACAGATATTCATGGAGGCTAGAGCTATAATGAGGGAGGCTGGCATGGAGCTCAGAAAATGGCAGACCAATCATTCGCAATTACAAGAGTTTATGAGTCATTCCTCTGTAGTACCTGACGCAGCAGCAAGTATTGAGGATTCTGGTATTAAGGAGTTGTGGGCAATAGACGCAAAGGTGCTAGGCATCGTTTGGCAGCAAGATGATGATTTGTTTACCTTCAATGGGAAATCTTTAGTAGAGCTGGCCGAGAATGAGACAAGGTGGACAAAACGTACAGCTCTTAGTTTGGCTTCGAAGGTCTTTGATCCTCTTGGATTCCTGGCTCCATTTGTGATAAAGTCAAAAATTTGGTTTCAGAGCCTCTGGGAAATTGGACTTGGTTGGGACCAAGAGTTACCTGATCATATGGTGGTAAGGTGGAAATATTGGTTCAAAGAATTGGCACATCTTGGAGACATTGAAATCCCAAGATGGTACTTTGGAGAGTTGAACAATAGTCCAGACAATTTGGAGCTGCACATCTTTTGTGATGCAAGTGAGGAAGCCTATGCAACTTGTATTTATATAAGAGGCGCATTGCAAGAAGAAGTAAGTTGCAGGTTGGTTGCTGCAAAGAGTAGAGTAGCACCTTTGAAAAGGCTTTCTGTTCCAAAGTTGGAATTGATGGGTGCCGTTATTGCTAGTCGGCTTGCAATTACAGTGCGAAAGTCTTTGGTCCTCTATGAAATTCCAAGCTATTATTGGACAGACTCCACTATAGTTTGGCACTGGTTAAGAAGTCAGGCATGGAAATGGAAACCATTTGTTGCCAATAGGGTGGAGGAAATTCAAGCGCACACAGATCCCAAGCAATGGAAGCATTGTCCAGGCATCCAAAACCCCGCTGATTTACCAACACGAGGAATTTCGGTGAAAGATCTTTCACAATCAAGTTTGTGGTGGAATGGGCCAGAGTGGCTAAAACTTGGAAGTGAAAACTGGCCTTCTAATCAGCCTATTGTAGGAGAATGCCAGGCTGAAGAAGCATGGGTGAGTGAGGTGAGAAAATGCGCTGTGAACAGTTGTCAAGTTATGCAGCAGGACCCCATATTGAGGCTTGAGGACATTAGCAGTCTGAAAAGATTGTTAAGAGTTACAGCATGGGTATATAGATTTACCAACAACATTAAGGGAGAAACAAGAAGGGAAGGAATTCTGAACAGTAATGAGATTCAGCAAGCCAGGAAATACTGGGTGGTATATATGCAGAAGAAAAAATTTGGTGAAGAGAGAGAATTGCTCACCAGCCATCCATTACAGGTTCTACCAACACATTCTGCGCTCAAGGGTTTGGATGTGTTTTTGGATCAGGATTTATTGAGAGTAGGAGGTAGACTACAGTTTTCTGGGCTTCCAGAGGAGAAGAGACATCCAATTTTGCTACCTTCTGGGGGGCACTTTGTGGACCTTTTGATCCTGGATACTCATCATAAGCTGTTACATGCTGGAGTTAGAGAAGTGATAATAGAGATTAGACAACAATTTTGGATTCTCAAAATTAGACAAGTAGTGAAAAAGGTCTTGCATAAATGTGTGGTTTGCAAGCGTTGGAGTGCAAAGCCTTATTATGAAAAGGTGGCTCCACTTCCAAGAGAACGGTGTGTCTATACTGCCCCATTTGATGTAGTGGGAGTAGACTTTGCAGGGCCAGTCTATGTGTATGAGCGAGGGGAGTCTAACAAAGGTTATATATGTCTTTTCACCTGTGCTACCACCAGAGCAATCCATTTGGAGTTGGTAAGCAACTTAAGTAGTGATGTATTTCTTTGGCCTTTAAACGGTTTGTGAACAGAAGGGGTTTCCCAAATAAAATCATATCGGATAATGCAAAAACCTTCAAAAAGGCTGCAAAGGAACTCCAAGAAATTTGGTCCTTGCTAAAAGAGGAAGGATTCCAATCCTACTTTTCACACCAAGGGGTACAGTGGGAGTTTATTGTTGAGAGAGCACCATGGTGGGGAGGATTTTGGGAAAGGCTAGTGAGAAGTGTAAAGTGTCCATTAAAGAAACTTTTAGCTAATGCTCATTTGAGCAAAGAAGAATTCTCTACTGTTTTATGTGAAGTAGAAGCAATGGTGAACAGTAGGCCTATCACTTTTGTTTACAATAGTAGGCAGGATGCAGAGCCATTGACACCAAATCATTTTCTTTGTGATAAACGATTAACATCAAACCCCAGTGTGCCAGAAGACTTGCAGCCCATCCAGAGCACTCAAGGAGAGTTAACCAGACGGTTCAGGTACCTTGAAGAGCTACAAGATCAGTTATGGAAGAGGTGGCAGATGGAATACTTGCCAGAACTCAATTATTACCCATCAGGCAAGGTAAAGGGCTCCAATGCAAATTGTATCAAGGTGGGAGAAGTGGTAATGATTGGGGATGAAAGACCAAGGCAATGCTGGAAGCTTGGCATAATTGAAGAGTTGTTTGTTGGCAAAGACAATTTAGTTAGGTCTGCACTGGTAAAGACTTCAGGAGGAAAGTTAAAGAGACCTATACAAAAACTCTATGCTTTAGAAATCAGCAAAAACACAGATAGTCAAGATGAAACATTTGAGTTACAGCCTCATGAAGAAGGCTTGGCTAACCTTGCAGAAGGTAATGACAACAATGCCGCTTCGGTGGGGAGTGTTAGAAAATCTAGAAGAGGAAGAACCATTGTTGTCCCAAGGCGATACGATGACTAAGCTGATTGATGCAGCATTGCTTGTATATATATTAAGTTAAGGTGTGTATATATATCCATCTCATAATTGTAAGGTTAGTGAAAAATTAAATTAATTTAGAGCTAGCATTTTTGAGCTCTTGTGGCATCATTGTTTGGTCACACTGTTGGCATCATTTTGAGACGCTGCGCGTCTTTCTACTCGTTTGTGGAAGGTCGTACGTAAAGGTGTGGTTTGATAGAGAGCTCTCTTGCAATTCAGTTTGGTTGTTTAGATACATGATTGTTGCATCGTGCAATAGTCCAGGTTGCGTTGTTGTTGCAAGGTTCATAAAGAAGACCACAAATAGTACCCTTTTGTTTACCTTTTAAGTTCATGTAATTTAAGGTCTAAGGTAGGCCCGCATCGAGTCAGCAACCCTGAGGTTACCCTGAGGTAGGACCTAATAGGATCTCAAATCCGTAAGTTTTAATTTAGCTTAACTTGGGCTTTAGGTAGAACTTGCCCTTTAGAATTTGGCCGTTCACGGCTCAGCTGGGATTTCGAACCCGACAAATAAATAAAATAACATAGAACGACCATCTTCTAGTTGGCACTTGAAGGAAACAGGGCCCGTTCTCTCCTGGACAGTTGCAGGAACCCATTTTGGTCCAGCCCCATAGTTGCGAATCATAACTGGATCATTATGTTGCGCCTCTATAACTCTCCCTCTTTTAGTGTCATGGTACAGCTTCTGTTTTTCCTGATGGCGTAAAACTCGTTGTTGTAACGTTTCGTTTGGACGTAACAAATCGAAAACTGAACGAATTCCCCGGCCAATCATAAGTTTAGAGGGAGACACCCCCGTCGTGGTGTGAGGTGTTAATCGATATTTAAACAAAAATTTATCCAACACCACTTGCATTTCCTCCCCACGAGAATGACGCAAGGCCGGCTTGAAAGTACGGACCATGTTTTCCGCGAGACCGTTAGTAGACGGGTGGAAAACACTAGACCGGACATGTCTAATGCCATTTAGGTGGACGAAGGAATGAAATTCCTCACTGGTAAAACAAGTACCATTGTCGGAAACCAGGACTACGGGTAAACCCCATCGAGCGAAAACCGAACGGAGTAAGCGAATAGTAACACCCGAAGTCGTGGAAGTGGTTGGGAAAATTTCCACCCACTTAGAGTAGGCGTCCACAATGACTAGGAAATAAATATTATTTATAGGACCTGCATAGTCAACATGGATCCTATGCCACGGTATAGTAGGCCATTCCCAAGGATGAAGTGGACTTTTCCTTGGGAGATCTCTGTTCTCTAGGCAGCTTTGACAGGAACGAACCAATGATTCGAGTTCTCCATCTAAACCAGGCCACCAGAAATAAGCTCTCGCCAGCTCTTTCATTTTTGTTGCGCCCATGTGTTCAGCATGAAGTTCCTTCACTAAATTCGACCTGCCTTCATTTGGAATAATCACTCGGTGGCCCCATAAGAGACAGCCATTTTGAATCGAGAGGCCAGACTGACGTTGATAAAAAGGCTGTAATTCACTCTCAACCTTAGTAGGCCAACCAACTGAGCAGAAATGGATGACCCTAGACAGAATAGGGTCTGATTTTGTCCACTGCTCTATTTGTACCGCAGATACTGGAGTGAACCCATTCTGTAGGTATAGGTACACAATCATTTGAATTTTCTAAGGGCAACCTACTTAGCGCATCAGCCGTACCTAGAAGTTTACCTGACCGATGGACTAAGTCAAATTTATAGGCTTGTAGAATCAGTGCCCATCGTTGAATCCTACCTGAGGCCATAACTGGAATATTTTTATTAGGTGAAAATAAACCTAAAAGAGGCTTATGGTCAGTAATTAGTTTAAATTCATGACCCCATAGATAGAAATGAAATTTTTTTACTGCAAATACTAAGGCTAATGCTTCACGTTCCACTTGTGCATATCGTCTTTCAGTCTCAGTTAGTGTTCTAGAAGCAAAACAGATAGGCCTATCTACACCATCAATGTGGTAAGATAACACTGCCCCAATTCCATAAGAACTGCTGTCTGCTGAAACTACGAGAGGAAGTTTAGGATCATAATGCACTAGGAGCGTGGACTTTAGTAGTACGTCCTTGGAAGCCTCAAATGCTTCCTTTTGAGTTTTCTCCCATCTCCACTGTTCCCTAGATCGTAATAACTTATTTAGGGGTTCAAGGAAAGTCGATGCATTAGGCAAAAATTTCCTATAAAAGTTTAGGAGACCTAAATAAGCTTGTAACTGTGTGATGTTCTGTGGAGGTGGTGCATTTTTTATTGCTTCTAGTTTATCCACCGTTGGATGAATGCCTGAGGCATCTATGCGGAACCCTAAATATGAAACCTCGTTAGTGACCCATGAACACTTTTCTCTCTTTAGCTTAAGTCCGGCATCCCGCAGTCTTTTTAGAACCGTGGTTAATCTAGTTAGGTGTTCTTTTTTAGACGAACCTGAAATGAGGACATCATCTAGAAAGCAAAGTACCCCTGGAATGTGACCTAGAACTTGGTCCATTGTCCTCTGAAAAATACCCGGAGCCGATGCTATTCCATAGCATAGCCTATTGTACTTATATAGGCCTCGGTGCGTATTTATGATAGTTAATTCTTTAGAGTTTTCATCTAAACTTAGTTGAGCATAGGCTTGGGACATATCGAGTTTTGTGAAATATTTACCCCCAGCAAGAGAGCTAAATAATTCATCAGGCTTGGGTATAGGATAGCAATCTAGAAGGACGGCTCTATTTGCTGTTAAACGGTAATCCCCACATAATCGCACGGACTTGTCCGGTTTTAGTACAGGAACTACTGGGGCAGCCCACTTAGCGTGTGTGACTCGTTCAATAATTTTATCTTTTAGCAGCCTGTCAATTTCTAAATCTACCTTCTCCCGCAGTGCATGCGTAATTGAACGAGCCTTACAAAATTTCGGAGTTACATTAGGATCTACTTCTATGCAGACCTGATGGCCTTTTAGGTTGCCTACTTCAGGCCCAAAAACAGAAGAAAACTCCCTTAACAATGAGTCTATGTCAGACGGATATGAGAGTGTATGCACATCTGCCTGACTCTTTGGCAAGATTTTGTCAATTGGCATTTTCAAAGCGTCAATCCAATCACGGCCTAGTAGAGTAGGCCCTTGCTCATCCACCACTAAAAGAGTTAAGGGATGAGACAAAGTTTTCTGGTTGAGTGTAACTGTGACGGATGCTTCTCCACAAATAGGTATTTGTATGTCCCCATATTTCTTTAAAATAGTTTTAGATGCATGTGGTTTAGGTGTGTTTTTGAAAATTTTATCAAAAACTATTTTGGACATGACAGTTCGGGCAGCACCTGTATCTAGTTCTAGAGGAACTGTAATTCCATTTAGGCCTACCTCTACAATATATGGGCCTGTATTTTTCCCACTGTGCTGCTCATAAAATAGGTACTCCACTCCAATGTTCGAAGTATTTCCCCTTTGAGGATTTACACTAGAAATGTAAAACTTAGAATTTTCACCCTTCGTTTTCTTTGAAAAACACACTTTAGCTATGTGGCCTATTTTACTACAGTTTCGGCAAACTGCTTCTTTAAAAGGGCAGTCCTTCTTCCAATGGTGTTTTCCACACCCCGTACATGGCTTGGAAGGCTTAGTAGAATTAGTAGGCTTAATCGTATTCGCCTCATACCTTTTATTCGCTTGTCTAGTAGGCTCATTAGGTCTGCCAGGCCTAGAAGATTTAAAGCTATTTACGTGTTGGGCTTTACTACTGTGATTTCCAAAAGCTCTAACATCTTTAGCAGCTGCTTCTCTAGCCGTAGCTATTTCTACAGCCTGACTAAAAGTTAGGTCCTGTATGGCTAATAGGTAGGCTGACCATACGTACCGTTTTGAACGGGACAGTACCGTTTGTTTTATATTTCCTGGCCGTCCAGTCGTTTTAATAAAAATGTCAATTTTGTCCCGGTTTATGTACTTACTTTTTCATGAATACAGAATATTACATAACCCCGTCCCTTTTTTGCCATCCCAATGTCCCGTTTTTGTCTCAAGGAAATATGGTCAGCCTACTAATAGGGCTCTCTGGGTAGACTCCTCTTTGAGACCCATTACAAACCTATCTCTTAGCATTTCATCTAATTTGTCCCCAAATTTACACGTACGACTATTGCTTTTTATTCCTGCAACAAACTCTGCAATGCTTTCATTTCCCGTCTGATGCCTTGAATAAAATTTGAAACGTTCATAGATGAGAACTACTCGGGGTTTGTAGTGATCGGTTAGGGCCTGTACCAATTCATTATAGGTGCAGGTTTCCGGTGCTTTAGGAGAAACTAGGTCCATAACTAAACCAAACGTTTTAGGGCCTATTATAGTTAAAAAGGTAGGTACTTTCTTAGCATCAGGAATGGAATTTGCCTCGAAAAACAACCTCACCCTAGTGGCATAAGCTTCGAAGTCCTCCCCAGAGTCTTCGTAGGGGCTTATATGGCCAATCACCGACATGCTAGAGCAAAACCGAATTAGGCCAAATCACGTGAAGTAGGTTAGATTTGGCTTAAATTTGATCTAGTTACTCCCCAGTTAGGGCTGAATAGTGAATTGTATTAGATAGGGCTGAGTAGGAATTAGTTTTAGAGTTAGGGCTGAGTAGGAATTAGTTTTAGAGTTAGGGCTGAGTAGGAATTAGTTTTAGAGTTAGGGCTGAGTAGGAATTAGTTTTAGAGTTAGGGCTGAGTAGGAATTAGTTTTAGAGTTAGGGCTGAGTAGGAATTAGTTTTAGAGTTAGGGCTGAGTAGGAATTAGTTTTAGAGTTAGGGCTGAGTAGGAATTAGTTTTAGAGTTAGGGCTGAGTAGGAATTAGTTTTAGAGTTAGGGCTGAGTAGGAATTAGTTTTAGAGTTAGGGCTGAGTAGGAATTAGTTTTAGAGTTAGGGCTGAGTAGGAATTAGTTTTAGAGTTAGGGCTGAGTAGGAATTAGTTTTAGAGTTAGGGCTGAGTAGGAATTAGTTTTAGAGTTAGGGCTGAGTAGGAATTAGTTTTAGAGTTAGGGCTGAGTAGGAATTAGTTTTAGAGTTAGGGCTGAGTAGGAATTAGTTTTAGAGTTAGGGCTGAGTAGGAATTAGTTTTAGAGTTAGGGCTGAGTAGGAATTAGTTTTAGAGTTAGGGCTGAGTAGGAATTAGTTTTAGAGTTAGGGCTGAGTAGGAATTAGTTTTAGAGTTAGGGCTGAGTAGGAATTAGTTTTAGAGTTAGGGCTGAGTAGGAATTAGTTTTAGAGTTAGGGCTGAGTAGGAATTAGTTTTAGAGTTAGGGCTGAGTAGGAATTAGTTTTAGAGTTAGGGCTGAGTAGGAATTAGTTTTAGAGTTAGGGCTGAGTAGGAATTAGTTTTAGAGTTAGGGCTGAGTAGGAATTAGTTTTAGAGTTAGGGCTGAGTAGGAATTAGTTTTAGAGTTAGGGCTGAGTAGGAATTAGTTTTAGAGTTAGGGCTGAGTAGGAATTAGTTTTAGAGTTAGGGCTGAGTAGGAATTAGTTTTAGAGTTAGGGCTGAGTAGGAATTAGTTTTAGAGTTAGGGCTGAGTAGGAATTAGTTTTAGAGTTAGGGCTGAGGAGGAATTAGTTTTAGAGTTAGGGCTGAGGAGGAATTAGTTTTAGAGTTAGGGCTGAGGAGGAATTAGTTTTAGAGTTAGGGCTGAGGAGGAATTAGTTTTAGAGTTAGGGCTGAGGAGGAATTAGTTTTAGAGTTAGGGCTTACCCACACAAACAAACCAAATCGGACGACCCACTAGGCTACATCCAATTTTCCAAACAACCACTTGAACCCAATAAGCCAAATTAAACCAATGAGCCAAATTTAACCCAATGAACAAAATTTAATCCAATGAGCTAAATTAAATCCAATGAGCTTAATCGAATCCCATGAGCTTAATCGAATCCCATGAGCTTAATTGAATCCCATCCTCGTCGCCAAATATGATAGCGTCGGGTAGACACCCCAGTTAGGTTACTTAGGTTCTAGCAAACAATCAAAAGCACTTACCGGTGCGTTGAATTAGATATTCCTTTGGGAGCCTACCATTAGATTTCTGTGTCCCACAAACGGCCTACCTAACTCTCTCTTACATTACCAATTTAGAAGCTATAGACATTACCCCTAACTATACTTAAGTACGGACAACTTCCTACCCCATTTGTCACCTTAGAAACACCACCTAATTACACTCAGCACCAACGATTAGGTCAGATAGGAAAAAAACATCTCTAGGCTAGCCCAAAACAATACGAACAGCCGCGTTGGTTCGTTTATTACTTGCTGTTGCCATTCAGCTTAGATTGTGATATTTCCCCTTTAGTGACTTTTAGACTATATACATATATATACACACACGACACACGTCACCTCAGAAGTAAAGGTATCACATACGATACCATGTTGTAAGCGCGTATAGTTTTTCCATAGAGAAATTGAAAAACATTAACAAGGAAGAGCAAAATTATTTTAAGATGAACAAACTGCTTTTGATGACTCTGTCCGACTCAACTTTCTCACTCTCCCTGTCTGTAACTCTGTGTCCATCTCTCGTGCTGCATGAGTAGATTTTGCTGTTCCAATTTCACTTGGTATGTTATTCGTTTCTTAATTATTTACTAACCTAAAACTTAAAAACAGCAATTAATACACGATTTTCAATAATTTTTATAATTTCCTACCTATTCTACAGTATTCAACTACCTTTATTGGCCTATGATCTGATATTAAATCTCCTATGTATATAAATCTAGTACTACTTAAAAACTACCCATCTTCAAGAACACGAGTGAGCAAGACTAGAGGAGGCTATGACGTGATGATAAACCTATGCCAGATTGGCTGAATGTGAATATGATTATGAACCAAACAAAATCTGTTGTTCTTGCTTCGTTGCTCATATCATGTATTCTCATCCAAATTCAGGAAATACCTATTTTCTACCGTTTACAATCTATCTATTAAACCTAACTTACATTTAGACATTAAGAATTGTTATTTTATATCTATCAGTAAATCCCAATTTTATGATCCCAACAAATTTAGAGAAGAGAGTAGGTAACAAAGTTTCTAAATTTGCAGATGATACAAAAGTATGATAATAAAAACCCACTCTAATAGACAGAGTTTATTTCCACAACAGTTTCGATGCCCACTGGCATCCTCTTCGGGTGGATACATTCGTTTTTCTGTATCCACCCGAAGAGGATACCAGTGGGCATGAAAACTGTTGTGGAAATAAACTCTGTCTATTAGAGTGGGTTTTTATTATCATATTTTGACCTTCACATAGAAAAGTGAAGTTTTTTGCATTGATACAAAAGTAGTTGCCCCAGTTATAAATATAGAAAATTTGGTAGGTTTTCGGTGAACCTTTGTGGTAATCGGACGTACCTGGAATAGCTTGTAATTTTGTAAACAAAAGTTCAAATATTTATTACTGAAGCCAGTTAGATTAAGGCTTGGTTATACAATTTACACCCTGATTGTGTAACCAACAAACTTAATAGTCCACTTTTCTTAGAGTAAGTGCAGGGTCTAAATGTTACATCAAAGGGCCAGGCTTTGGTTGGCTTAGGCTTGGCCAATTAGGCCTAGGCCCATATACTACGATTCATATCTAAAACTTCTTTCGATTGTTAATTGCGATTTCGACTTTTATCACTTTCTAATTGTATCCTTCTCGTCTCTGAATAATAGAAAAGTAGAGTGAAAAAGAAAATTGGCCCGCTCCATATAGATGATAAAATGGTTAATGTTTACTATAACACCAGCTGCACCCCAAGTAAAATGAAATATTTCCAGTAGTACATAATAATTTACTAAGAAAAATGGTGTATGTCTTTATTTGGGGAAATTCGTATTTACGAAGATATTAAGAACATAAGTAGTTTTTATAGTGGGCACACTCATGACTCCAGATTTGAAAAAATTTACTGGAGCACAGCTCTGAATTTACTTTTTTTCCCTTACACCACTAGATAGGTTAATGATAGTAAACTCTTGAATTGACGACATACCAATTACAAATTGTTTTAGCTAAACATAATAATACAATAATGTACAGTTTATAACTCACCTTAAGTTTATTTATTCATTGCAGCAGCAACAGTGGACGATGTTAGACCTTGCATGTAGGCATTTGTTGTGAATTTACCGCCATGTATGCTTGGCCACTGATCAATGGCTTTCTGTGTGATCATTACAGCAGATCTAGTGCCTGGAGCTGGACCCTCCTTCACAATTCTGCACAGCTTAGTCAAATGAGATGGCTTAATGGATCCTTTGTGTTCAACAATGTAACCAAGAATGGAGAATGTCCCTTCAGCTAGTGCTTCACTCCAGGCAGTTGATCCATCTTTATCAAAATGCTTTAATCTCTCTGGATTCTTTCCACAGCTGTTCTATATATTTTGTTAGCCAATTTATCACTGAGTCTTTTGTAAAACTACTTTCAGATCTGGTTCTGGATGGTCTAGCAACTTCAGCAACCTGGTAGTAATCAGAACGTTTCTTGATGTATTTGTAAATTTCATTTAGGATGTAATCCTCAGCTGTTAGTTCCTTTTGCTGCCCTGTGGTATCGTGCTTAAATTCAGAAACTACATCATTTGCATTTCCTCCATTAGCTAATTTGGAAATTGTTTCCATCACTCTTAACATAACAGTTTTCCCTCCTTTATAAAATATTTTCTACAAATTCTGCACTAACTGTGGTTTTTTGAGCTACTTGCAACATAATCTTTGTTACATAGGAAATCAATACATAGAACTTGGCACTAATTTCTTTCTCTTGTGGATGATAAAAAAAAACAATTTTCCACAAATCTGTCAAATTGATCAAATTCGTAATTAACCATGCGAGTATCAGATTTGAGTTTTGGTCTCTTAAAACCAATGATATTGTCAAGAACCATATTGGTATAGTCAAGGCCTGATCTCAGATTTGAAGAGTGATTCTGAATAAAGTCTAAAAGCTCACTTAGTTTACAAATTTTCTTCAATGCATCAACGTGGGCTCTGTTCACAAGATGCATTAAGTCCCATCGAAATTTGAAATTTTCTCCAAACAACTTTTTCATTTCTTTTTTAAATGGCTCGTTGTCCTTACAAAAAGCCCCATCTCCAACCATTCCAGATACCTTGGATTTAATTGCTTCTTCAGATAGTTTCAAGTGATTAGGAGACTTCAACACATCAAAATTTCATTGGCCAAATAAACTCCTGATTTGCTGCGTACTAAATTTATCCCAGCAAGTTTTACAGTCTTATCTTCTTCACTCATAACTAATACAACTAGCATGCTTAATCCCAAAATTGTTCCAATGTCAGCTGTTATTGTTACTGAAGTTTGTTCTAAGAACCACTTTACAGTTTGTTCTTTAAGTTGATTATCTAATAGCTCACAAATTGTCTCGCACGCATGTGTGCTATGATTCAAATTTCCAACCTCACAACCTGACCTATGTAATACAGCTAGAAGTACTGGATATAGAGCCTATGCAGTGTTTGTTTTCATTATGTAGTATAAGATGTTGCCACATAAGTCTTCTATGCATTTAGTAGTGTTCCGAGAAGATGTTTTCATCACTTCATAAACAGTAGCTCTTTGATGATGCTGAAATGACTTACTTAAATGGGCTATAGAAATGTCAAATTTGTTGCTTTTTGCTTTATTAGATTTGGATGCAACACTTGAACTTGAAGGCATATTTTGACTCTTCTCTTTATTAACTACAACAGCTTGGTGAGTTTCTTTTGTTAGGTGCAAAATTGCATTCAATGTCTTCTGGATTTGGGAATTTTCAAATTCCTCTAAAGCAGTTTTGTTAGTCTGATGCGCAGATTCCTCACTTACCTTTTGTTTCTTAGGTGGAGGAGAAGCACTTTCTTCAGTCTGTGAAACATCGTGAAAAAGTTTCATTTTCTAGATTAGCAGTTGATGAAGTTGGTTCATTTTTCTGAGGTCTAGCACTAGCACATTTTGTGAACAAACTAAATGACTGCTTTGCCGTATCTCTTTGCTGCACTTCATCCTGGTATTTCTTTACTGCAATATCTAAGCTGTGGGCCCAAACTCTGGGACCTCTTGTATTGTAACAAATATTTTTTTGGGAATTAAAATGTTCCTCCCAGTTTTGCTTCTTTGAATATTTGTTCTTGCATTGACCACAAAAGTAACCCCTTTTAACACCCTCACTTTTCTCTCCAACTTCATCAATATTAGGATCCAGTATTGATTATTGACTACCTGAAAAAATACAAAATAAGTAAAAGTTAGTAGATATAGTATGGTAAAAGTGAGTAAAAGTAAGGGTAATTTTTTACTATCACTCCGGTCTCTTCAATTCCCATAATTTATAGATCAATGGATTCGTTATTACACCAGGAATGCGATTTGGATAGTCTCAAGTGAGGGAACTGGCCCAAAACTAAGTTAGGACACGAAGTTTGTTTTGGGGTATAAGTGTGAAAAAATACCCTAAAATGCGGGTAATTCCTTCAGTAGAGACTACCTAGGGCGCATTCGCGATGTAAAAATGAATCTATTGATATATAAATTATGGAAATTGTAGAAACAGCCAACATGAGTGACCTAAAAGGTATATATATACATTTATATATATGTAGTAAAACGAACACTGTATATATTCACTGGGATCTTTTCCGTTTGACTGCCGCCATTGAAACATAATTAAACTCCAGCCTTCTTTAGTTAGCTTTATAAGGCTAACTAACAAAAATATCATGACCTAACCTAACCAATCGTCAAGGTCGTACAGTTGACCTAACGATTGGTTAGGTTAGGTCGTGATATTTTCGTTAGTTAGCCTTATAAGGCTAAGTAAAGAAGGCTGGGGGCACTCACCTCTTATGTTTCAATGGCGGTAGTCAAACGGAAAAGATCCATTCACTGTATATATTATATATACCGTAAAACTAAACACTACTAACCTAACCTAACCTACCTAACCTTGCGTGTTCCCCTTCTCCATTTCTTATCACGCACACGACCTATGGCAACGAAATGCTTTTCTGTTTTTATCGAACACACACTTATTACCACAAACAATATCTTCCTTGTTTTTCTTAGGGCAAATAAATTCTTTTAGCAATACACCGTGTTCTACATAAAAATTAAATGCAGCCTCTTCATCATCAAAAAATTTGCATGAAGTTAAACACACTGAATAATTACAACCATCGCAAACCAACGCCATTGTGACACTAAAATCTTATGAGTTCAGGTCAAACCACCCAATTTTGTTAGCGGTACCTTCCTAACCTTTGTGGGATCAGCCATTTTATCACTCCCAAAAACATGATCCGCGATTTTATCGCTCAAACAAAAATTTATTAACATTAATTTTATAGCTTTAATCGGCATTTGCCTTCATATTGTACTTAATAAAAGTTGTTTAAAAAAATGTAGAGAGTCTTATGGTAAACTTTATTTTCAGTTTCCAGAGACCGGACTGATAGTAAAAAATTACCAAAGTAAGTAAATATAGTACAATGAAAGTAAGTAAAAGTAAGTGCTTTAAACTTAGTAAAAGTAAGGAAGAGTAAGTAAAAGTAGGTAAGTTAAAGTAAGTAAAAGTAAGTTTAAACTTAACTAAACTTTTTAATTCTAGAGTCATGGTGGATTACTTAAAACCGCACAAGTAATTATCTGGCCAATTTATCAAACCTGGCCGAGATCAATGGAACATAGTCCAATCCTGATAATTTTATATTAAAAAAATATACGTTTTAATAAAATTTTAATTATCAAAACATTGAAGCTTAACAAAAAATAAAAATAATTGTTAAATATGGAATTACCAACTAAACTTAAAATAACTAAATTTGTAATTTAAAAAAATTGGTTTGTACAAGAATGTATACGCAAAAAAATTGTATAATGTCTAGCGGATGAACAAAACCCAAACCCAAATTTACTTTTTCTCATGGTCAAATTTACTTGAGCAATGCTCCCAAGATCCCAGGAATCTGGAGTCATGGGCACACTAGGGGCCACTTCGACCCATCGAGGTGGCTCCACTATGTAAAAACTGCCTGTACATTGGCTACAACCAATTTTTACAAAACTAATTAATTATTAATTTAAAACTAAAGATAGAATCTCTGGATCCAGAGGATCAAAGTCATAATAAGCTACTATCCACAAATATGTTGCACTCTATATCTATTTATAACTGACATGCAAATATAACAGATCCAAAGAATCCAGTCAATTTCATTACAGTACCCATCAATACCAGTACCTTGCCAACCAAAAATAAGTGATGGTCCATATCAATTGCGGACCAAGTCACAAAATTTGAGTCATTCCAGCTCAACTGGTAAAGATTTCAGAAAGTTGGTCGGATGACCATCTCCAATTTTCTTCAAATTTTCAGGGTTGATTCATACACCATTCAATTGCTTAAATCTAAAATTTTAGGTTCCTTAGTCAAAAATGTTTAATTTTATGGTCGCTTAAATGGCCCCTACCTTTGACAAAAAATGCCCATGTTGGGCTTGATTGGCCAATGCCTTCATTTTGAGAGGCCTTGAAAAGTGTCTTCTAATAGGAGAAGCAGCTTCAAATTTGTCATGCCAATACAACTTCTGGTGAGCTTTTCAAATTTGCAAGCTAAAAGGCTGTGGAACAAATAATTTCTGAGTTACAAGGGCTTAAACATGGCTACATTTTGAAGCTTGCATCAATTCCTCCCACTTTTACGACTCCACCATTTTTAAAAGTTTTAGTTCTACATCAATCATAGCTGTTTTAATACTCCTAATAGTCTCTATGGGTTGTAAATTTATGAGTGAAATAAAAAATAACCAAAAAAGGATTTATTTTTATTTTTAAAAATTTCCAAAAGTTGATATTTTCACAAAATTTGCAAAATTAACATCAACTTTGGGGCTTAATATAAAGGTGTCCAAAATTAGTCAGGGAGTTGATACTTCTAGTAAAGAAAGATACATATGGTATGTGTACAAAAACATATATTAAGGAATAGATCTCAACTCGACTCCTTCATATAGTTTTGGCTATTCAAAGAAAAGTACTTTTTGTGAAGAATTCTGAATTTTTTCAAAATTTTAAAATGTTTAAATTTCTTTTTATAATATTGAATTGTAATTTTACTTCCATTTTATTACTTGGTAAGTTAATTCACAAATATTAAATTATCTAAATAAGTTTTACTCATAAAAAAGATATAATATATACCTAGATTATTATTACATTTGCAGTTAACACAACAGATGGACCAGCTTGTAGGCTCAATACTTGGATCTACCTAAGTAAATCATGTAGAACCGTGTTCTACTGC
This sequence comes from Bathynomus jamesi, assembly GCA_023014485.1. Classification (NCBI taxonomy): domain Eukaryota; kingdom Metazoa; phylum Arthropoda; class Malacostraca; order Isopoda; family Cirolanidae; genus Bathynomus; species Bathynomus jamesi. Next base: position 1,313,519 of record JAJOZX010000216.1, on the reverse strand, counting down.
TCTTTAAGCACTTCCTAGTAATTTAAATTATGCAGTTAGTACAGATAAACTAGCGGTAACCACCATTTTTAGTACAAAACCTTAAATTTAAGTAGCTTTGTTGTATTATTTCCCTTAATACAAGTGTACAGTACTTAGCTATATACAATAATGAATTCCTGCGTTTTTAAGCATGTGAATTATTGGCTATAAGTTCATATTCTTTTTTTAATATGTGTTGTTTTATGTAAATTCATATGTAAACTTATATTATGAAAAACTATATAGAGCTATGGGTTGATTGCCTGTTACCCTCATCTGTTGGAAATGTCCAGCAGATTTCAGTGGAGAGTGAACGACAAAAGCCCTATATATTTTCATTAGAGAGTTATGAATATGTAGGTCTTTAAAGGACCTCTTTATATTTAATTGTTTATGGTAATTTTAGTGTCGGGATTTTAGATGCCTAATATTAGAATGAAAATGAAATTGCCTCACCTTAATTTTGATGGATCTTAGTTTGCTTCGATGCAGGGCGTTATGATCTTTTTCGGTGTAGGGCCGCCATGATGGAGTTACGCAATGAGTTAACGTCTTGTAATAAATATGGGCTGTCACAATATAGACACTGCTGGGGATAGGCCTATCCTATTTTATGTATTAATTTTATTATAAGGAATTCACTCAGAACTTGAGGGAAAAGACAAAAACACATTCTCCCTGTTTAAAGCGTTCGCTGTAACATAAACAGCCCTGAGAGCCGTTCCTTTAACATATCTTCATATTTTCGTATAAATTGCTGATTTTGTAAAGGTTGTTGACTCTTTCTCCCTTGTATTTTGAATGGGTTAGCAAATAGAAAATTTGGTTCACGTGATATAAATGAAGGTTTCTCGTGGTTGTACAGACCCGACGCCTACATACGGTTTCTATGTATGTATGGCAATCATTTCATTCCCATTAGGCTATGTCGCCAATCCCGAGCCAATTTTGTATAGATATTTAATTCAATTAATTAATAATTTATATTTAATTATGAAATAAAGGTATCACATATGATACCATGGTGTGGTTTTTCCATATATATATATATATAGCTAATAACTTATGTTTAGACACTGACTCAGGAATTTATTATTGTACTCAGGCTTTAAATCTGATTGTCTTCAACACTCCATGGCCTCACAGCCATAAATTGGCAATTTATTATTCAGCTTGATACAGGTCTGTAGTTACTTAGGCTTTTTTTAAAATACTCCTCAATTTTAGATAAATAATCATTTGATAACTTGTACTGTCTCCCCATTTTCCCAGCAACTATAGGTGGTTCAATTGAACACAAAACATGTTGGAATGGAATCCAGCAAATGTCCTCTTGTTCAGGCCATTTAAAAGGATTCTTTTTCATGAAATTTACTAATAGATCCTTCTCAGTATCACACACTTCAACTATGTTTCCAACAAACCAGTCACCTTCATAGAAACAGGCCACATATGTACCAGGTTTATATTGGTAAGCCACATTTTCTTGTGTAGCATTGAGGAAGGAAAGTTGTACGTTAAAGAAATTTTTATCACTAGAAATTTTGTACAGTTTAATGCCTGTTGATGAAGGTCTAAAGCAGTGATATGAACGGGTTCCTGGGATTGTCTTAATTAAGGAATACCTTTTTTCTAACTCAAATAAATTAGCATTTTCCTCAATTTTAGCTGAATCAATGTACAGAAATTATATACCATTAATATTAGATTTGCACCAATTGAACATCTCTTTTGGATTGGTGATGTGACCTTTACTTGTTGCTTGTAGACTTGCCCGGGCAACTAACCTTTTGACGGTGCCACCAACACCATCACAGGGGCTCTTTCCGTGAGAGTGGCAAAAAAGTTCCATTCACATGTTAGTTAGAAATCTTTTTCATGTAACACTGAATTAATGATGTTTTTATAGTTTTTATATTGACTTGCTGCACCATCGCTAAAGTAACAAATATGTTTTAGTTTAAGATTCTGACTTTTAAGTAATTTCAAGGCTTCACATAAAAAAGAATGAACTGCAGTTGTGTTGTGTGTAAGTGAATCTGATATTACACAAAAATTTGTAACTTTTAGTTCACCATCAACTTTTTGATAGCAGACTACCAGATGCAAGGTATCCTGGGTATTGTCCCAGTGATGCTCTTGTATGGCATCCTGAATTATAAAACTACAGTTTTCAGAGAAGTCAACAAGCACTAATGCTGTAGAATCATTAAGGTTTTCTTTACAGTCAGACAAATATTTTGATTGGGCTTTTGCTATGAAATGGTGTACTTTCAACTTTTTTGCACTTTCACATATGTCTTCTACTACATTTGAAACACTTTTTGTCATTGTGACCAGTTTGGTATGGTCTGTATGAAGCTACTGCTTAAAGGAAACCTCATCATCCATATCATAATCATTGTTTTCAAAAATGGTAAGAAGCCAATCCCGTAATTCATTTAAACCAGGACATGTTTTGCATTTATTAATCATGCAGTTTATGGTTTCAGTGTTGCAGACTATTTTCCCTAGTAACTCTCTTAATTCTACTTTGATGGGGAGTGATTCACATAACAGTTTAAAGTTCTGGTGTATTTCACAAATGCATACATTGTGTGATCCTTTACTCCCCACACCCATACACCATTTTGGTCTAAGTTCAAAAAACTTTGATTTGGAGATTTTGTCATTTGGATATTTATTTTTGTAAAGCGTATATAATTCTCTGATATTTGTCAACAACAGTATTTTCTGCTTGTGAACCTTCCCTTGTGGTGTTTTTATTGATTTGTAGTCTTTTTTACCAGGGCATTCTCTAGTATATTCATTGTTTTGGAAAAATTCTATCACTTTCCTATATTTCATCGCTTATACCCTTGCTACTCTTTTTATTTCTCATTATAGGAAGGATACCTTCTTTTCTCTTTAAGGACCTCACAGCATTTTTTTAGGTTAGTGCTACAAAAAAATTTGCCCCTAGCCCCATCAGATTAATTTTATTGAAAATGGAAATACTAAATAGAGAATTTTATATATTATATATATAAGTATATATTATAAGGTCACTTAGTGTTGCCAAACGGCGTGTCAACCTCTGTGGCGTGATAAAAACAATTATAGTCCCATCCAATATGTATTTGAAAAAATAAAATGCTTCACACAAAAATAATGCAAGAAATACAGCATAAAGAAAATAGTACCGATAAATTCATTAAAGCATAGAATAACTCGACAACCCTTCACAGCACTTATATTTGCAATGTACCGATTTGTAGAACAAATCGCAATTGCCAATTGTAAATGTTAAAAAAATGACATTATCAATGATGTCATCAATGGTGGTGGAAAAATGCTATACAGGAAACTCAAGCATGGAGAATGAGCAGATACAGAGAGACAGCGCTCATTCTCACAGCAGCGATGACGAAATAAAACAGAGTCAAACCAAAGTTCCGAGACTAATGGCAAAATATCAAAGCTATTGGTCCAAGCAGAAGAACGTTGAAACTGGGAAGATTTTGAACCGCAGGGAACAGTTGCGGCGGTACCTCTTAGAGATCGATGAATCTCATATTTTAGATGCTCTCCAATAAAGTTTTGGCACCAGAAAAGGGATAAATTTCCATCACTGGCCAATATTGCCATGACTGTTTTAACAGTGCCTGCCTCTAGTGCTCCAGTTGAGCGTGTATTTAGCCATGGAGGCATAATAATGAGGCCCCACAGAAGTCGAACTTCAGCAGATCTTCTGAGCATGCTGATGTTCCTTAAGTGTAATGAGCACCTATCATGCTTTAAATAAATGCACAAGTCAAACTGGGTAGTGGGTACATTCATTAAACCTTCTGTAACAGATATAAAAGAAGTAAATAAATAAAAAGTATGTGTGTATATTAGGGTGTTTCATAAATTAAAAGTTTGGAAAAATTTTAATCCACATGGATCCCCTTATTCCATTTGCTGAGGAGACTGATAAACCGAAGTATTAATTCAATAGTTTAAAGTTTACGGGTCCCCAGTTTGATGCTCTGGCAGATCATAAACGGAAAAAATTAAACAAAAATCTGTCAATGAATTTATATTCAACAAACGAGTACCATTTCACTACACATTTTCACAAAGATACAAAAAACATAACCACTTCTTGCGAATCATTTGTCCATGAAATCCTTCTTGGTTTTATTCGGGTATTTCGCCCTATGCTGCATCACAGTTTTGAGCAAATACTGCTTCTGCTCTTCGTTCTTCGTCAGAGAACAGCGTACGACATAGCTGAATCGCGGTACGAAATATTCAGCCGATCGTAGGTAGTCGTCACATCCTGTGAGATCAGATTCCTGCGTCGCTTCTTGGTATTTCCCTTGGAGGAGGATGGAAAATCTTCCACGGTTGGGTCAACGACATCTGAGTCAGTCTCTGACGAAGTTGAAATCACTAAAGCCCCCGTATCTTCTGCAGCTCCTTGTTCCTTCCTGGCCTTCTCCTGTTGTTCCTTAATCTTGTCCAGCCTCTTCCTTTTCCTAATCTCCTTATAGTGAAGCTTCATGTCAACAGGGCCCATGCTGCAGGAATTTGGATCTTCACGCTGCATGTCGAGAAAGTGGATGTCCTCCTGATTCTTCATCATTTCCTTAGCCTGTGAATGAGCAATGTCCATGATCTCCTTCGCTATTGCCTCCTTGAACATCGCCTCCTTCACTCGGAAGGACTCTGTTTTATGTGACTTGTGCTTCACAAGCCGGTCGTATTCCTTGAGAAGGGATTCCATCTTCCTCAAGGCCGAATCTCGACGCATCATGGGGATTCTCGCTCTCTCCCAAAATATGAGACAGGCATCCAGGCACAGGTTCAGGCATTTAGTACGTCCAAATTTTTGCTCCTTTTGGTGGTAAAGTACTTTTTTTGAGTACTTGCAACTGAGTTGGAAGGCCACTTGATGTGATGTTCGCATCCGTCTGGCCAATAAGAAACACTTCTGTTTTTGCTCTGGTAGACACATGGAAAAGAAAACAAATTAAATAATTCCACAGAAATAATTTCACATCGTAATTAATTTCATTAATTAAATAAATAAAAGCAGTAACTGGGACTCGAACCAGTGTCATAGCCGTTTGGCGGCATCGCTCAAGTCAGCGTACACAGCACGCTATCCACTACACCATCTAGGAGTGGATAGCGTACTGTGTACGCCGACTTGAGCGATGCCGCCAAACGGCTATGACACTGGTTCGAGTCCCAGTTACTGCTTTTCTTTATTTATAAAACTGATACGTGTACACTACGTTCTCTTTGACAATTCATTAATTAAATAAATTTCAATATCGCAGTAAAATTACATTAATTAGTATCATAAATAATTACCAGCTTAGTTGTCCAATATGCAACAGACTAATTAATTTCATGTAATATTAATAATAAATATCACTACCACAGTAAAATGACAGAAATTAAATAATAATAAATTTCAATACCACAGTAAAATGAGATAATTAGTAGCATATATAATTACCTCCATAGTTGTCCAATAGGCTATACAACACGAACCGCTCAAGTGACGAAGAAAACCGTCTTCACTGCAGGCAGGCGAGAAATGAACTGACAAAAAGTCGTCAAAGTTGGGGACCTCTAAATGCAGCGCGATCTGGTTCAAACTTGCACAAACGTGTTTCCTTGTTCTTTAGAATACGGAGAAACGTGTGATTAAAACTCCAAGCTCATTTTTATTTTACCCTATAGGTATGAAACACCCTAGTGTATATATATATTCATTTGTTAATTTATAGGCTACACTTTTTGCATTCAACACACTACATCTGAGAAAGTAGTTATTAGTTTATTAATATACTTAATATAGTCTAATTTCCATAGTAGTGTAAAACAAATTGAAAGGGCATGAGCTTGGTCTCGAATTTTAAGGGTCTTGATCTTGGTCTCACAGGATCAGGTCTCAGTCTCTGTCTCTGTCTTGGACTTGGTGGTCTCAACTACATCACTGGTATTAATAAGTCCTTCTGTTAAAGGTCTGGATCGGCTATTAAAAGTCTGCGAATTGTATTTGCAGAAACATATTCTTTTTAATGTTACAAAAACTAAGGTTTGCAATTTCATCCTAAAAGCTGTAATCAGCCCGCTGATATTAGGCTTAAAATGAAAGGAAGTAATTGAGGAAGTCCAAGAGTTTAAGTATTTGGGTCAAATTATCAGCAGCTCCTTGAGTGATGACTCAGATATAAGAAAACAATCTCAAAGCCTTTGTGCTAAAGCAAATATGACTATAAGGAACTTTTGATTCTGTACAAGTGAAGCTAAAGACACACTCTTTTGTATTTTCCGCAGTAATATATTGTAGTGATTCCCATTCCCCCCCTTTTATAATTCATTATTTACTTTACTTTCTATTATCACTCATTTTCTCTGTCTCTCTATATGAATGTAGGCTGACGGTTGAGCCATTACACTTTTGCGAAATGTGAGGAGATGGGGGATAAATTATACACTTCTATTTACTGACTTTTATTTTATGCCAAAACACTTTAGACAAACAGGGTAATGCAAGGGGGAAATTAGCATTAACATTTAGCTGGAGAAAGATACGAAAGAATATTCTAAATTTACAAAAACATCGTAATACAAAAAAAAAAAACTTATTAAGCCAACAGCCATCTGATAACTCTGTTTTGGGCATTCTGTTTCTCTAGACCCATTTCAGACATTGCCACCTAGCACTTCATAAACAAACCATTATTAATTTCTTATTTAACATCATTACATTCCTTACTAAACATTATCATCATCTTCATTAAACAAACTTGCATTTCTTATTAAACATTATCATCTTTATTTAAACAAACATTATTAAATTCTTATGAACAAAACACTTAATTCTTAATAGACATCACTACACTCGCATCACCCTCTTTAAAATAAGTTTTTTCCCTTGGAAAACTTATTTATTTCATTTATTTTCTTTTAATAAATTTATTTATTCAACACATTTTATTATTTATTTTAATTATTTTCTTTTAACAAATTTATTTATTTAGGCCTATTCAACATATTTTATTTATTTTTCATTTTTTTTCTTTAAGTTCAAAAGTAGAATAGAGAAGAAATCATTTCAATGACAAGTTCCACACATTAGATATTTTGTATCAGTTTATGAAAATCAAAATAAAAATTTTATAATTGTCGCAACATTTGCATAAAATAACATTTCACACTGATAATCATGATTTTTTTTCATAGAAAAGCTATGATACTGAAAAACTGAAATTGAACGCCTCAATTATTACAAGAGATATTTTTTATTTGTTTCTAAAGTGTTTTGTCTGATATATTTTATTAATTTCTATATAATTTTGAAAAAATAAAAAAATTTAAAAAAATCAATTGATTTAATCATTGCCATCCCTGGTAAATACTGTACTTTGAATTGAAATACAGTCTTTATACAATGATTCAATAAATTTTTTGCATTAGTTAATTTATTTATTTCTTCACTTATCCTATCATTCACTTCTGACTTAGAATTTCTCCATTTTGACAGGAACTGAAGTTAAGTTGTATCGGAATATGTAGTTGAAAAACCCCTCGGATATTCTAAAAAATAAAATTCTTGAAAATTCTCAGTTCAGAGAATATTCTCAAGAATATTCTCCTAAAGATTATTCCTGAGAATTTTACAACATTAGGAAGATACCTACAATTTATGGAAAAAATTCATAGTTATATAACAAAATTTATTTTAAACTTAGTAGGGCTCAGTTACCCCATCTTCTGATAGTTCTTAATAGACATTACTACAATATATGGACAGCAACTCTGAGTGAATTATAAAAAAGGTTCTGGCAGAACCCTAAATTTGCTGTACAAGAGTGTTGTGGGAAAACGAGAACCCACCTGGATCTAACTCTGGAAACAGTTCTTCCTATGGAAGGAATCCAATCCTACTGGCTGGCCATTGTAAAGGCAGATCAAGCAGACTGGTAAGCAGGAAGTGAAGCTGTTCTCAACAATCTTTTTCCAGGCAGCACACTAGACATCAAACGACCAAGGACCATTCAAAGACCCATCAAGCAGGAAGAGCAGGACTACCACAGTGCATTCAAGCAATGAAAAGCAAATAGTATTTGCTGGGATGTTAACAAGTGGGTGCAAGAAAAGGGGTGTTCAGGCAGATTAAGGAAAAGAGGGATTTAGAATAGCCCAGAAACTGTACAAATAAGAAACTATCCCACTGAAGAACACCCCAACAGACATGGGCAGTAATGTATTTGAAAATACTTAAATACATATTTAAATATATGTATTTATAAATACTTCTTGGAGAGTATATTTAATTAGGTATTTAAATACATGTATTTATGAATACTTTTTGGAGAGTATATTTAATTATGTATTTAAATACTTTTGAAAAGTATTTAGTATTTGTAAATACCTGTTTTTAAATACATTTTTAAAATACTTTTTTGTGAACTGTTCAATTTTTCAAGGATGTACAGTACTAACCACCCAGTATTTAACTGGTACCACAGAACCCCTGAAACATTTTTCAAGGTGCTTGTGCTTCCAGAAAGTTCCAGGCTCAACAGGCTGGAACTTTCTGGAAGCACCTTGAAAAGTGGAACTTCCAGCCTGCTCTAGTGGCAATTGTCACAGACTCTCAGCTGCAGTTGCAGCAGCTGGCATCATCATGTGTGGTTGTGTAAAGTTCAGTGCTAACTGTGCAATTAGCCTTATCCTATTAATCATATTAGACAAGGACAACATTTGTAACATGGCTGTAGCAAGTGAAAGTGGTTGAAAAGAAGGTGGTAAAATAGAAGTTGTTGATGGTGGAAGTGAAAATAAAAATAGTGAATCACACCTGCACCCACTTTTTGATGGAAAATATTTCTGAATAACTTCCAAAGATGGTAGTAAAGTGAAGACTTTGTCTTCTGTGCCACAAAACAATTGCAGTCTCTACTTCTGCGACTTCTCAATTTTATTTGACTCTAAGCTGATGTTTGTGATTTTATGTGCTTTTTGAAAAGTATCTAAATTGTATTTGGAATGTATTTAAATACTTTCTGAAAACCTGAATTTTATTTAATATTTAATTACTTTTATTTTCAAGTAATGTATTTATTATTTAAATACATCTAAAGTATTTACTGCCCATGTCTGCTCCCCAAGAACCTCCGGTACCTTGAACTTGTGACCACCCCCCTCCTTTGGTTGGTTTTACCCCTTAGTCCGCTGTATATATAGTGGTTCCTGGACTTAATTTCCTGTATTGATTATGTGATCAGAAGAGGGGGGGAGAGTTCTGGTGATTAATCATAAGTCATATCCCTGGTTTAAAACTAGACTTTAGCAAATTTCTAGGACCCCATGTTTTTTTCTGGTTTCCCCTTAATGGTTCAAGCTTCAATCTAAGGAACTATTATGGACAAAAACCTTAATGATTTTTACAAGTTTATTTTTGACAATGAAATACCACTTTGGCTATCCACCCAACCTATACCCTAATGGTATAGTTTAGTTTAATTAACCAGTCCAGAACAAAAATGGTACTAGAAAAGGAGGAGATAGCCCAGACAACAAGATAAGTCAATTTCATCAAGGCAAAAATGAGGGGTTAGTATGGTTAAGATAAATGGTGAATTGAAACAGAACATAATCCTAACTAAAAATATTTTAACATAGATTTGGAAGGGGTCTTAAAAGTTGTACAACAATGCACAATCTTTAATTGTAGGGTGTTCTAGTTTCTCATGACTGGGACGAGTTCAATAGGGTGCAGGTTTATGCGGACAATCAGCACTAAGCTCATGGGTATCACACATGTAACCCATGTTTGTTTGCTCTTAGGAATTAACAGTGACATCCATAATTGTGCCATAGTCTTGCAACTCTCCACATACCTTCATGATGAAATTCTTGATAATCTGAGGGTCTTCTCACATATTTATTCACTATTATGAATCACTTGATTCAGATCCAGAATAGGTCTAGAATACTGTACCAAATTAATGGAACACTTGATCACTACCGTCTTTCCGGTTTATCACCCTCTTTCATCTGTCTTGATATTTGTTCTTTTATTCTCTTTTATTTAATCATTACCTTTCTATAAGGTAGAAAATTGGAGGGAGGTATTGGAAAGTAGAGGTATGAAAGTTAGTCGGAAGAAGACTGAATATCTGAGTTGTAATGTACAACCGTATGAAGGAGGGGGAGTGATGTTAATTGGTGAACGTATTTAAAATGGGTAGATCATTTTAAATACTTGGGATCAACAATCGAGGCAGAGGGAGAGGTGAATCGTAGGATACAGTCGGGATGGAGGAGCTGGATAACCAACAAAAGAGCCCACTTCTATTTCTTTATTGCTTAACTCTCCTTTGATATCACTGGCTTCTCCATCATGATCTATTTCTTCTCCACTAACAATTTTTCTTATTTCTTCTGACTGAAGACTATTAAATAATGAGTATACTTTTAAAGTGTTTGCTGACAAAGGGATAAATCTATGTAATTTTTGGGTACCTTTAATTGGGATAATCGGTAAATTGAGATGCTCTTGTAGGGAATTTTCTATTTCTGTAACTTCATTTTTGTATACCTAAAAAAAAAAATTGTGGAATCTAAATTAGTTGAGCAAAATTCAAAATTTTAAGTCTTTGGGAGTTAAAATTTGATTATCAATCAGTCGTTGTAAACTGGCTTTTGCTACTGATCTTTTCACAGTGCCACCTATTCCATCACACACGCTCTTTCTGTGCAATGTAGCAAAAAAATTCCACACACACCATCTATTCCAAAATTGGCTTCATGGTAGCATAAATTCAAAAAGTTTAATTTATTTTTATACTGGGATGCACAGCCATCAGTAAAGTAGTGAATTTTTGATAAAGTTGGATGCTGCTCACGAATACTAGGTATAAGTTTTTTTAGAAAGGAATATACTAGCATTGTACTGTGCTTATGACAATCAGAAATAAAACAATAACTTTGATAATAAATTTTTTTGCCAAGTTTAATAATATAAGAAAGGATGCACGGTACACTGGGAAGTTTCTCAGTGAAACCCTTGTGCTGCATCCTGAACAATAAAAGAAAAATTTTCTGCAAAGTCCCCTACAAGAACGCCTTCATTTTCTTGCATATTTTCTTTTAGCTCTTTAAAGTAATTGGATTGGCTTTTGTTTGTGAAATGCCTAGTTAATTTTGTAATATTTTTACTCAATGATTCCACAAAATCTTGTGGAGATTCAACTTTGTCTTTAATCATGCAGCTGTCCACACTCTCCCACTGTTTATAAGTTATTTCTTCTGCATTAAACATAAAATCTAAAGTTTCTAAATATCGTTTAACACCTCCCTCATGGGGGCATTTTTTACATTTGTGCATCATACAATCTTCATCTATGTTACAGACTGATAAGGCCATCAGCCTTTTGTAGTCCAAATCTTTAATCCCCAAAGCTGCTATCTGCAGCTTTGGGTTTTGATGGTATGTACATACACACACACGCTGTGTACCGCTCTGACCTGTGAGTACACACCAAGAAGGTCTTAAGTTTGCAAAAGAGCTAAATTCAGTTTTTGGATTAGCTTCATTTTTTATATATTCTCTGAATAATTCATGTAAATTACATAGCATCAATCTCTTCTGCATCTTTACTTTTTCTCCATTTTCATTAATAGTAAATTTATAATCCTTCATTCCCAGACACATTTGGCTAATCATTGCTCTCGTAAAATTCTCTTACGATCCTCTTCACTTCACTGGTTATGACCTTTCCTTTTGACATACTCGGAACATGCGGTAATGTACCATATTCTTTTTGCAAACTCTGACTTTTTCTCACCATATACGTAGAAGTTTCAAAGAATTCTATTTTTTTTTTTCAATTGAAAATGGATATAAAGATATAATTTGTAATTTAATCTTGCGATCAGTTGTAGAAATAAATTTGTCTTTAAGCTCTTGCATGACATTTTCATACCTAAAATTATATTAACTTAGATTTTTACTCAATTTCTTTTTTTTTAAGTTAGTAAATTAAGTATTAAATTTTATTTTATTCTCAAACAATCTATTGTTTCATTATGTATTGTACATATAAATAACAATAGGTACCATACATGTTTTTAATGTATAATAAACTTTTTGCCTTTTTAAATCATCATCCCAATGACCCTTTTTGGACAGGCCAGCAACAGTGTCTTCCTGGATAGAAGTCCTGTAGGCAGATTTTATACTACTACTAACTTTTCCTGATGTTGCTTGAAATTTTGAAGTGGCCTTTTTTTTGTTTTTGCTGTGAAGAATTACATAAAATTACAATTGAGATACAAATATTATTAAATTATATATGTATATGTAATGTATGTTAGCTTTGTCTAACTGAGACTTGATTTATTAATTAGATAAAAATTAAATATATGTTTATTGAAAGATTTCATCAGTTATATAAAAAATAAATATATGATTATATAAAGATATTTACCTGTTTTTATGGGGCTCTCATCTAAATATGGTAATATTTTATCGCTAAGTATATCCTTATGATGTTGTGGATCTTCCAAAAAAATTTCCTCAACAGGTGGAGCCGTAGAAATATTTGTAGATGAGCTACTACTGCGCTCAAAGGATTCTTCATTTGCTGGTAAAGGACACAGTTCTTGTAGCTGTACAGCCTCTTCTGCTGGTGCTGGTACAGATTCCAGTATTCCAGGTTGACTTCTTATTAAGGTGTAGCAATTGCTACACAATAGCTGATCCTTTTGAAGAACTCCATAACTTACAGAAGCCATAAGTTCCGTAACTTTTTTAATACTATTGAAAATTCTTTTTTTTTTTTTTTTAAAGGATCACAACAATATAATTTATTTTTTGGCATTTTTTAAAGTTATTTAGGTACACCTGTATCTTTCAATATATAGTTATAAAATCTGAAAATAGAAAAATAAAAAATAAAAAGTGAAGAAAGCCAGCATTAATAAAATTAAGTTTTAAGCTATATAATGGCTTATAAGCTAACTTTTTATTGCTGATTATGGTAGATCTTTGCTCAGGCAACATTTTTTCTTCAATAAAATTTTTAAAAAAATTGATTCCTTCAATGTCAAATCCTGAATTTTTGTTTTTTCAAAATTAAGTATTTTTTTTTATTAAATTATCCAAGTGAAAGTACCATTTTTGGTAACTAGAGCTCATTCCGCTTCCATCCATATAAAGTTTATTAAGCTATGACAATTAGAAGCTGAGATATAGGGATTTAAAAAATTCTTAGGTCACGATTTGGCCAAAATTTGACCTGACCCTAAATTTTGACCTATTTGACCAATTTTCAAAAAAAATTTGAAATTTATTTTTTTCACTAAAAAATGCCCCCAGACCAAGTTTTATGCAAATTGAAGACATGACCGTGTTGTTTATCTGTCTCTTTAACCTGGATTTACCCACTAGAGAAATATCCCACCTCATAAGGCAATGTAACAACCTCAAACATAACACACAAACACCACACACAGAAGTCATAAAACTGCAGATACAACAGCTCAACACAGAAATAAACAACAAACTTAAAGAAAAACAAACAGAAACATTTAGGAAATTCATAATAACACTAAACCATTCCATAGATACATCCAAGCTATACAAGACTATAAACAGCATTACCCACTCTAACAGTGGCATTCACACCTCACACACGGCTATCTGTCGCAGCCAAAATAATATCCTAACATATACACAACAAGCTAACATTCTAGTTAATCACTACGCAAAGATAAGTCAGAAGCACGCAGACAGACGAACAGCCAGACACAAGAAAACCTACAGACTCGACACGACCATTACACCCTTCAATACAGACCAGACCACCAAGATCATCAAAAATATTAAGAATTCAAAGGCTACTAGACCAGACAACATATCTAGCATACACCTTAAACACTTGGGCCCACAGGGAATACTAGCTCTCACAAATATCAGCACATATTCATTATTCATACAACACTGTATTATTCCTGACATATGCAAACAAGGCAAAATTATTACACTACTCAAACCAAACAAAAATCCAAAAGAACCAGCTTCCTATAGACCCATTCCGTTGCTTTACTATGCACACCTTCCAAAGTAACAGAAAGACTAATCTTACAAATCACCAACCCACACATACCACTATTGGCTACTCAACATGGATTCAGACCTCACCACTCAACCACGACATTACTCACTAACCTCACACAGCACATCATGAATGGCATCAACTCCAGATGACCAGCTCACTGTACACTATTAGCAACAATAGACATTAGTAAAGCATTTGATGCTATCCCACACTTCCCTCTCATAAACAAAATACTCAACACAAACATGCACAATAACACTAAAAGATGGCTGAGCAACTATCTTTCAGGAAGATACTCACATGTCACATTTAATGGCAAGTCATCCAAAAACAAGCTTTTTCCGAATGGAGTCCCTCAAGGCTCTGTTCTCTCACAAACACACTTCAACTTATACATGCATGACATTCCAACACCCATAGATAACAAACTTACCTTATCATCATATGCAGATGACATCACTCTAACATCCACCCACAACAACATTGACACCGCTACAAATAACCTACAAACATACATAAACAGTATACAAGACTGGCTCTCACACAATAGACTCAAAGTAGCGCCCACAAAATCAACCATCACTTTGCTTACAAGCAATGCAAAAGAACACCAGATAATTCCACAGCTTACACTAAACACCACCAACATTCCATGCACTCACAGGACCAAAATACTTGGGAGCACATCATCAGGACATTAAAACAAATGTACGTCAAGACTTAACACGCTTAGGGTACTTACAGGCACAAACTTTGGACACCAGCAGGAAACAACAACACTCATATACATACAATATATTTGCTCAGTTATGGACTATGCTAGCCCATGCTGGGCACCCATTATCTCAAACACACACACAAACACCTTACAGACAATACGAAACAACGCACTTCGTATCATCACAGGATGCACTCAAACACCACCAATAGAACACCTGCACACAGAAACAAAAATACTGAAAGTTAGGGAACATTTAGACATGAGGGGAACACAATTCATGGCAGCAGTGACAACTAACCCACAACACCCTTGCCACTACATGTACAATCATGCACTAACACCTCGCACCAACACCTCACACCATTAAGGTAACACCAGAGAGACATTATAACCAAATACTCCATTCTATACCATGCCCCACAGACATCACACAGTACAGAAAACACACACACACCCCTAACCCATGAAGCACTGACACAACTTGGTCCGAATGCGGTCCTAGGTGCGAGGCTACCACCCATTAGCAGATCAGATCGAGTGAACTTAGCACAATTCCAATGTGGACATCACCCCAACTTAGACATATAAACACAGACTAGACAACTCCACAGACGACACCTGCCACCTGTGCCAGGACACACCACAAACAATTGAACACATTATGACAGACTGTACCACTCTAGCACAATAATGAACACAACACAACACACAACACAACATAACATCACTAGTGCGCTGAACCTCCAGTCCACTCTGGAGAGGGCAATTGGTTACCTGCGTGCTGCCAGCTTGCTCGATCATGGTGGGCTGATCGGCTAAACAACAACAACAACACTTCCATGTTGCACACAAGTGCCTATTTCTTACCCCCTAACCCTAACCATTCTAGGCTTGCAAGCAGTTTGCTTCACACTTCATCTTGAAGTGACAGAAATTGTATCAAAACATGACTAGAAATTTTTTTATCAAATGAAGCAAAATGCGTCATTGGAACCTTTACGCAAAATTTTTTTTTACACAATTTGCATCATTGGAATGCGAAAGTGTTAACCTTGTAATTATATAAAAAAAAAAAGATATATATATACAGTATATACAATAGCAGAAAAATAACAAAATTGCGGGTAAATAATGAAAAAGTGCCTAACTAGCTGACGTGAGATTGACATTTTGCACAATTTTATGAAATGTAGTTCATAACTTGGATAACCTCAATAGGCCCAAGTGGTTTCATGTTTTTTAAGTAAAATGTAATGTTTAATGTAACTGAATTTCATCTGCCATTTCCTAGCCTAGGCAATGAATCTATGAAGATCTTTGTAGTTTAAAAGAAGTTTCTATATTTAACTGAGATGACTACTTTTGTCATTTGGAAATTTAGATACCATATTTTACTACCTACTCTCCTCAAAACCATTTAGATACACTAAAGAGTAATGAACCTGACACTGACCCCTGTAGTACCCCATTTTTCACTTTTTGCCACTGTGATTCATGGCTACTTAGAATTAACTTGTTCTCTGTCTTGTAGCCATTCTTCTACCCACTTTATGACTGAATCCAATATCCCCTGAGCTTTTAATTCATATGGAAGTCTCCTATGTGGAACCTTGTCAAATGATTTACTAAAATCCAAATAACGTTACATCATACCCATTGTCTCCCAGTTACAAACTCTAGAGAGTCTTCAGAGATTAGACAAACAAGACCTTCCTGATCTAAGTCTATGATGGGAACTTAAAATAAGATTAAACACCAAGCATATCCTCACTTTTGTATGTACTATGTTGCATTGTGTCTATCCACATTTCCATTGGGATTTGGAATAATTATATCCAACATATATAATCATTAATCTCTTTCCAGGATAGTATAAACCCTACATGTAAGTAGGTCCTACATATTGGCCTATAGGTTTCAGTGCAGAAATGAATATTTTATATTATGGATGTGGATTAAATATTCATAAACAAATACTATTTACTGATAAAAATGAATTTCCATTACTTTGTTGTCCAGTTCACCTTCCAGACATTGTATATTCATCCAACTCAAGTACACTACATAGACCTGTTGAAATATCTCTTCCCAACATTTTTTGGAAAAATGGTGAGTACCAGTACAGAACTAGGTAAAATTCCAGAATCCAGATGCATTTTGGACTTTGGAGACACCATGTAAACCATAACCAAAGTTCAGTTGGCTGAAAGCTTGATGTCACCATGCTTTTAACCAAACAGAATGTGTTAATATATATATATATAATTTTTTTTTTTTTTTTTTTTTTTTTTTAGTTCGGGAAGAACCGATTCGCCTCTATTTAAAGGGCATATCTCAGTGGAAAAACAAAGAAAAAGTGAGAGGAAAGACAGAGGAAAAAGAAAGGGTGGAGGGGACAGTCGAAGTGGAAAAAGACCAAGGACTGCAGGGTCGAGCCCCATCATCCTTGGGTGCTAGGGCCGGGAGGGTGCACGTGAAACCTCCAGGAACAAGCACGTACAAACGAGCACAAAGAGCACTCAAGAGCACGAGCTTATATATATATATATATATATATATATATATATATATGTGTGTGTGTGTGTGTACATTAGGGTGGTCCATAAAATTAAACTTCTGATTTTTCCAGCTCCCACGCACCTAATCTGTGTCACTATAGCAGAAAATAAGTTGTGAAAATTTTCACTCACATTGGTGCATAATTAGTGGCCACTCATGGGGTTATATGTTCTTCTCTGAGTCACATTACTATGATCTATTACAGTTGTTAATTAATGCCATTTTCTGGTCTTTCACAAGTTGCGAGTGTTAAATATAGCTAGCTATATGAAATAGATTTTAATAGATATGGTATTGGTATACCGTACATTGGTATACCATACATTGGTTTATATTGGTTACATTTACTTATGGTGATGGTCATGTCAAAAACATGTGGTTTTTACTTGTTTGACAAACTGGACCAAAAGATTTTAGGCAGTAAACTGCTCTCAAATGGCCAGGTCCTAGGTATTTTTATGCACAATCATGTTCTGAATAAGAAAAACACCAAAGTGCTGGAGGAAGTTTTTTCATTTTGGGAAAGAGCTTGTATACCAACACGCTGGAAGGACCACTGTTTGGAGAAGCTTTTGGTGTTTTTCAAAGAGTGGCAGGCTTTGAAAAAGAACAAAGGAAGGCAAAATCCAAAATAAGACATCTTTCAAATGTAAGTTGGACAATTTGTTTGACATTGCACATGAAAACACACACACACTAGATGATTGTTTGTCATTGTGGCATAGTGGGCTCTGTCGACAAAAAATTGGTGGAGAAGGAGCAAAAGGTTGCAAAGTGGAAAGCAGAGGAAGACATCCGAAAGAGGAAAGCAGTTGAAGAGCAAGCCTTGACATCTCAAACAGCCAAATTTGCTTCATCAATTTCTGGTTTCTTGAGGAAGCCACTGGAGGTTCCCCCCCAAGAACACATCAGACCAAGAATATTTTCAACTCAGAATTATCTTCAGCCTTAGACAGGATGGTGCTTTATATTGTATCTGAAACAGCTCACAGCCTTGGCCAAAATCTCGAGGAGCTGATTCTCAGCCAATCCTCTGTGAAACGCAGCTGAGACCCTCATTGTAGGTAGCAGGCTGAATCAGTCCAAAAAGGATTTTATTCCAAATGAGTGGTGGTGCACTGGGATGGAAAGTTTCTGCTAGACCTTACCAACAATGAGCAGGTGGGCTGGCTTCCTGTCTTAGTGTCAGGGTTGGCAAAAACCCAACTGGTTTTTTGCTGGGTTTTTGCCAACCCTGCTTAGTGTCCACCTCAGATGGCAACTGCCAGCTCTTGGGAGTGCCAAAAATAGCTTTGGGAAGTGGGCAACACCAGGCACAGTGTTCAATCTCTTGCAACTTTGGGGACTAAGTGAAAGAGTGGTGGGGATGTATTTCAACACTGCCGCTGCTAACACTGGCCATCCAGGATGTTGCTTACTCCTAGAGCAGATGTTGCAGAAAGAGCTGCTTTACTTTGCATGCAGGCATCATATCATGGAGCTAGTTGTCGCTGCCACGTTCATGGCGTGTCATGATGCAATTTCTGGTCCTAAATTTCTGTTTTTCAAGAGATTCCAGCAACAGTGGAACTACATCGACAAAAGCAAGTTCCAAACAGGTGTTGATGACCCCACTGTTGGTCCATCCTTATTACCAGTCAGAGAAAAACTTCTGAAGTTTGCCAAAGACCAAATCTAGCATGAAACATACCAAGATGATTACAAGGAATTTTTGAAAATTGCCATTGTCTTCCTTGGTAGAAATTGTGAATTGCCAATTTGATTCAAGCACCCAGGTGTGATGCATCACGCTCGCTGGATGTGCAAGGTTCTGTATTCTATCAAGATGTGGATGTTCTGGGAGCAATTGCAACATCTCACACTGAAAGAGAAACCATGCTTGCAAGACATGAGCATCTTCGCTATGACAGTCTACCTGAAAGCACGGTTCACTGCTCCAATGCCTGCTTCCGCTCCAGCCCAGGACTATTGCCTCTTGGAATCATTGAGGTAGTATCCACAGCAGAAGATCTCCAAAGCAGCCAGTCAGAAGCTGGCAGGACAGCTTTGGTACCTCTCTGAGGAAATGATTTCATTGGCCTTCTTCAATGCCAATGTTCCATCTGCAATGAAATGTCAGATGGTCACAGCCCTATACAAGAAAGATGATGGAGAGTAGATTCCAAAGCGTGTCAACCCGCCTCTCAGCTTGTCTATGGAGAGCCTTGTGATGAAGAATTTGATGAGGTTCTTCGAATGACTGCAATTGTCTGCAGGTTTCTTGAACAAAGATCTGGATGAATGGGAAAAAATGGAGTAGTTTTAGCTAGCGCAAACTTAGCACATTGAATTATGTTATAATTCCCCCAATTTACACAGAATTCATTTTATATGGAAGGTTCAGGAAATACATCTACCACATAAATTGGGGGATTACTGTAGTTCATACACACTTTTCAGTGGTTTAAACAAGTTGCATGGTCATCTTAACAGATCCATGTTAAACCAAATCTATCTGAAACTGAAAATTTATAATCAAAACCTTACATAATGTATCAAGGCAAATTCATGATTGGAAGAAATTTCTGAGACATTGTGTATCAGTGGGTTTATGGGTATGGATGCAGGTACTATGGATTCTTGTCTCCAACCTGCATCTGGATTGTGGTATTTCACCCAGAACTAGTAAAATTAGGGTTCTACCCCTTCAGACTACTTGCTACCTCAGCTACTAAACTCAAAATATTGGCCCCATAAAAATTTCAAAAGGTTCAGATTGAACTCTATGCTCTAAAAAATATTGAGCTATAACACTGCCCAACAAAAAAATATTTTTTTTGCTGGTGATTTAATTCTAAGACCTGTTTCTGGATAATATTGATGTGCTGATTTCAAAAATCACCTTAGATTTTGTCCATCACATCAGGTTTTTGTGCAATGTGCAATGCAATGTGCCTATTTTGGGTGATCCATGAAGGGCACTTATCAAAATTGATGATTTTTGAGACCTGTTAACAGCTGTTTTGCTGTTAAAATTTTATCTGTGGAATACGCAAATCTGTGCATTAAATCTAAAGGTCATGTACAACATATTAAAATCTTGGGTATCTGTGATTTCCCCAGGTGTGAGCGTGACGTCATGATCATGGATTCATTTTTTGCTTATTTAAACACTTTTAATCACTTTGTGTCAATATTACCATTGTATATTAAAGTTCACTCCCTGCACAATTGTTTACTTTTCCATGCTGATTCTGAGTATGTAAAAACTTATTTTTTGAAAAGAAAAAAAATTGGGCATAACCCTGCCAAAATGCGATATCTCCAAAATATCCGTATTTGATTGCTCGAAAACCTGACGTGATAGGCAAAAACTAAGGTGATTTTTGAAATCAGCACACCAAAGTTACCTAAAAACAGGTGTTAGAATTAAATCAGCAAAATTGGTGTTGGGCAGTGTAATCAATGAAACTAGGTTAAATTTGCATAGCCAAACCTTAGCCATGTTAATAATTTCATTACTCTAACACAGGGATGGCCAACCTTTAGCCAGTGTGTGCCACATAGTAAACCTTAAACCTGCAAGTATGCTGCCTTGGGGCAGTGGGAGAAATTGGCCAAGCGTTAGTGAGGCCTAAACACTTGGAGGTTTAGGATGAGTGCTAGCTCCCCCAGTGGGGTCTGAGACAGAGTCCTGGAAGCCAATGCATTTTTAGCAATATCTAATCCCAAATCAGCTAAAAAGCTAACTGTATATGACACTTTTTTTTACATTGTAAGAAAATAAAGTATAAAATTATAAGGTATTGCATTCTGCAATCTAATAATTATTTATGAAGCAATATTCCTTACCTGCATTTAATGTGGCCTCTGAATCCGTTTATTTTCCAATATATTTTCTATATCTGGCTCAAGTTTTGAACAAACAAGCTGCAGATTATTCTTGAGGTGCTCATCAGTTAACCTGGGGTGATATTTGTTCTTAATATAATTCATGGAAGAAAAGGTCTGCTCACAAATGTACGTTGATGCAAACCTGCATACATATTGCACCCCAAATTCATGCAACCTAGGAAAGTTAGCTTCTGGTATTAACTTCCAAAATGCTGTAAAGTCTTGGTGTGCAGTATTGCGTTATCACACAATTCCTTAAATTTGCCTTGCAGATAACTATGATTTTTCAATTCTAAAATTTCCAACTGCACATCTGCTTCATAACTTTCAACTTCAATCTCAGAAATAGCAAATGGATTGGTGAAAAGTTTCACATTTTTCTTTTCATCATGAAAACCTTGAAACCTTGATTCAAATGAATGTAGCAGAGAAGAAAGGCTATTTTGATATTTTTCAAAATCAACATGAACACCACCACTATTCACAGAATTAAATTCAAGAAGACATTTAAAATGATCAAGATTTTTTTACCAAAGGCACTGATAAACAGCCTTAGTTTTGCCATAAATCTTGACATAAGATTAATGAGGTTTGAGAATAGAATGTATTTCCCTTGCAAGTTTCTGTTGAGCTTTTTAAGGTGCTCAATAATGCCAGTAAGAAAGGCAAGGTCACTTAGCCATTGTTTATCAGTTAGTAAACTACACTCATCAATGAGTTCACCTTTTTCTATTAAAAACATTAACACTTGTTCTTTCAGTTTCCAAAATCTCATAAAAGCTTCTCCTTTTGATAACCAGCACACTTGGCAATATTGGAGTAACTCCATCCCATCAGTGTCACCCTCAAATAAATTTCTGAGTTCACATTGATGTAACATACATGCTCAAATTTTGTTTATTAACTGTACCACAGGTTCAAAAACATGAAAATTTCATATCTTTTGCACATAGGCCTCTTCATGAATAATGCAGTGATACTTCAAAAGTTTGCAGCCTAGAAAGTTTTCAAGTGAAGCGACACAGCCATTTTTTCTTCCAGTCATGCAAGGTGCCCAATCAATACAAATACTATCTTCAACACACTTCTTTAGTTCAGTAAATATATCATTTCCCACGGTGGAGATGAGAGAGCATATTGAAAGCAGTTCCTCAATCACATCAAACTTATCATTTATGCATCTTATAAAAATACAAAACTGTGCCTTATCAACAGAATCACAGCTTTCATCTAATGCTAATGAAAAAAATTTGCATGAAGGATTATGAAATTTAATTTTGTTGCTTACATCACAAGCCATATCATCATTTCTCCTCATAATGGTGTTGCAGGATAAAGCAGTTTGGTCCAGGGCTGTGGAGTCGGCACATAAAAAACTGACTCTGACTCCTCAATTTTTTGTCACTCCGACTCCGACTCCGAAGGTATATTAATTCTAAATCTGCTATGATGATAATTACACAAGAGGCATTTCATCACCACCACGTGAATCATCATCATCTGTGGTCATTGTTACGGTAACTTTGTCTGTAGTAAAGTATCTTGTAAGTGGTGCTTGTCGTTCAGTAGATTTCTGATCTTTTGTTAACTTTGAAGTAGTTGCAAGGTTTTTATTACTATCTTTCTCAATGACAACTTCTAAAATTTTGGGATGGAAATGCTGCAAATGTCTTTTCAAATTTGATGCTCTGGTTGGTGCATTTTTATCAGAGCCAGTAAAACCACTGATTTTTGCTTCACATAATTTTTCATCATCATCATCATCATCTATCATACACTGACACACAAAATGTTTCCCATCTGTGGTTATTGTAAAATATTCAAAAACTGCAGACTTTGTTAGAAGTGTCTTTGCCATTGTGAAAGGGGTTTTAGACTTGAAAGTTAAAAACTTATGAAATTTAGAAAGAACTCGAAATTAAATAAGCATTAAAAATAAAAAATATTATCTGAAAAGAAAAAATGAATTAATGGCATTAGTGTCTGAAATGGAAAACATTGTGTTTATTATTTAAGTGGTTTAACCACCATAGCTGCCAGTGATATCACACACAAAAACATTTTATTAAAATTTATATTGAGGTCGGAGTCGGTACATTTTTACCGACTCCGACTCCGACTCCAGCACCACCAAAATTGCTTCCACGACTCCGACTCCGACTCCACAGCCCTGGTTTGGTCTACGAGTGATTTAATTTTGGTGCCACTTACTTGTGAAGCAAATGTTTCTAAACATTCCTTAATGACCCTGACCCTGACCTTGACCCTTTCATCTACGTGTAGTCTTCCTGGTGATAGCTTTACTTATGTTAGTGATAGTTGGAACACTACCTCATGGTTGGATCATTGTATTTATACACACGATGCAAATCAGGCAGTTCTGTACTCCTATGCTAGTTCTGACCACATGCCCCTATTAATTAAGTATGATATTAATTGTATTCCAATGCTATCACAGGTAAATGATACACACAAAGTGAAATTAGACTGGTCATTCACAGGTTTTTCCTTTCAAATTGGATTCAGCATACAAAACTGAAAGCTCACTTCACAAGTAAGGAATATCAAAATATTCTCCATAATTATCTTGCAATGATTGAAAAGCTGACTCAGGAAATTTCCTTATGTTGTCTTCCCATTTTTAAATATCCAAGAGCTGAAGAAAGGCTATATTTTTCAAACTTTGAAACCTAGTTTTGATTTGGCTGCAAATTGCATCCAAAATTTCATAAAATAGCCAAATTTAGGGAAAGAGCTACACATTTTAAGATGTTGCTAGAAAATTAACTATAGAATTATATCTTGAATTTCTTGTAGTTATTTGTTTATTGTGTATTATGAATAGATAAAATAGTAATTATGAATAATTTATCACTCATGTTATCTTTTCTCCATCTTTAGTTCAAGATTCTAGCTCACAAAATGCATATTACAGTCAACCCTCGTTATAACGGACTAATAGGGGGGAAAAGGTGTCTGTTATAGCTGATTGTCCGATATAACCGACGGTACTGGTAACCTACGGTATACGTATACCAGTGGCGGCTCGTGGTAATTTTACTTACGCATGCAGTCACATGCATTACAGTGTAGTACATATTAGATAAGCTGTATTTTGTCTTTTATGGTATTCTTATGAGTTATGTAGTAACCGAGGATAGAACCAATATTATATTAATAATATTAATAATAATTTTAACTTTATTTTTTTAACTTAAATAATAATTTTAAATTCATTGAGTATATTATTTATGCATGCAGTGCATGCCTTGCATTCATTAAGAAGCCGCCCCTGACGTATACGATACGGCAATGGAGATACTATATACAGTACTGTGCACTGTCTGCTGAACACGATACATGATAAATGATACAGAAAATAATGAAATATAATAAAAATATAAAAGTTAGCTTGTCCTTGGCCTTACGAATGTCGGAAACAGTTTGCTTTTTCACGCCATACTCCACGCACACCTTGGCCACCGAAGCACCCGCCTCTAACTTCTTGATTAATTCCAGCTTCTGGGTCACCGACAGGGTCACACGCTTCTTCTTTTCCTGGTTAACGTCGCCAGTGGTGTGTCCAGTTTATCTGATATCCACTCTAATGGGGTCCGTTATAGCGAGGGTTGACTGTAATATCTTTTAGGCTCATTTAATTTCTGCAGTCAATGTGGCAAGTGGCAGAGTGAGCCTTAACTTCCAACCAGTCTCATGCAAGTTTGGTATCAATGAATAGATTTTATTAGTACCAAATTTGCATGGAAGTTTTTTGGAGTTGAGACCCATTGACATTTTAATGTCGATATACACATTTCTAAAAATGTTTCCTTTTTACCATAGTGGAACAAATGATATGAGAATTTGAAGATTTATGTTAATTATGATTTCGTTTATTCAAAAAATTATTGACATAGGTAACATTTTGAAAACCATCCAATATATTCTTTGTCAATAAATGATTTTTGTTGTCAATAATGCTCTTATTCTAAGAGAGCCAATTTTCCACTGAAGAGAAATAAGCTAAAATCGAGTCTTGAAAAGGATGCCTATCTGAGATTGTAGTACCCTACCTTTCCACTGTATACTCTCGCGCATATTCGGGTAGTGGGCCACCAGAGGTCAGGCTGTGAGTTCGTATAATCTCAATTTTGTTGAGGATGGAAAAATAGTCACATTCAAACATTGCAAAAGACTTTTTTCCTTTGCACATTTTTATAATAGGGAAGCATTGCTTCCCTTGCTTCCACTGACTGCATGCCCCTGGTCAGAAGTAACCACAGACTAACTGATAGTCTTTCAGATGACTGTGATATTCTAAGGTAATGTAAACAATTATATGCTCAGGGAAATACTTTGGTTAGAAAATTTCATGTGTACATTAGATGTTATGTTGATTTTGTTCAAAACTTTTTGTACTCCAATGTATACAGCTCATTTGTGGTGGAACTACAGGGTGTATAATTTGAGAAAATTATATGTTGCATATAATAATATTTTTAGGAGTTTATTAAGAACTCAGATTTATAAATGGTGCTCCTTCTAGTGTCAGTATACTGTTTGTGGTCAATAAGGTGCCTAACTGTGCCAATGTCATTCACATTTTTTATTTAGATTCATCACTAGGCTTGATGAGTCAGTCAATAAGATAATAGAAGCCATGGTTAGTGGACTGGTCTCAGATATATTTTATAAATCTCAAATCTGGAAGCATTGGCATAGGCAATTGTATGTTCATTATGCACAGTGATTCACTGGCCTACTTAGTCAGTGCTCCAGACAACTATCTCTTAATCATCTATGGACCTCTTGTATAATGTTTCTACCTGTTGAGTCTGAAATAAATTGTTTGTTTATTTGTTTGACCTCTTCACCTTCAATGTACAGCCACTTCTTGCATAATAGCAGAGAAATCTGATAAGAAACCTTTACCATGTATGCTAGTTTTTCACCTTTTTTTAGTAAATAATCCTTGTCCTGCTAGGCTTGCTTTTTTCTTAGTAATAAAATCTGTAAAAGTGGAATTAAGTGGGTACTTAAGGTTGAAGTTCTTGTGTTTCTGCTTGAAATGCCTTTCCAAGTTAAATTTCTTGGGGACAGCCACAGTGTCATTGCATATCAAACAAACAGGCCTAGGCTTTGAAGTTTTACCAGCACTGAATGAGAAAAAACTGTTTGGTCCATGTAGAATTAAACTCCCTGATAGCTATGTCATCATCAAATTTTTTTGTGCTGGAAGTTGGCTTCCTCAAAGCCATTTTATATGCAGAAAAACACAAAATAAACTAATAGCTTGTTCAACATACACACAAACCTCCACTATCCACTCTCATACAACTTTAAACATGCACTGACTAATTATAGCTGAAATTAATGCATAGTTGCCAAGTGACAAGTTTTTTCAATTTAATTATCTACTAGATATTTTAATTTGCATCGCTTATTTATCAGTAATAAACAACAAAATACTCGGCAAGAAATGCAAATGCAAATACAATGAAAATATCAAATGACACATTGACTTTACATTTGCTTAATGAAAAATGCTGCCTAAAGTCAACATATAATTTTATATTTTTGGTGATGTTGCATGCCACTCTCAGGGTTGCTGTGTACCACTAGTGGCATGCATGCCTGGGGTTGGCCATCCCTGCTCTAAAATGTCATATTTGGGAAAATGCTATATGAGTATACAGTAATTCCCCAATTTACACAGAAGATGCATTCCTGAACCTTCTACATAAAATGAATTCCACATAAATTGGAATTTCTTTGGGTCATCCTTAATTATTTCTCTTGATGAAGGTGCATGTGTTTCTAGAAAACATTGACACTTTTGAAATAATGATTATTTGGGGCCTTCATTTATTTATTCTTAAAGTATTCTTTCCCTTAAAGAACTAAATTAGTTTATCTGTAGATAAATTGCTAGTCTCTTTGTATGTAGAAGTCAAGTACCTACAGTATAATTACCCCTCTATACCAGAATTTGCTTCATACTGGACTCTATCTTAGCAGACTGGTATTTTTTTTAATACCAGAATTAGTCTGGTATTAAAAAAATGTCCAGTAACATAAAACCTCGCTTACTTGACATCATTTGGTAGCCCCACATTAACCCTCTCCCCATTGTAAATGCCTTCCATTGTGTTAGAATGCAATTTGATGCTACAAACGAGCATAACAGTGTGGTATTATTTATTAAAATTGCAATGAAATTCATGGTTATCATTTAATAGGATGAGTCCTTTAAATGCCTTTAAGATATATTGTATAATTAATATAATAATAATAATAAATAACAATGATGATGACAACATTTATTTAGCATTAGATTATCAAAAATTTGTAATAGGCCCATTTTTTATATCTAAAAGTGGTATTGGGATCCTGGGATTAAAAAATTTCAATCCCAGGATTGGGATTCATCAGTGTATATATAGAATTTCCAGATTCATTATATAATGGAAAATTCTCTATACTGGACCGGTGCTCACCAATTATTCCAGTATAGAGGGGTAATACTGTATTTATTTAACTTATAGATCTTAATTTTCTCTATTTTATATATGCCTGCATAATTCAGGAAAAAAAGTCTTCAGCTCATCTCCTCATCAAGGCCTATAAAATATTTGGCTATTAGGCCCATCTATGGTGGAGGTAAATTCAGGAACCTTTTCAACTAAACATAGCTACAGCTGCTGTATATTACAACTTAAACACGAGGCTCAAATGTAACAGGCTCTAAATCTGTTATTTTTCAGGAAATGAATGGGAGCTCAGTGGACACAAATGCAAATATTTAGAAGATATTTTTTCTTCCATCAAATCTTCACCATTGGTATTGCTTCATTTGCTTTTTAACTTAAGTT
Organism: Bathynomus jamesi; assembly: GCA_023014485.1. Lineage (NCBI taxonomy): Eukaryota > Metazoa > Arthropoda > Malacostraca > Isopoda > Cirolanidae > Bathynomus > Bathynomus jamesi. Next base: position 1,285,359 of record JAJOZX010000216.1, on the reverse strand, counting down.
TTAGTTAATCTTATCTAGTTTGGGCTTTTATGATGAGTACAGGTCCATTGTATCTCAACATATGATAGTACTATAATTAGAAAAACATGTAGGTGGAAGTTAGGTTCTAGTAGCTGTAATGATAGTTCTACCTATAAATGAACAGTTGATAGATACATATTTAAAGAGAATAAAATTTAATTCATTACATTATGTGGAACAGTTAGAAATTGAAGTATTGACTATAGTTTGCTTTAGTGAAAACAAAAATATATCTATAGGCCTCAGACCTATTTTAAAAAAAAAAAAATTTACCCTACCATTTTAATTAAACAATTTAAGCTGGATTCCCAAAACTTAAAGGTTACAGTTATAAGGTACCATGATGTGTAATGGTAAACAACATAATAACTACAACTGCAAGCAACAAAAATGCATTCAGCAGTTTTGGAGGGACTCCCTCAATTTTCTTTTTGCTCATGATGGACTCGTATATTGATTTGGTAGGGCTGGTGAGAGCTGCCACAGGCCCTGAGGAGAGAGTGGTATATAGGCCCCCCTGTTTACTCAGTATTTTATGAATGTTTTTTGTGTACATAACAAGCAAACAGATTATATGTCCAAGTCACTATTCAAAACATACAGTATGAATAAGCAACTTGGAAGAAAATAACCATTTTATTTTTTGAATCAATTATATTAATTCTATCACCATACAATTTACAAATGCAGTACCAGTCCATGCAGGTAAGACAATTGTTTACTGCAAGATTTTCATAATTAGAAGTGTACACTCTTTGCCTTCTCTCTAGCAGAGTGGTAAATGATTCTGATGAAATTTAAAGTATGGGCTAACTGGCTTTCAATTACAATGGTTCCCAGATCTTATCAGTTGGTCTTAGGCATTGGTGGACCGCAGATAATATTTTATCCGTTTCAGTTTGACTATGATAATCTCTATAAAATGTATGTTCATTAATTATATTTCCTGTTATTTAATCAATTGCTTTATTAATATTTTTAGATTTTATCCCCCCTCTTTCCAGGTCCCCTAGAGGTCTGGGCCCCGGTGATTTAACCTGGCTTCCCCACTGTCTCAGTGGCACTGGATGTTGGCTAGCAACTTAACTTAAACTTGAATGAAAGAGAGCAGTGACAAGTTTTGTTGATGTATGTGAAAGGAGATTGTTGAAAATGAATATAAATGAAGGTAAGGTTGATGTCAGTGAGAAAGAGTGAGAGTCAGCATGTAATATCATAGTGAATGGAGAAAATTTAGAGGTTTTCTGAAAGAATTTAAATGTTTGGGCTGCTTGACTGACCAAAGAGCTGCAAGTACATTTCCAGAAAAAGTTCATCTAAAAGTTTTTAAAAAGCATAAAAAAAATGACTAATCAGTAATGATTGGGTTTGTTTTTTAATTTTATTAGTCACTGAAAAGAATAAAATATCCCCCCAAAAAATATTGGGTCTCCATGCAAACTTTTTTCTGAAACTGTACATTGGAAATTAGTAAAACGGGGCAATAAAGGCCAGGATTGACAAAAACCTGGGTTTTATTGAAAAATAAAAACCTACCTAGGGGTTCTTTAGGGTTTAATTGGGTTTTATCATCTTATGGATAAATTATAACATAATGAAAAATAAATAAGAAAAAAAATTTAAAAATATTTATGAGGGTTGGTGCAAAAGTAATGGCTCTTATTTTTCAGTTTGTAAATACAATAAGAGGCATTACTTTCATACCAACCCTTGTAAATTTGGTAAATACATCAAAAACAGGAAAATTTGGTAAATGCATCAGACTCTGCTCAACAAAAAATGTCTAATTTCATAAATATTCTTTAATCTTTATTGTATCATTTTCTTTTCAACTTTCACTTCAGACCAGTTGTTATGTACATTAGGGTGGAGCGAAAAATACTTTTTTTCTAGTATGAAGTTCTAATAGTGATTAAACATTGCATTTAGTGGACGATATATACCTGCCAAAATATGAGTTCATTTGTTTAATATTTTCAGCTGCCACCAGGGGGCTAAATTTAACACAATTTTGGGTAAAAAGGAAAAAATGCTTCTATTTTAGGTTTATCAAACTATTATAAAATTTTATCTTAGAATTATCTAATAGTTTGATTAAGATTCTTAAATGATAAGAATTCGTTTTGTAAAAATGCCTTTTCATATGCTTAATATCTTCAGCTGCCACAAGAGGGCTGAATTTAACTTAAAAATGACAATTAAGTATGATTCTGTATTTACTTGAAAAAGGGAACAGTAATAAATTAGGATGTCTCTCCGCCTTTATACTGGCTTGAGACAGTTAAGAAACGTTATTTCGTGCCTTAGTGGAGTTACCACCCTTTCCCCAACCAACCTCCCTCTAGAAAGGGTTCTTGCTGAAGACTATTTAGTAATTTGCTTTTGTGTCAAATTTTGGCTGTTTTTTCCTTGATTCTAATTCTAATGATTCCAATGTCTCTGTTTCGATTTGTAAGTTGGACGTATTGGTTATAGCAGCACTAGTTGTTTGTGAGGATTCCAGACGTGCTTTTTCCATTTCCTTTCGATGTTCTCTTGCTTGTAATCATCTTGTGTGTGCTATGTCAATGCTTCCTATCACCATTATTCTGCGTGTTCGTTGGTCATTTAAAAAATCCTGCTCTTTTGGAGGGACTTTCTTACTCTTTTCACATGAGCATCTCCTAAACTCCTTACATTTGCAGGTGCAGATGTCAAACAAAGTGCATTTTGAAGAGTTTTCAAATTCTTGAAGCTGATTTTTGTACTTAGGCTGATCCTTGCGTGACTTGTATGGCTTTAATAAGGACCTGTATTTATCATGGTACACTCGCATCATCTGTAAAACGCGTGTATGTGAAACTTGGCAAAGGGGCCTTCTTCCAAATATTTTCTACCTTTTTGGAAACTGCCTCTGCTATTTCAGAAAATGAAGGCTCCTTGTTATTCATCTGCTCCTTCACTAAATGTTTTGTGAACAGGTAATCTTTCATAATGCAATTATAAGTTGGTAGTTGCATATCACTTATCTCACAAGGTACTTCAAATATGGCACACTTCATATGACGCGTTCGGTGGAGAAGGGGCGAACGCCACAAAATTCGAAAAATGAGTTTTTTGTCGTATAATTATCCTTTAAAACCTTTGCTTTACCTATGCAAAAAATTAGATGTTAGTCTACACTCTTTCACGGTAAAATTTAGGTTTTAATGTATCTCAGAGAAATTCACTCCGCATCATTGCTTCACATTGAACACATCTAACTACTTTCTGGTCACTCGACAATGACCTGTGATGCTCAATTTGGCCAAATTGAACAAAATATAAAAAATAATTACAGCAATATTATTTACACCAAAAAAGATTATGTTACGGCCATAACTACAGCCGTTTCGCAGCGCTTCCTAGTTGTAGAAATGAAACAGGCTGATTTTCTCGATTTTGACGTCCTAAAAACGTGCATTGTCATTAGGAAATCAACAACTACTAAATTTACAGATGCAAGAAAGTTAATATTTGACTTTCAACACAAAGAAGGCTACGTAATATCTACTGCATACCGCACAACCCCAGATAATAGCCATCCCGTCAGACTGCAGAAAGGGAAAAAATCCTACAGTGTCAGTTTATTCAATCTAGCCCAGCAGACACTGCAACCAAAGTATTCCCAATTGCTGCCAATAACTAAGGAAAAAATAAAAGATCTCAAAGAATTATCAGACCTAATGCCTGCAACTGCAGTGAACTATTATACAAGATTGTTAAAGGAACTGGAAGAAACCGAAACAGTTGAAGCAGGTAATACAACATTCGACGAAGAGGACCAAATAATGGATTACACCAGTTAACATCAGAAGCTATCAATAAATAATATTGTAAAATTTCTCGGCGTTTTATTATATCGACATATTACACAACAATATTTTACTCAAATATGTGTTCAAATTCATACAACATTTCAATAAACCGGAAAAATACAAAGGTTTAAAGTTTACAAACTTTAACTGCATTTTGTGGCATAATTTGAAAATGTTGCGTTCGCCCCTTCTCCACCGAACGCGTCATATGTTCTCTAGTGAAATGTTTATATTTAGTATTTGATGCCATAATATTTTAAGAAAAATTCACAATCACAAAATATCCTGTAACATCAAAACATTATATAATTAATATTATAATATATTTTATAAGTATATATAATATTATATAAATAAACTAAAATTATATATACATTATAACAAGCATTTTATAATAAAATCAATATTATCTCTCTATAAATCACTTTAAATAAAGTTTTATAATATTCCGATCATATTAAAAAACTCCAATCAACTGAGTGACTAGGCCTACTACCTAAGAAGACAAGTGTTAACACACTGTTCTAATGACTCACAGAAAGAAATTCCTTCACACCAAAACCCTCCCCCACAACCCTCCCCAAACCCCCCCCACAACATTCAGTGTAGTCTCAACATGACTCAGTTACTCTAAATTGTAACTTCAGCTCTCTTGTGGCAGCTGAAGATATTAAGCATATGAAAAGGCATTTTTACAAAACGAATTCCTATCATTTAAGAATCTTAATCAAACTATTAGATAATTCTAAGATAAAATTTTATAATAGTTTGACAAACCTAAAATAGAAGTATTTTTTTCCTTTTTACACAAAATTGTGTTAAATTTAGCCCCCTGGTGGCAGCTGAAAATTTTAAACAAATGAACTCATATTTTGGCAGGCATATTTCGTCCACTAAAGGCAACTTTTAATCACTATTAGAACTTCATACTAGAAAAAAAGTATTTTTCGCTCCACCCTAATGTACATGTAGGATTGTAAACCTCTAAATCTTTGTTTATAAACTGCCCCAATACTCAAGTTGAAACATGTTCTACCCTGTTTACACACAAGGACACTACTAGAATGCAAAGACACGCACAGCCTACTTCAGTTCTCCTCTGCCTCTCTTGCAGGGTTGCTAGATTTGGCAATATTTAGATGTAACAGGCGATGAAAAAATGTATTTGTAGCTAAGGTAAAAATTAGTGATAAATTTTGTCAAAATTGTAATAGATTAAAATTTAGTAATATGCATAACTTTTTAATATTCTATAAATATATTAAGAGACAGGTTGTATATGTAAAAATGAATAATGAATAAGTCCTATATAATCTTTATATTCAAATATTCATTTTTACATGAGAACCAAAATCACCTAACGTAAGTTTGGATAAAATTTTGATTTGCTTTCTATTTTTGCCAAATAATTGGTGAATTGTTTAATTTTTTTAATATTCTTTAATATTTACTGTATACTTGTATAAGTATATACAGTAAATACTTGATAAGTCAGACTATATAGGGCTCTAGCCAGTCCGACTCATCGCAAATTACCTTAATTACCCCTCCCCCCCCTATTTACCCCTAAAGAGGCATAAATACTCTCTAACCTTTTAAGTTTGATTAGTCAGAGTCTAATACAATGTTCAAAATAAACATAAAAAAACAACAAAACTTTGTTTCACTTCCTGTTGCTGGATTTATTTTGAGTGTGAAACACAAAAAATGTTATTGTTTACCTTTTCGTACAATACAGTATTAAAAAAAACTTCACTTAGTAAAAGAAACAAAATAATAATGGCACTTGACATAGGAAATAAAACATTTCTCTCAGTAAAATAAACAAAAGAATAATAGCACTTGACAGAGGACGAGTCCGACTCATCCCAAATTCTGACTCATCGAGTATTTACTGTATATTTAATTAATAATTTCACTCTCTTGTCCAATGGCTATAAACCTTTCATTACTGTATTTCTCTAATTCATTTCTTCTAATTTCTCCCAATAATGACTTGTACTGTACGTATGAATTAAATAACTATGGCGTATTAATTATGAATTAATTTATTGCATAATTTGATAAACTATGACATCATAAAGTAACTTGATTCTCTTCACATTTTCCATACCTTGAATACTGAATCACATGTTTAGTATGTGGATATCTTTCGTATTCAATGTATGGTAAATTCTTTAACATATTATTATTATTATTATTTGACCATATTCATCCATACATCCATATCTTATCTTGACCATTATCTTTTATTAATGTTATTAATTAGTCACTCATCGACCTACCTATTGTCTAATTATGCCCTATCAACCTATCAGTCCATGTTACTTGTCTGTCTATGTTACGCACACAACCTATGTGTATAATACTTATGCACTCGTACATGTCCACTGATAGTCATGATTATGTACATGTAAATATGGCCACATGTATTCTTTTTACTCTTTCTTTGAAGTGCATTCACCTCTCGCAAGCTACTCATTCATGCTGACTCAAGGTGTTCAAACTCCACTGTCACCAAAAGCAAGCTTCTGAGTCTGACACCTTCTCTCTTGTTGCTTCTAATCATAAAACATATATATATATATATATATATATATATATATATATATATATATATATATATATATACAAAGGTGGGCACCCGGGCCTCAAACTGGACCGACGGTCCCGTTCCTTTCTGAAGATAGGACCTAGGAACGACTCGGTCCTCATATACAGGGTGTCCGAGAATTATCTGTACAATTTTTGGCTGTTATTAAAAGTCAACCATGAAGTGTAGAAATTCCAGTGTTGTCCCATTTTACAGAGAATCTCATTAAGTTTTTTCTGATACCACGTTTTGACAAGTTTTTTAGAAATGTACGCGGGTGACAGACATTGATGATTTAAAAGCAAGAATCACAGCTGCTATTGAGCGAATTGATGTGGATATGCTGCAGCATACATGGCAACATTTGGAGTATCAATTGGATGTTTTGCGAATCACTAATGGTGCACATATCGAATGTTTGTAACAACGTTACTTTAATAAAAGAAACTTTTGAAAATACAGATTCTAAATAATCTTGTTTAAGAATTTTACGTGTGTTATCAAGAATTTTATTAAAAGATGAAATTGTACAGATAATGTTCGGACACACTGGAATTTCTAAAAAACTTGTCAAAACTTGGTATCAGAAAAAACTTAGAGATTCTCTGTAAAATGGGACAACACTGGAATTTCTACACTTCATGGTTGACTTTTAATAACAGCCAAAAATTGTACAGATAATTCTCGGACACCCTGTATAATATAAGTGAAAAATTTGATTAAAATGAAATTAAAGATATCGGGAAATCTTTAATTTTATTAACGTAAATTATAATTAATACAATACATAAATGATGAAAAAAAAAGTTAAGTTAAATGCTTGAGTTTCCCTTCAAGAAGACTAGCATTTCAAAATGGCTGTCACTGAGTCGACGATGTCGAGAGACATGTTGCCCACAAATAAGGTGATCAACTAATTAAAAAGAAATAAAAATTTGTTACGTTTCATCATAACTGACTGACATTTGAGTGTAATTTAATGATTATAAATACTTCTAGACAAAGTTGTAAGATTTTTAATTGAATTTACTGACCTTCTCTTCAAAGAGAGCCTTGGTGACTCTGGATGGTCCAGCCATGGCCTCCCGTATAGTCGGCTGAACCATGGTCCTCTGCCTCTTGTTGTCGGGGTGCTCCTGAGGGTCTCCTCGCCGCTTCTTCTTTTTCTGGAGCTCCACCCCATCCTTGATGCACTGGTCGAACTGGTTCTGGACATGAGGGTGGCGCCTGGAGACATGTCACTTGAGGTTGTTTTGGCTCTTGTTGCTTGTCGAGAGGATGTTCTTGTTCGGCAGGCACAGCAAGCACTTGTACTCCAGGTTCTGCTCACCCTTGGGGCCCAGGTATTCAAAGTATTTGTCCAGGGATTGCCGGGTTCAGTTCTTCCGCTAGGAGCTCCAGTTACTTGACTTGAAGTTGAAGCACTAACATCAGTAGATTCTTCGTCTCCTCCAGGTGTTGAAACAAGTTTCAGTTCAGTCTCAGTCTCTTTCTGAGTCTTCTGGAGGAAACGATCCATCTTCTTTAGAACTTCAAATAATCACTAAAAAAGACCGTCTGGACTGGACCGCCCCGAATTGCTTAAAAATGGACCGTCGCTCCTCATTTAGGTCCTCACTGAGAAAAGGACCGACTTTCCCGCTCACGGTACGGTCCTTTAAGGACCGAGTTCCTGGAGTTCGGTCCTTTTGGAACTCGGTCCTGCCCACCTTTGTATATAAATATATATATATGAAAATTATTTCACGAAAGTAACACGTGAAAAATATTTATGATGAATAAAACCACGAAGGAAAGGAAACACAGAATGGTGCTCAAGCGCTTTTGTCTAATGACATCCTCAGGAACACTGAAGTACATAAAGGGTTACAGGAAAAAAAAACATATTATATATATATATATATATACATACAATAAATGGAGAGAGAAAAAAAAAAAAAGTTAAAAGTTATTAAACATTAAAGGATTGTGAGAGGAGCATACAAATTTGTAAAAAACTACCGATTTTTAGCACAAGATTAGCACAAGATCAAATTAATTGTTTCCAACCGATGTTCTAGGAAAAAAAAAAAAAAAAAATTAGACTGGAAATCTGCCTGGGTTTTAGCACTTTGCCCTTCTTGTTTAGGTTCGATGTATATAAAAATAAGTTTTTAAAAAAAAAAACAAGTTATTTGAGTAGCATACAAGTTTACCAAAGATTTAGCGTTCTACCCTTCTTATCTAAATCTGTTCTGAAGGAATTCAAAACAACAGGATCGAGTTGAAAAAGACATTTGCTTATGTTGGTTATTTGTGAGTTGGATAATGGCAGACTCAAGAATATTTCTATTAACAATGTTGCTAGAGTGAAATAAAACTGAAGCATTATTCCAATCAATACAGTGGAATAACTCGGACAAAAAGGGCACTGGACGACTGTCCTGTTCTAACGGAATATTGATGGTTTTATACGTGTGTGCAAATCCTTTCCCGTCTGACGTATGTAAAAGGAATCACTGTTTACAACCAATTTTATAGATAATGCCTGAATTATTGGTAGGGCTATTTTTTACCATGATATTTTTCACAATATTGTTATATGAAAATACTACATTAATATCCAAAAGTTTAAGTACATTAGCAATGCCTAAAAAGGCCGGGAAAAATGGAAGTACTAAAATATTTTTTGACAAAGTATGAGTGTTATTATTCACACGATAGAAAGTTTGTTTTGCCTTGTTGAGACAAGATTCCATAAACGCAGATGGATAACACAGATCACTTCCAATACCGTTGATTTTTTCCAATTCGGCATCGATGTATTCCGGACTGGCGATCCTAAGGGCGCGGAGAAACATTGAAGAAAAAATGGCCTTCTTAGTGGGGTGTCATGTCCCGAGTAAAAATGTACGTAGGACAAATTGTTTGGTTTTTTCCGATAGATACTAAACTTAAAACCTGGGCTTTCCCTATGTACATGCACATCCAAAAATGGGATTGAGTTGTCTTGTTCCACTTCTAAAGTAAACTTAATGGAGGGGACTTGATCATTTAACTGAAGGAGGAAGTTATCCAGGTCACGATTCATGGGCCAGATACACAAAATATCGTCGACATACTGCAACCAAGGGATGCCAACCCCCAGGATTCTTGGAATGTAAGTAATTTCGAAAAACTCCATATAAATATTGGAGAGGAGGGGCGACAAGGGGTTGTCCATGGCCATCTCAAAAACTTGATAATACTCGTTATTGAAAGTGAATTTACAGTCTTTGATGCAATGCTTAATAAGTTCCAAAACAATGTGTGAAGGTAGTGGCAGGTCATACTTATGTAATTCTCGGGAGAGAAAGTCAAGCATATCATCAATCGGCACTTTTGTAAACAATGAACAAACGTCAAAACTGATCAATCTATCGTTGGTTTCAGTACATGCATTATTCAATTTTTCAGTAAGATCCATGGAATTTTTTACAAAAAATAGTCAGTGGAGTAAAAAAAGCAAGCTCAGTGTGTTTTGAACCTTTCTTTGAAAAACATTAGTGATGATGCAAAAAGTGCCCTTGGATATGGTATGTCCTTTTTTATTGTTAAAAAACCTTCGGCTTTACAAATTTGTTACAGTCTCGCTTGTTTTGAAAAACAGTGTAATCTCCCTCAGTATTTGTTTAACATAGTTAAAGGCCTTGTTTATAGTGCGGCAAATAGTAGTTACGAAGATAACTTTCCTAAATGTTTCCGCAATAGCCTCTCACAATTAAAAAAAAGATGGGGAGCTCCATATTACTAAAGCAGACAAGGCTAACACCATAGTTATTATGGACAAAGTGGACTACATCAGAAAGATGAACGAGCTTCTCCAGGACCCTGCCACATACAGCAAACTTAGGAAGAACCTGCAGGATGATGTCATCAAATCATTTAATAGTGGCTTGAAACGCATTCTCAAAGATCACAAGGACTTAATTCCGCTTTTCATGTCCACTTCACCTTCTCTGCCCTACCTTTACGGTCTTATTAAAACCCACAAACCTGGCAACCCTATGCGCCCTATAATTAGCTGGGTGGGCTCTATTACTTATAAACTCTCCAAATGGCTTGTCAAAGTCCTGTCCCCCATTCTCGGAACTATCTCTGATTCACATGTAAAAAATTCCATGGATCTTACTGAAAAATTGAATAATGCACGTACTGAAACCAACGATAGATTGATCAGTTTTGACGTTTGTTCATTGTTTACAAAAGTGCCGATTGACGATATGCTTGACTTTCTCTCCCAAGAATTACATAAGTATGACCTGCCACTACCTTCACACATTGTTTTGGAACTTATTAAGCTTTGCATCAAAGACTGTAAATTCACTTTCAATAACGAGTATTATCAACAAGTTTTTGGGATGGCCATGGGCAACCCCTTGTTGCCCCTCCTCTCCAATATTTATATGGAGTTTTTTGAAATTACTTACATTCTGAGAATCCTGGGGGTTGGCATCCCTTGGTTGCGGTACGTCGACGATATTTTGTGTATCTGGCCCATGAATCGTGACCTGGATAACTTCCTCCTTCAGTTAAATGATCAAGTCCCTTCCATTAAGTTTACTTTAAAAGTGGAACAAGCCAACTCAATCCCATTTTTGGATGTGCATGTACATAGGGAAAGCCCAGGTTTTAAGTTTAGTATATATCGGAAAAAACCAAACAATTTGTCCTACGTACATTTTTACTCGGGACATGACACCCCCACTAAGAAGGCCATTTTTTCTTCAATGTTTCTCCGCGCCCTTAGGATCACCAGTCCGGAATACATTGATGCCGAATTGGAAAAAATCAACGGTATTGGAAGTGATCTGTGTTATCCATCTGCGTTTATGGAATCTTCTCAACAAGGCAAAACAAACTTTCTATCGTGTGAATAATAACACTCATACTTTGTCAAAAAATATTTTAGTACTTCCATTTTTCCCGGGCTTTTTAGGCATTGCTAATGTACTTAAACTTTTGGATATTAATGTAGTATTTTCATATAACAATATTGTGAAAAATATCATAGTAAAAAATAGCCTTACCAATAATTCAGGCATTATCTATAAAATTGGTTGTAAACAATGTGATTCCTTTTACATAGGTCAGATGGGAAAGGATTTGCACACGTATAAAACAGCATCAATATTCCGTTAGAACAGGACAGTCGTCCAGTGTCCTTTTTGTCCATTTGTCAGAGTTATCCCACTGTATTGATTGTAATAATGCTTCAGTTTTATTTCACTCTAGCAACATTGTTAAGAAATATTCTTGAGTCTGCCCATTATCCAACTCACAAATAACTTCAACATAAGCAAGGTCTTTTTCAACTCGATCCTGTTGTTTTGAATTCCTTCAGAACAGATTTAGATAAGAAGGGTAGAATGCTAAATCTTTGGTAAACTTGTATGCTACTCAAATAACTTGTATTTTTTTAAACTTATTTTTATATACATTGAACCTAAACAAGAAGGGCAAAGTGCTAAAACCCGGGCAGATTTCCAGTATAAATTTTTATTTTTTTATTTTTTTTTTTTTTCTATAACATTGGTTGGAAACAATTAATTTGATCTTGTGCTAATCTTGTGCTAAAAATTGGTAGTTTTTTCTTAAAAATTTGTATGCTCCTCTCACAATCCTTTAATATTTAATAATTTAAAATTTTTTTTTTTTTTTCTCTCTCTCATTTATTGTATACATATGTTTTTTTTTTTTCTGTAACCTATATATAGGCTGTAACCCTTTATGTACTTCAGTGTTCCTGAGGATGTCATTAGACGAAAGCGCTTGAGCACCATTCTGTGTTTCCTTTCCTTCGTGGTTTTATTCATCATATATATATATATATACACAGTATATGCCCATGTACTTTGTTATACTTCTAACATACTAATTGTCTATAAATATGAAACTGTAAAACTATAGTTAACTGTTTAATTGTAATTAACTGTAATAATTTAATATGATGTACCGTAATTAATGTACTTTAATGAAACTGTAATTAACGATAATAAGCAAATGTGAATTAATTGGTAATTATAATCATATTTGTAATAAACCAAAATTACAGTGTACTTAATAATGTGCTTGGGTTGTATTCAATGTACTACGACATTATGTCGCCATTTAGGACTGTATTACTCAGTGACTTTTTTTTCTTTTTTTTTTAATGTGTGTTTAAATTATACTTAACATCCAAGAACTGTTTAGATCTCCAATTAAAGGGAGAAACTTAACCTTCAACTGCACTACCCCAAAATTTAGACATTTAATTCTTGTATTATAAATGCAATCACTCCTGTCTTAGCAGCCCTTCAGCGAGGAGGTTGAAGCCCTCCTCGAGGAGTCTGAGGGCCTCCTCCCTTTTAAATTCTGGCCTGAGCCATGGTCGAAAGAGGTCGAACCTCTCCCCCTGTAAATTTAGAATTAGACTCAAAGGCTGAGCATTCATTACCTGTACATTTTAGCACTAAATTACAGCAAGAAAAAGTCTCTATCTTCTCCTTTGAGCCATGCTCTCTTCAGAGAACTTAGTCTTAAATAGAGAAAACTAATTTCCTGATACGCTATAAGAAGATTTGGGGAACTGTCAGATAATTTAGTAAGTTTTCCCAGAATCCTCCGAGCCACTATAGAAGAACTTGGAGAGTACTATAGACAAAACTACTGCGAGTAACAAATCTGTTGCTGCCTTCTAACCAGAACCCCCATCAACTTCGAACCAAACAAGGCCATAGATGGAGGGTTAACATATATGTTATGACAGTAATCAAGTATAACCATAAAATGCATTATTTGAATATGACACAAAAATTTAATATTAAGGCCTATGTAAAATAAATATATATAAATCATTGCAGGTGTGTAACTGGATTTTCAGGCAAGAGCCTATTTTCGTGTCTATTTTTTCGTAAAATTATTTGATTTGATAACAAAAAATTTACATATAGCTATTGAGAATTTGTTTTATTTACATGTAATAATAAATATCAAAACTTTGAAATTGTGTAATAAATACAAATGATTTTTGTAACTGTTTCAAATTAAGTATTTTGTAAATTTTTTTTTTTCCAAACCTAAGTGGGTGGGTTTTAAGGTATGATTTTTAAATCTAATGGGGACAACTGAGTTGGGCCCAATGAAGCCAACCCTGATAAAGGCTCTCATAGGAAGAAAGTGCTTGAGTGTAGGCCTAAATGCAGCAGTTGGTTTACACGATGGTGTACTGGTGCCAACACATATATATGGATATGAGACACTTGTTTGGCAAGATAGTTCACTGTAGAAAGTTAATAATTTAAGAAATTTGAGTCATTTAAGACAGATTGACTAGGAAAGGTGTTGGGTGAAGTCATTGGAGTTGAGAATGGAAGATAGTATGCTGTGTTGATATGGTCATGTGGAGACACTGAATAATGATAGAATTGTGAAAAAGATGTGTGATAGTGAGAATTGAGATGGCGTAAAAGATGGAAGGATGTAATTAGTTAAATGTGTCATGAGGGTTAATGAGAAACAGAAGAGTGGAAGCAGTTTGTGAGGTCTGTATATAGAAACAACCAACATACCACGAAATATATGAGGCCTTCCAAAGCAAAAGTAGCACAAGTGCCATTTTTTTTAATCGTCAGAAAACGTGTTGAAATTTATGCGACCTTCAGATAGAGATAACGCATTATTTTTCACGGGACTTTCGACCATATGAACATTGGCATTTCTGCAATTCATCCATTACCATATGATAGTATATGGTCTGAGGAACATCTCAGTGGGTATAACTCATTTTTGCCCCGGATAGCGCTTGTGCTACTTTTGCTTCGGAAGGCCTCATATATATATATATATATATATATATATTATATATATATATTTTAAGTTCAGGAAGAACCGATTCGCCTCTATTTAAAAGGGCATATCTCAGCGGAAAAACAAAGAAAAAGTGAGAGGAAAGACAGAGGAAAAAGAAAGGGTGGAGGGGACAGTCGAAGTGGAAAAAGACCAAGGATGACAAGGACTGCAGGGTCGAGCCCCATCATCCTTGGGTGCTAGGGTCGGGAGGGCGCACGTGAAACCTCCAGGAACAAGCACGTACAAACGAGCACAAAGAGCACTCAAGAGCACGAGCTTAGAACCCCCTTGCGGGATATATATATATATAATATATATATATTATTATATATATATATATATATATATATATATATATATAAAATAGGGTGGTCCTCAGAAAGGGGTGAAATTGTTATCTCCAAAATTTTTGTGTGATCATAGCCCAAACGTACCTACTAGATGAGAAACTAGTGCATGTGAATTTTTTTTTAAATTAATGAATATTTAGGGTATGCACATGGCTGCCATTTTTAATGCCCTGTAATGCTTGGTTCTGACATGGCCTATATAGCAGGCATAACTCAGAACGTAAAAAAAAATTGTGCAATTCGCCATGTTTCTAATTCCAAATTATGTCACTAATTAATTAAGTTTACAGTTGGCAACTCTTATTTTTGAACATACTACAATTTGGCTTCATATTTCAAATACTGTACTAACAGTTTTCCCCAGTTACTTTCCTGGATAGAGTGTATTAAGTGTTCATGCATCACTGGAAATCATTTATCTTGGCTTGCTTTTTAACGACTTGGGTAAATATTTAATTATTAAGTAATTATTAATTAATTAATATTAATATTTAATTAAGGTGAATATATATTCTATAGCATTATAATTTGCTGATGCTTAAAGTTTCTATATTACTATTGTTATTATTTTTGGTTTATGTTGAATAATAATTTTTTTCTGGAAAGAGATGGCACCAATACTGGAATTGTTGTTCATTGGGATGGGAAACTCCTTCCATTCCTCACAGAAAATGACTACATTGATCATCTCCCAGTACTGATCTCTGGAAAGGATGTTTCATCATTATCAGAGGAGAACATCCAACTCCTGGGTGTTCCAAAGCTCGCATGTGGAACAGGAATGGCGCAAGCAGACGCTGTGGTTGAGGCCTTGAAGGATTGGAAGGTTGAAGACTGAGTTGTTGCCATGAGCTTTGATATGACTCCAAGCAATACAGGTCATATTGGTGGAGCTTGCACTCTGATTGAACAGTGACTGGGAAGAAATTTACTCCACCTTGCTTGCAAATACCATATCTTGGAGGTTGTTGTCAGAGATATCTTCAAGACAGTTCATGGATTGTCCAGCAGTCCGGAGGTTCTCCTATTTCAATGGTTCCAAAAGAATTGGCAGTGGATCAGTCAAGCAAACTTCAAGACTGGAATGATGGATGACCATGTCAGTGCAGTTTTCAAAGAGAAGAAGCTCTCGACTACTACATAAAAGCTGTTGAGTGTACACAACCCTGCGACAATACCGCTGACTCCTGGAGTTTAGTGTAGTCTTCCTAGGTGGGACACCTCCCAGAAGGATTTGATTTGGACAGCCTGGCCCCATACACCATGCTCGCTGGATGTCAAAGGCAATATACTGTCTCCAAATATTCATGTTTCAACCTCAGTTTAAGGTGCCCCCCAAGGAAGAGAAGTCCATTTAAACCATGGCCCTCTTTGTTGCTCTTGTCTATGGGCTAGCATGGTTCAAGGCTCCCATAATCTTTGAAGCCCCGAGCAACAATATCTCCTTAAGAAAATTCAAGAATACAGGAATGAAGTGGATGGAGCAGTTGGAGTGGCAGCTTCATAGATATTCCAATGACATCTGTGGTATTTGAGCGAGGAGTTGGTAGCTCTGGCTCTATTCAGTTACGCAGTTTCCAGTATGGAGAAGAGAGGAATCCTGGAGTCACTGAGGGTAAGGGAAGGAGAGAAAGATCCACCAAAGAGAATTAAAGTGCTGGAAAAGGACATTGTGTCACTGATGCTGAAAAAGCTGGCATCCAAGAATACCAACTGCTTCTTCCAGACCACGCTACTAGGCTCTGGATTCATCTCTAAAGATCCATCCCAATGGAAGGCTGATCCGCAGTTCCTCCAGGCCAAGGGAGTCCTCTGAGATATGCTGGTAGTGAATGATGTGGCTGAAAGATGGGTGAAGCTAATTCAGGATTATAGCTCTTCCATTACGAAGAATGAAGAACAGACACAGTATCTGCTGCAGGTGGTCACTACACATCAATGCCAGTTTCCAAGTGCAAGCAAGGCTAACTTGTAATCGTGACGATGGGAGAGTTGTTTTCCTGTTTCAATCAAATTGTTTGTGTTTGGTTTGCCTCTAATTAATAAATTAATCACTTACATAATAATTTACCTATAGATATGTAATACTTGAGTATAATTTTCCTAATACAAGAGTCATTCTATAGGGAAAGAGATCAAACAAACAAGCTTTTCTTAGTCAGCTTGTGTATACCCTAAACAAAGTCATAATGACCTAAAACTTGGTATGTAGTGTTTTCTTGGGGAAAGGAACCAAATAAACACTGAGCACCAAAAGAAATAAACAACAATGATTTTGTAGACAACCCTTATATATATATATATTATATTATATATATATATATATATATATATATATATATATATATATATATGTATGTATGTATGTATGTATGTATGTATGTATGTATGTATAGGGTGTCCGAGAATTATCTGTACAATTTTTGGCTGTTATTAAAAGTCAACCATGAAGTGTAGAAATTCCAGTGTTGTCCCATTTTACAGAGAATCTCATTAAGTTTTTTCTGATCCCACGTTTTGACAAGTTTTTTAGAAATGTACGCGGGTGACAGACATTGATGATTTAAAAGCAAGAATCACAGCTGCTATTGAGCGAATTGATGTGGATATGCTGCAGCATACATGGCAACATTTGGAGTATCGATTGGATGTTTTGCGAATCACTAATGGTGCACATATCGAATGTTTGTAACAACGTTACTTTAATAAAAGAAACTTTTGAAAATACAGATTCTAAATAATCTTGTTTAAGAATTTTACGTGTGTTATCAAGAATTTTATTAAAAGATGAAATTGTACAGATAATGTTCGGACACACTGGAATTTCTAAAAAACTTGTCAAAACTTGGTATCAGAAAAAACTTAATGAGATTCTCTGTAAAATGGGACAACACTGGAATTTCTACACTTCATGGTTGACTTTTAAGAACAGCCAAAAATTGTACAGATAATTCTCGGACACCCTGTATATATATATATATATATATATATATATATATATATATATATATATACACACGGCAATACCTTGCACAGCGCAGTTAATTGGATCGTCTATTTTTTGAATAAAAGTTGAAAGTTCGTCAAATGAAATAGTACCGAAAAGAAATTAGAAAATAATAGGAAAATTGCGTGCTAAATTTTAAAAAATTGACGAAAATACAAACTGTGCTACATCAAAACCACGCTGTTCAAGTTATTACTGTATACACACAGTACCTTGCAAAAGTATGAGTCCACTGTCAATCTGATAACTATTTATTAGATAATCTGTCGTATGAAAATTGGTTTTGATACTAAAATACACATTAACTAGAACCTCTGGTTCATATTAATGTATAACTAAGTTATTATTTAAGTGTATAAAGTTGTATTAGCTGGATGACCCTCTAGTCTGCATAAATTGGACTTGAGGGTTGATTTATTATATTACTTATAACGCATGTGTTTAAAGATCTAGCTAACTATTGATGATGGATCTGCAGTAAATGCTCCTAAGCTATTGTTATATCAGTATTTACAATTAAGAGTATTGACATATTCACTTAAATTCTGAAAAACAAATTTATCCAAAATGTTTCTCATTATAATCCTAATTCATGCTGTTTTTTTTCTTTCACAGGCTTAAGAAATGACAAAAAGTACAATTTATGGTGAGATTAGATGTAAAATAACACATTTGCATGGTGAGGGACTGAGTCAAAGAAATATAAGTGAATCTACAGGTGTTTCCAAAACTGGTGTAAAAACAATCTTGGCTCATCAGAGATCAAATGGGACCCCCAGTTGGTCGTCCTAGATTAGAGAAGCCTTCTAAACTTTCTCCATCTGATCTACAATATCTAAAGATTACTTCCCTTCAAGACAGACACAAATCCAGCACTTCACTTGCAGCAGATCTCGAAAAAACAACAGATGTCTCAGTTGATCCCTCTACTGTACGAAGGAAGCTTAACTCATTTAAGTCTTAAAGGATGTGCTGGATTTGCATCTGTCTCGAAGGGAAGTAATCTTTAGATATTGTAGATCAGATGGAGAAAGCTTAGAAGGCCTCTCTAATCTAGGACAACCAACTGGGGGTCCCATTTGATCTCTGACAAGCCAAGATTATTTTTACACCAGTTTTGGAAACACCTGTAGATTCACTATTTTTCTTTGACTCGGTCCCTCACCATGCAAACGTAGGTATTATTTTATATCTAATCTCATCAGAAATTGTACTTTTCGTCATTTCTTAACCCTAGAACACAAACCCTAGGACCGGGTTACACCATCACAAACCCCGGGTGAATTTTACCCATTTTCGGAAATTAATATAAAAAGTTCTAATCGTGCTTTATTAAATGTATAGAAATAAATTGAAAATATAACTCTTGTACTTTAATTTCCTGCTATAAGAAGTTAAAAAAACATAAAGTAAGTACTGTGATGGGTAACTTAGATAAACCTTACTCACAATGCTTTAATACTACCTAACCTAACATTAAAATCTACTGTGAAGTTAATACTGCAGCTGCAGAGTTGAGCGTTGGCCTACAGTCACCCGAGTCATGAGAGCCTCAGCTGGCGCAGCCACAAGCCTCCTGGATCGCTACGAACTGTAGTGGAGATAGACAAAAACAGGGAAATTTTTGAGAGGCGAAAACTGACTTATGTGCACTAAATATTTTTTGTAGATATTTATTCATCATTTATGAACACTTTTTCATTGCAGACAACTTCAAAGAACATTATAACTTACCTGGTATTATACACAGTCAACACACAGGGCAGAAGTGGCGAGGGCACACAGGTCCATGACACTTGCGGCACTTGTGCCGCGTCTTCCTGTCGGACCCCTTAGGGCACACAACGCAGCGCACCAAGGCACCACTACTCTCTGCTACCACCGTGCCTGCCAGGCCTGCAGCAGTGCCAGGTGAAGGGAAGTTGCAGATTGTGCAGATGAGTATCTTGAGGGGGCGTGACAGGAACGGCGAGTCGAGCCTCTTCTCTGCCCAGGGCATGATGAGTCCCAGTGCCAATATTTGCATATATTTCCTCCTGATGATCCTGTTGCCACCTGTCCTAATTGCATTTTCATTGTGGATGACCCAGGAGTTGAGTACACAGGTGTTCAGCATCCCATAAAACACACACAGCGGCCATCTCTTGGTCTTGTGTCCACAGGAGTAGTGGGCACACATCTGGTCGAATGTGTCCACACCACCTTTCATGTGATTGTAGAACTCGATGATCTCCAGCTTTCCTGTGGGTCCCAGGGCTGGCTGTGTGTGCATAGAAGACAACAGCAAGACGAGCTTCTTCTTGGTCTTGGACTTTGTTGGGATATATGTCACCAGAGTCATTTCCTTGGTGAAAAGGAATGCACTTGACCCTAGCCTGCGACTGGCCGTTTCCTTCATCTGCGATGGTATCTCCTTTTTATTTCCCCTGACTGTTCCAACAAGGGTCATGCCACAGTCTAAGAGGTCTGTCACTAAGGGCACAGACGTGAACCAGTTGTCTGTGGTTACATTCCTTTGTGTCTGGTGGTATGGCCTGGTCAGCTCCTTGGTGTAGTAATGGCCAAGGTTGATGCCCTGCATGGGTCTTGTCCCATCCTTCGCCAGATAAGGGATCGCACCCACTAAGTACTTGCTATTGCTGTCATTGGCAAGAACAAGCTTGATCCCGTATTTAGCCGGCTTGTTGGGGATGTACATTTGGAAGGGGCACCTTCCTCTGAAACCAAGCAGCTGTTCGTCGACAGTCAGGTTCTCGCTAGGCACGTACATCCTCCCACAATTTCCTATAAAGTTGTCCCAGATCTTCCTAATGGCTGCGAACTTATCTGTCTTCCGCCTCTCCTCCCGTGTGTCAGGGTCATCAAAATGCAGACAATTCAGTAGGAACTCAAATCGACCCTGAGACATGGCCGCACGGTATGTGGCTGCGCCAGTGCAGGGGTTCCACATCTCTGATGTTGATAGATGATTGTCCCTCTGGCAGCCACTGAAGATGATAACCCCCAGAAGTGCACGCACCTCGGCTGGTTCTGTTCGAGAGTGTGTTCCAGTCTGCCGGCTGTACTTGGCAGCCTGCAAGTGGATTCGCTTGTTGCTCCATTCAACAATCTCGTCGATGATTTGGTCCTCAAACAGCAACGTGAAGCACTTGATTGGGGTGTCAGCACTCCGTGCCTCCGCTGTTGGCCCTGTGGTCATGCCGGATGGAAGGATGTTCCGTGATGGAGTTCTCATCGACGAACGAGACTGTGGCCGGCAACTCCACCTGAAGCCAGAAGTGCTTGCCAGGGTGCTGGTGTGGAAGTCAACGACTGAGGGAGCATCGTCGTCCTCATCAGGGCGCCTTTTTCTTCCCCTACGAGCAGCCGGGGCATCAGGAGAGGCGGCAGGGGCATCAGGAGAGGCGGCAGGGGCATCAGGAGAGGCAGCAGGGGCATCAGGAGAGGCGGCAGGGGCATCAGGAGAGGCGGCAGGGGCATCAGGAGAGGCGACAGGGGCATCAGGAGAGGCGACAGGGGCATCAGGAGAGGCGACAGGGGCATCAGGAGAGGCGACAGGGGCATCAGGAGAGGCGACAGGGGCATCAGGAGAGGCAGCAGGGGCATCAGGAGAGGCAGCAGACGTAGAGGCACCAGGGTCTGGGTCGAACACATGGCGGCTGGTGATAGGCCTAGCTGTCACGTGGGGCGAGCGTGGCTTGGCTGGTGTAGACGTGTGCCGTGGTTTTTTCCATACACGGCGTCTGGTCTCCTCATCACTATGACTACTCTCATCATCATTTTCACTTGGTTCAGGTACATATTCTTTGTCAATGTCACTATCATACATGACCTCATATTCTAGGTCATCTTCATTCTCTTCATCATCAGTTTCACTATAATCAGGTAATTCCCCAGTTGTGTTCATAATTCTTTCAAGCTCATCACTTGCGTAATACTTCACCTGTTTATTAGACATGATTCTTGCAATAGTAATAGCACTTTAGTACACCTAGAATGTCATAATCAATGCCTGTAAAGAAAAATAACGTAAATAGCAAACCAGAATATGTACACCACTGCAAACCTTGGGAGATTTCCACCCGCTAATAATTGCACCTTGTATCACAAACGTCGGGTGAAAATCACCCAAAATGTACTCTACAGGAAAAATCAAGCGAGCGACACTTAAACCACTACCTCTCTCGACCATGGCTAAACACGCACTGCAGCTACTGGGCAAGGCAGGTGTCTGCCACCACTCCCCACAACATGGTCACGTGATCAAAATATCGTGGGGTGATTTTCACCCGAGGTTTGTGTTCTAGGGTTAAGCCTGTGAAAGGAAAAAAAAAAAACCATGAATTAGGATTATAATGAGAAACATTTTGGATAAATTTGTTTTTCATTCAGAATTCATCAGTGTAATGAAATGGTTGACCACTAATAAACTCTTCCTAAATACCAGTAAAACAAATTTCATGATTTTTACTAATAAAAGAAATGTATATCTTAATGAACTTAATGTTAATGAAATTGCTATAAAGGAGTGTACTGTAACAAAATTTCTTCGTGTAATGCTAGATAAGAATTTGCAGTGGAGTGATCATGTGAATTATATTGCGAAAAAGATTTTGAGAAGTATTGCTATAATGTTTAAACTTAGAAATGTAGTCCCTAAACAGGTTTTATTGACTTTATCATACTCTTGTTCTTCCTTATATAACATACTGCACCCTTGTTTGGGGAAACTGCTAACAACACATTAAATGGTATCTTTGTCATCCAAAAATGAGCAATAAGGTTATTATCTGATGCTGATTTCCATGATCACTCTAGTGCATTATTTAAAGAGCTAAACCTACTAAAGCTCAATGATATAACCCAAACTGGCACATTTTATTTTTATTTACAAGTGTAAGAACAAAATCATTAATTTGCAATGGGTAAATAAATATTTTGTAACTCAAGAAATCCACTCGTATCACACCAGAAATAGATCAAAGCTTGTTATACCTCAATTTAGATTGTCTTCATCTCAAAAACTACCCATTTTCATTGGATTGAAACTATGGAGTGACTTGCATGCCAATATAAAAAAATATTGTGAATGTAAATTTGTTTAAAATAAAGTTGAAATCTTGATTAATAATGGCATACTAACAAAAATCTGGGATTAATGTCTACTAATATTGTTTAATATTGTAATACATGTTTTAACTATTAATAATACTTATTTACTTATGTATTTATTTATTATTATTAATTAGTAACAACTAGCTGCTTATTAAAAATAAGAGCCCAGTAAAGCCTAAAGTTTAAGGGCTAAATTAAATAAAATAAATAGTCGAGCTTCAGAAAAAATAAATAAAAGAAATTAAGTGAATGTTAATACTCTTAATTGTAAATACTGATATAACAACAGCTTAGGAGCATTTACTGCAGATCCATCATCAATAGTTAGCTAGATCTTTAAACACATGCGTTATAAGTGCAGTGGAACCTCAATATACGAACTTAATCCGTTCCTGAGGGTTGTTCTGATATCGAATTGTTTGTATATTGAATCAATTTTTCCCATAAGAAATAATGTAAATTGGATTAATCCGTTCCAGACCCCCAAAAGTTACCCCTTACGAAACATTTTTAAGTCAAAATATTGGTTAATTAAACCTGTAAAATAAGACTTACATGCATAAAATCATACATGAAACCTGTAACAACAATAAATAATGCAATATTATACAAATAAATGAAAATTTAACCTGAACTTTACCTTTGCTGAGGAGTGATGATGGCCTAAGTGGAAGCTGGAGAGGAAGGTGGGGTGGAGGAGAGAGATTTGTGCTCTCTCCGCTGGCTGGAGAGAAACTGACCGGCTTCTTTCAGTTTGGATATGAGGGAATGGTTCGTATACAAGGACAATTTTTTCTCGAAAAAGCTGTTCGTATACCGATTTGTTTGAATAGAGATGCGTTCGTATATTGAGGTTCCACTGTAATATAATAAATCAACCCTCAAGTCCAATTTCTGCAGACAAGAGGGTCATCCAGCTAATACAACTTTATACACTTAAATAATAACTTAGTTATACGTTAATATGAACCAGAAGTTCTAGTTAATGTGTATTTTAGCATCAAAACCACTACCTGCTTCATTAACAATTTTGAAAATTAGCAGTGCTAAGTTTTTAGAGAAAGTCAATTGCTAACCATTAATTTTTTCAAAACCACTTGTATAAATTGAATATAATTTATTCTTCCATTGGTTTGTTTTCCCAATTAATATATACAAAAGGAACTTAACTCCTACATAAAATTTTAATTTTTGTACCTTAGCAACCAATTATATCAAGGTGTGTGCTAATATATGTAAGTAAATTACAGAAGGCAGAATATACAGGGTGGGCCGAAAGTCTGGATCCATAGGAAAGGAAAATATTTATTTTAATACATAAACTACAACAAATGGTAAATACTTAAAATGAATATCAACTTTAACTCGTAAATGCGTATCCGTGATACTGTACAGTAGTTCGTACTCCAGTATAAATACTCAAATACTTTTTTTATTTCAGCCCAGAAATGGCTTCGAATCTAACAACAGAAGACTGGGTAGAACTTGTGCTCATGTACGCAAGACAGGGCGCTACACACAGAGAAGTTGCTACCGAATTCAATAGAAATCATCCTGATAAGCATCCAGTAACACATGCGACTGTTGGCAAGTTGTTTAAACGTTTCAAAGAAACAGGAAGTGTACATGATCGATGGCATTCTGGTCGTCCAAAAACTGCAAATGATGAAAATACCTCTGCAATGGTATGTGAAACTTTAACGAATAGTCCAGTAAAGTCAACAAGAAGAGCCGCCAATTTGAGCATTTGTTATAATTTGTTGTTTATACTGGAGTACGAACCACTGTACAATATCACGGATACGCATTTATGAGTTAAAGTTGATATTCATTTTAAGTATTTACCATTTGTTGTAATTTATGTATTAAAATAAATATTTTCCTATGGATCCAGACTTTCGGCCCACCCTGTATATAATTAGGGTGGTTTCAGAAAATTGTGACAAAATTAGCATTAGTGGCGCTAACTGTTGAAATGCTTAGCATTAGTGCACTAAATTTTATGGTAGTTGTTAGTGTTAACAGCAATATATATATATATATATATATATATTATATATATATATATATATATATACCCCCGCAAGGGGGTTCTAAGCTCGTGCTCTTTGTGCTCGTTTGTACGTGCTTGTTCTGGAGGTTTCACGTGCGCCCTCCCGGCCCTAGCACCCAAGGATGATGGGGCTTGTCCCTGCAGTCCTTGTCATCCTTGGTCTTTTTCCACTTCGACTGTCCCCTCCACCCTTTCTTTTTCCTCTGTCTTTCCTCTCACTTTTTCTTTGTTTTTCCGCCGAGATATGCCCTTTTAAATAGAGGCGAATCGGTTCTTCCCGAACTTAAAAAAAAATATATATATATATTATAATGCACTAAAATCACAAAATAACGTGATCCTATTAATAAGCAAACAACCACAGGGAAAAGGAATGTGAATATATCACGAAAGCGCTCGGACTTTGTGTTTCCTTTTCCCTGTGGTTGTTGCTTATATATATATATATATATATATATATATATATATATATATGCACTAGAATCACAAAATAACATGTGACCTCATTAATAAGCAAACAACCACAAGGAAAGGAACACACAGTCCGAGCGCTTTCATGATATATTCCTCCTTGATAATGTGAATATATCACGAAAGCGCTCGGACTTTGTGTTTCCTTTTCCTTGTGGTTGTTTGCTTATATATATATATATATATATATATATATATATATATATAATATATATATGATGAATAAAACCACGAAGGAAAGGAAACACAAAACGGTGCTCAAGCACTTTCGTCTAATGACATCCTCAGGAACACTGAAATACAGTGGAACCTTGCTTAACGAGCATAATTCGTTCCCGAATTGTGCTCGTTATGCAAAATGCTCGTTAAACAAGGCAATTTTTTCCATAGGAATCAATGTAAAATATGATAATGCGTTCCATGCTTAAAAAATACTTAAAATAATATTTATAATGATATTTAAAGGCGTTTTTTAAATTATTATTGCATGAAATGAAAAGATTATTAATAAAAATTAACCCAAAAGAGAATGTAAATAATTAGTAAACGGTGAAATTTATAAATAACTTACGAAGAGAGAAGGTGCTCCTGACGCACGCAAAGGAAATGAAGAGACAGGGGAGGAGGAGAGGGTTATTGAGGGGAAGGAGGAGAATCGTCTTCGTTCAATGCAATAACATTCTCGACGAGCTCACAGTCACTAGCTTAAAATTTTTTAGAGGCACTTTCACTTTCTTTTGGATCCTTTTTCACGAGGAAACTGTCTAGAGACATTTGTTTTTGTCTACGCTTTAAATTTTGACGAAAATGCGTGATAACATTATCATTAAATAAATTTGTAGATCGCATAGTCACTGCCTTATTAGGATGATGCTTTTCAACGTATGATACAACAGATTCCCAAGATCTCAGCATCTCCCTTATTGCACACTAAGAGCCGCGAGGCAAGAAACGAGGGAAACAGCACTGGGCAGTGAGTCACCCACACGTTGAACTTGGGGGTGGACATGCAGGAGGAGACTTGGGGGATAAAGAAAGCGAGTCAACGTAAGTAAGACGCTCGGATGGACTCCACGACCTTACTGTATTTATTTTGCTTTTGCGTTGAAAAGATGTTATTTTATTTTTTAAATATTTTGCTCGTTAAGCAAAGTGTCGCTCGTTATGCAAGGTAATTTTCCCCCATTCTTTTGGCTCGTTATACGAATTTCTCGTTATACGAGGCACTCGTTAAGCAAGGTTCCACTGTACATAAAAGGTTCCGGCCTATATATAGGTTACAGAAAAAAAATATATATATATAAATAAATAACATACATACACACAAACACATATACATATATATACACACACATATCTACACACATACACATATATACTATATATATGCGATAAACGGAGAAGTAAAAATAAAACTTAAAAATTAAGGATTAGAGGATTAACAAAGAGGCAAATCGATTTTTAGCACAAGATCAAATGAGTTATAAAAATAATACAAATTTATACTGGAGATACGCCCGGGTTTAACACTTGCCTTCTTAGAGTCAAGTTTCGATATATATAAAAATAAATTGAAGATTAAAAGTAAATAAAGTAGCTTTCCTTTCCTTCGTGGTTTTATTCATCATAAATATTTTTCATGTGTTACTTTCGTGAAATAATTTTCATATATATATACACGGTGAACCAAAAGTAGGTGGACAGTAGGTTGAATACGGTTTGTGTTATATTATATTATAACTATGGTGTTCATTATAACTATGGTGTTTGTGTTTTATTATATTAAATATTATAACTAAATTTATTAAATATGTATTCTCAAAATAAACGTTATCATTTACTGTCCACCTACATTTGGTTCACCCTATAATATATATATATATATATATATATATATATATATATATATATATATATATATATATATATATATATATATATTACGGTGTGTCAATTTTGGGGGTGAAATGACTAAATTGAAAATCATGTGATTTGGTAGCAATTTAATGTAATCATTTGGCATACAAAATAATATCCTTGCTTCAAAAACAATAAAAAATAACTCCTACCTACATCAATTTTAATTCAAAAATTCCATTTTTCCATAAATTCATACCTAACAAATGTGCGCAAACATCCTATCAACATTTAAAGTGGCAATAAGATATCATTCAGAGTCTTTATTTGAAAGTAACCAATGCAGTCATGTCCTTTTTGCTGCGGTTCCTTGACATCAGCATTTGGCTTGCTACTTGTGCTTTGATGTAGCCCTCTCGCCTCTCGTGACTGTAAACTTGACTAGCTGCTTCTGTGACCATTTTCACACATCTCTCCACTAGTGATGGGACGATTAATCGGAATCGAGAATCGGAAGAATCGAGCATTTTTCAGGAATCGGAATCGGAATCGAGAGAATTGTACCATGATTTCCAATTCTTAAAACGATTCTTTAACTTTTAATTGAACCAGTTTTGCAATGTAAACTTTAAAATTTAAATGAAAGAGGATAACAAATTTTATTTTTATTGTATTGTAGCTATACATTAAAACATGTATATCCATGATGTGTAATCAAGAAGATTAAAATGAATTGTTACAACTTACAGTTGATTTTTATTTTTAAACCAATCTATTATAATTTATAATTTATATTACCATACTCATAATGTAAATAGTTAATCTTACCAGAGTAAAATATGACAATTTCCAGAAAAACAAGTATAGAATTATATTTAAAAATATTGAGAATCGGAATCGGAATCGAGAATCGTATCGGAATCAAGACTTTTTAGTGGTATCGGAATCGGAATCGTTAAAAATTTTGGTATCGTCCCATCACTACTCTCCACACTGAGTGTGAGAAGGCCACTTTGGCATTTGCATTGGGGCCTCTTTAAGTTGTGTTAAATCTTTGTTTGTTATACATGTCAGTGGTGGCTCCAAAACTTCCAAACATAAGTTAACTAATTCTGACAATTTTGTGGCATTGACGTTTATCGGAGGTACCTTCCTTGTCTGAACAGAGCAGTCTCCCAGCTGGTCATCATCTAGTGATGTTCCTCTAAGCTTTAGAATGATTTCCACAGCCTCAGTTCGCTCTTTGGTACATTGGCTGCAGAGTATTGCTTGCAAAACTACCTCTGGCCTAGCATACCAAGCGAACCTTCTCACCACAGGTAACATGATGTCCACCACTACTTTCCTTTGGGTTCTCAGTACCTATAATTGAAACAAGATGTGGTTGGGCCCCTCCATCCACATTGGATTAAGTTTTACATTGAACCAGTGAGGAAGATAAAACCCAATAATAAATTCAACATTCAACAATCAACATCAAATTCTGTAGCATTTTGCCCTTCAGTGCATGTTTGGAAACCCAAATCCTGCAGAAATGAATCGCTGTAGTTAACCAACAACTGTGACTTATGGGTCCAATCTCCAAGAGAGCCAGATTTTGAGGCAACTCTCCTGATCTGATTGCTTGAACAATACGATAAGCGTAAGATTGATCCATGCTGAGGTCTTTGATAACTTCTTCAGACAACACTGGAAGGGGAGAGCCTACTTCGACCTTTGGAAATTTTGTATTTATTTCTAATTCCGTTGCTTCATCTAGCATGTTGCCAAGGGGGCCTGACCACTTGTTGTTGCTCTTTGTAGGACCATCAAGTTCCTGGATATGATGATGAAGAGGTAGGTCCCCTGTGTGCAAATCACATACAATCCAAACAAGCCTTCTTCCAAGTTTTTTCTCTAAATGTGTCATAACACCGCCCTGCCATCCAGTGTTCACTGCAGTTGAGTCTCCACCAACGGTCTGTAGTGAACTGTCAAGTCTTTTTTCTTGAAGCCAACATATTATTTGATCAGTAATTGCCTCTGCATGTTTCTTGCCTTTTACTTCTGCTTCAGGAACAAAGTGAAACAAATAGTGGCCACCAGGTTCGGAACACACAGAGTAGTGTTCTTTGATGAGACCGGGAAACTTTCTGTCCATTCCCTCTACCTCTAGGAGAACTTTTGTGTCATCTCTTCTTCCATCAAACAAAAGGCAAGAGAGAGCTTCCTCCTTCAAATCTTTTTCATGCTGATCAGGTATTTCCTTCATTATTTTTTCTTGTGCTCTTCTTATCTTATTATGATCTATCACTAAGGATGTATCCTCTCGGCTGATGAGGCCTGCATCTATCCAAGCAGCAGTGGCAATCTCTGCAGTCTCTCGTAGCTCCGTATGGTGGCAAATACTGGCAAGGGCAATGTTTGACATGTCTTTAGTGTTGTATTTCATTCTCTTCGGCGAAGGTTCAGATGGCATTTTGGAGCTATCATCTGATGTTGCTTCTTTCTGTTCATCTGAAGAGCTTTCAAAGAAGTGAGAAACCTCTTGATAGAGCTCTTCATCTCTTTGGGTGGCTTCTTCACTCTTCTTTTTCTTCCTTACTTCCCTCTCTCAGATTTTCTCTTTTTTCTTAGCAATAACAATGTTTTTTGGTTTCTGAATAATCTGCTGAACCAATCTGCATACTTCCTTGGCCTCCTGCCTTTGTTCTCTGCGCCTTTATGAAAGCCAGCTCCAAAACAGGGATCTTCTCACGAGGACAGTGACAATCAATGTGAGGGTGAGGTTCTCTTCTGCATGAGGGAGAACAATTGGCTTCAGAACACAACTCTATGGAACACTGGCAGTTAAAAATGTCAAGAAGAGTATCAAGTGTGTGCAGAAATTTATTTTTCTTTGCTAGTTTTCCTTTACCAAGTGATGTCTCAACTGCTTTGTGCCACAGCTTTGTTAATTTTAGCTCAATAGTTCTATACTGATTAGTGGTGTACCGATTAATCGGTATCGGCACCTTGCATGCCGATTAATCGGCAATGCAAGGTATTTTCCTAAGATCGGCATGGCTGATTAATCGGCAATGCAAGGTATTTTCCTAATATCGGCATGCCAGGTGCCGATACCGATTAATTGGTGCACCACTAACACTGATTGAGTACAGGTGGTTTGAATAACACATTAGCTTTTTTCCACTGATGCAGAAGAGGGGGAATCATGTCCCTTATGAGCTCTTTCTCTGTGTAGTTCCTTCTATCCTTTGTATTTTGTTCACAAAGGAGTAACCTTAGTCTCAGCATGTCTCGCACTGTTGGTAGTTCTGATACGGGAAGCTCCTTGCCTGTACCGACTAACAGGCTCAAGTGGCATGATGACTGACCTCTTGTCTTCAATTTTGGCATCTTAGGAATATCTGAAAAGAAAGAAAAACATTTAAGTATTTTATATCAGTTACGATGTTTCAAAGTTTAGTCATTCGATATTCTAAAATTCAATAAAAAAATATTTCATGGGATTACAACATAATTGGACAGAAGAATATGATAATAATAAATAATTGTAATAATCAATAATCCATACTTACAGTTAAACTGTAGTATTTGTCTAGTAGAATAACTATGAAGTAGGTACAAGAGCAATAACAGCAAACCACCGTCTATGACATCTAAGAGGCAACTGAGAGTGAGGGACAGTTCTATTCATGTTGTGACTTGTACATTGTACAACAACTATATGACCTTGAAAACACTCCATATGCGATCAGTGGGATAATTCTGTGACAGATGAATAGTTAATCAATTTATGTCCTATTATTTAGTAAAAGAGTCAATTTCTGAAACTTTAAGGTAAAATTGATGTAGGTAAGGGTTATTTTATTTCATTTTGGTTGGCCAATTTCAAGTTTTGACATGAAAAGACACTATATTTTCACTACCAAAATTTATTTTAAAAAAGTTGACAAAATGGACACACCCTAATATATATATATATTGGTAGTTTATCCTCAACCTTGTCTCGAAAAGTAACACTGGATCCATAGGTTCAGGTGGTACCCTACCTTATTTTGGTAATGAGCCCTACAAGTCTTGGGTGTGTGTGATTGAACTGAGTGTTTCAGTAGCAAATTCAAACATCATGCCCACTGCATAGATAATGGGAAATAGGTTATTAGATAATGTACATTTATTATTATTATTAAATTGGTACCAGATGAGCAGGGTGTGCCTGGCTATGTGCGATGGAGAGAGAGAGCAACTCGCTTCTCCACCAAGCTAGGCCTAGAGGCAGGACCACCAGCTTGACCTTTGTGTGAAGAGAGACCCATGCAGGGAACTCCTATGAGGTTATTATAAAATCTGAATCATTGCTATTGGGTTTCCCAATGGAAAGTTTTCATTATTTATCTGAAACTGATCTGTGGTGCCAATTTCAAAGTCCAGATCAGTCATTGATAATCTAAATGGCACAGATGGTACATCGCTTTTAATAAATGTTTGCTGGCTGTCATGGTATTTCTTAGCTTATTAAGCTAATAGTGTAATGTTATGAGTTCATGTGAATATTGATATAGCCTAAACCAGTTTATAATTTTATTTTTTTATTTTTAAAGGTAAGATCGAGTGAGAAGAGAGTAGTATTTTTAAGAGAAAATGAGGATATTATGGTTTGTTCATCCACCTTCGTAAGAAAATTATATTTACAATATACAGAGGAACAAAATGAAGGAAATAAAGATTCATTCAGAAATGACACCACTGTGAAGGATATTGCAGTAGAGGACAATTGCCTCCTTTGCATTGATGGAAGTTAGTGGAAGCATTAATTTCTAGTTGGACTCTGTAAAAAGAATGTTAAAAAACATCTAGTTCAGTCTATTAGAGAAAAAAATGCTAAGAATAAACTAGAGTAGGTGATATATTAGTTCTTTAAGCAGGGTTAGTTGATTTAAATCAAATTAATTTTTTTTTAAATTACTGATTTAAATCAGTACTATCATACCTCTTTTAACAAAGCCTTGGCCAACAGATTTTTGTTTAACAGATGTGAAAAAAATAGTAATTTAATAAATACTGTATAATAGTAAGTATAGTACCATTCAAGGAAAAAAAAAACTCAAACATTAGTGAAAAAGAACCAATGATAAAGTTCGCTGCCATCTTTGTTATTTAAATCCTCTAAGCCAATCAGTGATCGTGTCAAAATGTATACAGTAGCCCGCCAAGATTCGTGTCGGTTGTGTCGTGGTAGGTCTCTTTATATTCGCTATCTGTGTGTGTTTTGTGAACATTTTATGCCCATCATGTCTGGGAAACAAAGTCTTCATTTGAATTGTACAAAGTTAAGCATTGTCACCTATCCTGATTGCAGCAGCCATTTTTGTTGTTTTATTATCATTACGCTGGAGCCATTTGTTTGCCACTTAATGTTTACTTTTTGTATGGAGATGGCGGTGGAAAATCACATACATATTTCTAAGTAACTGCAACTTTTTTTTAATGTTTAAGACCTATTTTGGCATAGTTAATCATTATTTACTCATCCTGTAAGAAAATAATAGTATTTAAAGTCATTTATTTATTTATCATTTTGACTGATTTCGCTATTAAGCAAGAACCCATCTCCATAAAGCACCATGTTATGATGACCTCTATTAACGGATTTTTTCACTTAGCAGACAAGCCTCAAGAATGTATCTTGTCCATTAAAAGAGGTATGATTAGTACGGTATATGAATAAAAATTTAAAAAAACGATAAAACGCGAAAAACTACTAAATAATAACTACAGTATAGGTAATACATAAACAATGGTAATGAACTTTGCTGTTTATTTTAAATAAAACAAGGTTATAGAATTTACTTTTAGCTCTATTGATTATAGTGACAAATTAAGATATCTGTGTTAATCTTTTTTTAAACATTAATTAAAATCATAATAGCCACTGGCCTAAAGTGAATGAACATTTGTAGAACATTTATTTCTATAAAGCATCAATAATTAATTTCAATTTTTATTCCACTGAATTAGTATAAAACAAGTATTTCATTTCTAGAAAGCATTTAAGGTCATCTGGTCATGATAGTTTAATTTGTTGACCCAAAGCAAAGAATTATGGAGTTAAAAAATAAATAAAAAATATATATATTTTTAAAGTGTGGTGGACCACTGACAGCTGTGCAATTTTCAACGGGATAGCACAAAAGAGTGTCAGGGGAGTGTCAGGAGAGACGTATCAGGGGTGCTCTGTGATAAGAGGGTCCCAGTGAAACTGAAGGGAAAGGTATTCAAAACAGTGGTGAGGCCGGCAATGTTGTATGGAATGGAGACTGTGCCAATGAAGAAGAGCAATGAAAGAAAAATCGATGTGGCTGAAATGAAGATGTTGAGATGGATGTGTGGAGTGACGAGGAAGGATAGGGTCAGAAATGAGCATATAAGAGGAATAGTGAAGGTGGCGGAAGCATCTAAGAAGATGCAGGAGGCCAGGCTGAGGTGGTATGGACACGTCAGGAGAAGAGAGGAGTAGTATGTGGGGCGCAGAGTGCTGGAGATGGAGTTGCCGGGACGGAGAAGAAGAGGAAGACGAGACGAGAGGGACTGTGTGGTGGCGGACATCAGGGAGGAGGACGTGGTATACGACAGAGGAGAGTGGAGAAGACGAACCAAAAACAGCGACCTCATGTAAAGATGGGATAATAAGCTGCGGAAGAAGAAGAAGAAGCACAAAGGAGTGTCTGATAAACATGTCACAACATGGTTTACTATCTTTTTAGAATACACTAGAGCAGTGGTGGGCACAGCTTTCAGTGTCGAGGGCGACTTTGTCTAGAAATTTACCGACGGGCTTATAATAATATATATCAAGTTTATATATATACTGTATGTAATTTTGAAATATCTTATGAAAGGGCATTGGTTGAGGTAAAGCAAAAATATGAAGAATAAGATAGTTTTATTGCTCTAAATTCCAAATTAACAATTATATATTTATTAATTTTGACAAAGTCAAATATCTAGGTTGCATCTGATCAGCCAGTAATTTATAATTTGGCGTGTAAGTCGTCAGAGCTGAGACGTACACACTATACAGTACAGTCATCAAGGTGTTTGTTGGTGAGCACACTTCTGTTTTTTAATTTGATGTGTTTCATGCCTGAAAATGTTGATTCGCACAAATATGTTGATGCAAAATATGCATTCAGCATTAATGCAATTTTCTTGATATTTGGAAGGAATGATTTTGAATAATTACATAAAGTGAAGTCGGGTCTAATATTAATCAGAAATGGCCTCGAGGGCGACTCCAAACCTTCCCGCGGGCGACCAAATGCCCATCCCTGCACTAGACTATATATGTATAAATAAATATTCTAAAAAATATGTTCTCAAATGGGAATAAGGAGAAAAAATCAATTAAATGAAGAAACACATAAAATGAATGATATACAGTAAGTCCTCATAGCCTAACTTGCAATTTTACAGAACTTTACATTTCTTATCCAACCTCAAAGACGACTTAGCCGTTTAAATAGCTAATACAATAGTTTGCTTCAATTACTTGTATGTTATTAGTGCTACAGGAACTTATAGGAATGAAAAGGATCTTTCTGGACTTGGTGTTTCAGTGTATCTTGAACATGGAGAAAAAATTCAAATAAACTTGATTTTTAAATAAAAAAAATCACCAACCCTGTCTTTAAGTGCCTACCTCAGAATAAGCCATGGTGTGAAGATCACTTAAATTATAATATGAATTTGCCTTGGTTAAATTATTCTACCATGCCATTTAATCTCCGTAGTAGAGATCTACATAGATAACATTTTCCTCACACCTTGACAGGCTTGTTCCGGTAGTTCTACTACCGTCACTAGAGCTGTGCTATCACTAGAGCTGTGCTAGTTTATTTTCATACGGTACCCTTTTAACGCAGAAAATTTGGTAGATGGTCTTTAGAAACCATTGAAATTGGAAAGTAGACCCCCTTCTATTTCCTCCAAAAAATTTTATTTTTAAAAATTCACATGTACTCATACATTCAGACCAGTACTAAAGACTATTAGGCAGAGATCCAATGTTGAATTTTATTTGGTTTGCAATTTGGCAAATGAGATTAAATTTTACGTTTAGTCCGTGTGAAAAGGGTATTAGTGTATGAAACCCCGCCCTTTGTCTCGAAGTTTGGCCACTATCCCACAAAAAATTCTCTCGCGCCCGTGATGATAACATAATCGGGTTGCAAATACAAATTTTACTAGTACTCACAATTAAGATTTAGATTTCCTCGTAGAATGGGTTGTGTACTCTGGTGGGTACGAGAAGTTCCGTCGGTCTTTAATAACCGTTATAGCGGTTACTCTACTAGGGAGAATTGTACGGTAGTAATATGTTAAACGATATATTATTTTTTGAGGAACATTTTGCATTATCATTAAAGTTAACCACGTCAATTCCGTAACTGTTTTCACTCTGATAACAACATTGTGTATTATTGTATCGTATATTCGTACATTTTTTATACGCTGTCGTATAACCTACTTAGTAACATTTAGAATGACATTTATTTTTAATATTTGACACATTTCAGATGGCAGATTATTTAGTTCTGGAGTGGAAATTCCCTTGTCAGGAATGAAGATCTGTCGGGTATCTGTTGGGAAAGAACATTGCCTGGCGCTAACGGAGAGAGGAGAAGTTTTGTCGTGGGGAAGTGGAATGTAAGTAATCTTATTTGGTCACTGAAAGGTAAGGAAAGCTCTCTACACCAGGGGTTCCCAACATTTTTAAGTTGACATAACAATTTTGCGACCATGCTTTTCGAAGTA
Source organism: Bathynomus jamesi (assembly GCA_023014485.1). NCBI lineage: Eukaryota > Metazoa > Arthropoda > Malacostraca > Isopoda > Cirolanidae > Bathynomus > Bathynomus jamesi. Next base: position 1,249,406 of record JAJOZX010000216.1, on the reverse strand, counting down.
TCACCATTAAGGAAGGAAGGAACGAAGGAAGGTGATAACACCTAACCAAAATCAAAACTGGTGTTCACTCTTGAATTTTCAGCCTCATCTACAAAATTAAATTTATTCAAATCTTTAATTTAATTTAAAATCTACGTGTGCTGTAAATTGGATAGCACGCAAAACCGTAGTTGGAAAAGTTGCCGGTTATTCATCTACAACTAATATTACTTTTGAAAATGTTAATATGAAAGTAATTTATTAGTTAGCTAGCTGCGTATTTATAACCCACCTACGTACCACCTAAAAGAGCTCCGCGTACCACAGTTTCGTAATCGCTGCTCTACACCATTTTTCAAAGAAATTAATTTTTCATTATTATTATTAGATATGAAGAGAAAATTTATGAACACCTTAGGAGTAAATGTAGTTGTGGGCTGTAAGAACATACTCTTTGACTGCTGCCTTTTAGTCGAGAGTAATTTATGTTTTATTGTAGTAAAGTAAGTACCAAAATAACATCGGGAACCTCTGTTTCCCCACACGGAGGATGTAGTTATGAACTCGCTGAGTCATATGGGCCTGGGCAATCTCAGAATGTACACTGTAGGTCGCCCAACTCAAGCCAATGCAGCAGTACGAGTCGAACCCAGGGCCTTCAGAGTCCGACCTCAGTCTCCAATCAATCTAACCATGGAAGAGGTTTGTTTTATTTTAAAAAGTAGAATTAAACAAATATAACTATTTTCAAAAAACTTTTGCCAGACATTTTGCGCAATAGATCGAATTTGCCTAAGTAACTTTTTATTATCTTTCCATGTAAGAGATGTCTTAAAATATGAACGCTTTAAGCCTACGTTTTAAGTCTTGAGTTGAAGTGGCGGTGAATCCCTTATTATAATAATAACAATAACAACAATAATAATTATAATTATGATGTTTCAAATGTAGATCGAAAAATAAAAAATTCTGAAGGGCTTCTGTCGACATTGATACGATGAAAACGTTAAATATATCCCAGCAGTATTATATAAATATAGTAATTTGAATATCCTGCGGATAGGATGAGAGTAGTGGACTGGGTTAACTTATTTATGGGTAATGAAACAAATTTGCATTGGGAGGCGTTTAAAGAAAGTTTTATGAATATCGAAAGGGAGTTTATTCCTCGTAGGCCCAAGCGCGCTAGAAATCATGGTAGGCCCAAGTGGTGGACTAGGGAAATAGACGAGTTCATAAACGAGCGTAACAGAGCGTATAGACTTAATAAGCGCAATGGCACGGCAGATAACTTCAGTAGATATATCGAACTTAGACATCAGGTTAAAAGATCAGTTAGGAATGCTAAGCGTAATTTAGAGCCACTTATAGCTACGGATAGTAAACATAATCCAAAAACGTTTTTTGAATACGTCAATAATCGTAAGCTGATAAAAGATAACATAGGCCCTCTAGTGGATGTTACCGGCGCTTTGGCTTCTGACTTCAAATTAGCTAACGTCACACCCATTTTTAAAAAAGGCGACCGCACAGTAGCTAGCAATTATAGGCCTATTAGCTTAACGTCAATTGCCGGTAAACTTTTGGAATCCGTAGTTAGGGATCGTATCATCGATCACTTAGAAAGTAGAAATTTGATTAATAGTAGTCAGCATGGGTTTCGACGCCATAGATCTTGTTTAACTAATTTGTTAGAATTTTATAACGAAATAGTGCGCGAACACGATAGGCATAGAGTGGCTGACGTTATTTATTTATATTTTAAAAAAGCGTTCGATACAGTTCCGCATAGAAGATTAATTGCGAAGGTTAAAGCGTACGGTATACGTGGTCAGGTAGCTAACTGGTTAGAAGAATGGCTTCGTGCTAGGAGACAGAGGGTCGTTCTTAATGGTAGTGAATCGGGGTGGTTGGATGTAGGTAGCGGTGTCCCACAGGGTTCAGTGTTAGGCCCATTGCTATTCCTAATTTACATTAACGACATAGATGTAGGATTGACTAGTAACGTGTCAAAATTCGCGGACGATACTAAAATAGGCGGTAAGGTTGTTAACGAGGACGATAGAAATAGGCTCCAAGACGATGTAAATAGGATTATGGAGTGGACGGATAAGTGGCAGATGCAATTTAACGTAGACAAATGTAAAGTTTTGCATATAGGTTCTCGTAACAATAATTACACGTACACGATGGATGATAGAGAGTTAGCCAGCGTTGACGAGGAAGTAGATTTAGGCGTACGCGTATCTAAGGATTTAAAAGTTAGGAACCAGTGCCTGGAGTCTTGCGCAAAAGCTAATAGGATGTTAGGCTTCATAGCGCGTAATTTCGAATTTAAATCGAAGGATATTATATTGCCCCTTTACAAGTCCCTAGTCAAGCCTCATTTAGAATATGCCGTTCAGTTTTGGTGCCCGTATTTGCGTGAGGATATTGATAGGTTGAAAGGGTTCAGCGTCGTGCCACGAAACTAATTCCGTCATTGCACAACAAGCCTTATGAGGATAGGATTAAAGAGTTAAACTTGCATTCACTCGAAACTAAGAGATTAAGGGGGGGAGCTTATTGGTCTTCAAAATCGTTAATAACATCGATAACGTAAATTTTGACATTGTTCACTTTCGATGATAGCAATACTCGTAATAACGGATTTAAGTTGCGTGGCAGACGTTTCATTACTAATATCGCTAAAAACTTCTTTACGTTTAAAGTAATTGATAAATGGAATAATCTTCCCGCGTCTGTCGTGAACTCTACCAGCGTTAATGTGTTTAAAAACCGTCTAGACAGGCATTTTAAAAATATTAACGTTGTTTAAAACAATTAGCAACAGGAGCTCCGGGGTGGTAATCGGGGATGAGTCTGTTGACGACTAATGCCAGCTTGTGACATGCCTTATTTTCCTCTCTTAACCCCCTACTCTTTCCTTTCTCTCGGGCTAACCTTAGAGTGGATCTTAGGGTCTTTGTTAGCCTTAGCTTCTGTAGATTTGTAAATCCTTCGCTGGGATCTTCCGTTGATTATAGTCTTAACTGTGGCAAAATTTGAAATAAAAATTGGGGGTTGTTGTAGCCGTGGTTAGAATAGCGAGGTTAAACGATGATGTGTTTATTCAGTCGTTGGATGGAAGACCGTCCTTCGCATCCACATGATGTAGCAACCTTTAGGTGGTTTGGATACCACGTAAAGTTGTAGGTCCCTTCCGTCAAATGACTTTTGCCGTTACGAAGGAAGTTAAATTACCCCAAACATTATCATTATTATCGTTTATTGAGTCTGTGATATTCTATAAGTAAAGGTAAAAAATTAAAAAAGAGACAGCTTTTACATCTCTACTGTACATACATGATGATGTATAGATATCAATGTTGCCAACATTAATTAACATTTGTTTGTTTCTTTATTGTATTTGAAGGAAAGGCCAGTTGGGTAATGGAGAGATTAATAAGGTTGAGTACCCTGAAGTAGTTACTTCACTCGAAGGGTTGGAGATCATCAGTATCTGTTGTGGAGGATGGCATTCTGCCGGTTCGTTTTAATTGGATTTGAAAATGATGGTTCGCGTGCGTGCTTGGCTACCTTACGAAATTGCGACAATCTTTAGGACACACCTCGAGTTTAGTGCAACACGAACGTATGGTGTCATCATAGTTTGATTTTTAGTGAAAATCATTAACTCTCATGAAAAAGGGATGTAATGAAGGTGAGGTTAAATGTTGTCATCCACATTTGAAATGTGAAAATGTCGCGGTTTCATAAGGTAGGTGTGTGTTTGTGTGTGTTTTTTTAAAAGATTTTATTGCTTTTATATTCGTACGTTTAAACTTTGCGCGAACCCTTTAATTAGAAAATAGTAAATGGGTGTTCTGATAATCAATGAATAAATGAGGGGAAGTTCAGCAGCATCTGAAACCACTTTTGATAAGTAAATTTGGAGAGATATTGCGAATTATCCACTTACAATGACATAGTTTAATTTTTTATAACAGCTTTGAGTGCCAGCGGCGACGTTTATGTTTGGGGATGGAATGATGTTGGCCAACTTGGCTTCCACTCTCAGTCTCTTAGGTCGGAAGGCGTCAAATGGGACGACATCTTTAGTTCTTACTCGTGCCACTGTCCAGTTTCTAAAACCAAAAACTCCACTCGCGAAAGTAAAAAAAATGAGTAAGACGTTTTTATTAAAAATTACTATTAAGAATTTAAAAAAAAAATTATTCTTGCATTGCTGGCTGCTTTGAAGTAAGTCGTGTAATTAGGAAAATTTCAATAAATTATTATTATTATACATATAATTTCAGTCCTACACATTGTATGATTTTTTGTGTGCGCTTTAATTTTGTGGTAATTTATTTTTATTGTACGTACCCAATGTTACACGACTCCAATTTTCATCTAAAATTAATTCTTTACACAGCGATAATGCACCGGAAAAGAAAAAGAATTGTGAAAAGGGAGGAAGAGAAGATTATGAAAGAATGATAAATTCAAGCAGATGTACAGAATGTATAAACGTTCAAACTTGGCCAAAACTTGTAGATTTTTGGAGAGTAGAATTTCCTGTGAAGAAAGTTGCTTGTGGAGATAGACACACGCTGTTTCTTTTAGGCAAGTTTTGCAGTTTTATTTCATACTTAAGTGATTGTTAGTAATATAGGGGTCGTGACTGTGTGCGTGCGTGCCCTCCTCCTCCACCTTGCAATTTGATCGTCTATTTACCAGTGTAGATAGTGCTCTAGTTTCACACACAGCCCATTGAAAGTGGGAATTAGACATTTAATAATTTGAAAATGTGAATTATTAACCCAAATATATATTTGTACAGTATAGATGCGAGTTTTGTAACTTCTTTTTTACCTACAGAGAACGGCACAGCTTGGACTACAGGATGGAATATGTAAGTTTGACTTTTAAATTATAGGAACATATATAAAATCCACTTATTTTCAGTAATACTTTGTCTGTTACGGGAGTTTAATGTAAGTTTTGTATCGATAACTTCATTTAATATATCTAACAAATTAATGTAGATAATGTACTTATAAAGTTGCGGAAAGATATTCTGATTCTTTAACTAAACATAAATACAATGAAAATATAACCATAAAGGCAGATAAATGAGGTTCTATAGTAATGATAGGGATGGGAGAATAATGACTTTTTTTGGAAATTGCCAACAAGACGAGTGGTTTCTATGGCAATTTTCTCTGCTGAATATGAATCTGGCTGGTTCTTGGACCTAAAATGAAGTTTTGACCTGGTTCAGTGGATTTTTTTTCAAAATGGCGGGCAAAAAATTCGTCTCGTTTTGATGCTTAAGAAAACCGCTACCCCTCATATGTAATATGTCTTTTCATATGTTTCCAGGGTCGCTGAAGTTGAAAATGAACAAATCAGAGACATTCGATGGGTGGTTTAGTGGTTATAGGCAAAAAATGGAAAAGAAAGTTATTTTATTAAAAAATCATGTACAGAAGAAACACAAGGCATTCATATCAGTTCCATGATGTAATTCAAATCATGAAATCATCATATTTACAACACATTGTTCAATAAACTATCGATATCACTAGTAACATTGTCCTCTGGTCGTAAGGCATTCTTAATAGAATTTCTCAGTTCATCTACACTAAATTTTTCCATTTTGAATTTCCCATCGTCTCTCACTTTAACACGTCTCATTTGACGAATATCTGGTGTGATGGTGAGTCTCAAATAGGCAATTTCTGTGAGGAGCTGCTTTTTGTTCAGTTTGTACAGAGCATCCAGGTTGTTTGGAGTCGTAGGGCCTCCATGTTTCTTGCAATTTTCCAAAACCGCCAATATTTTGCCAACTTTTCTTTTGCCAGCGATGGTAATGTGGTCAGCCTTCACGTCGTACAGCCGGTGGCCGGCAGCCTTGGTCGTATCGTCAAGTCCTACACTCACAACGTTATCCTCTTTGTTGAGTATTTGTTGAGCGACATACTCTAGATTCAAGTATGAAGTATCTTCCAAGTATTGTATTATTGATCTGCGGCTCGGAAATACATAGGTCAAGTCTGAATACTGGTAACGGACTTGTAACTCTTCGTCTTCACTCTCCACCTCACCCTCACAATCTTTCTCATTATCATCTGCCTTCCGCTTCCAATCTTGATCAAAAACCATGTTAGTTACTCTTACTATCACACTCGAAAGCTCTTCAGGAGAAGTTCTTGTCTCGGCAAGACACTGGACTATACACCGCATCAAGTTTTCGTTCAGACTTTTTTTGCCACTTCTAATTTCACTGTCGGAAATGCAGCTGCTTGTTCTTTACTCTTCTCTTTGTTTAGGTCTTCTTCCGATGAACGAAATTTACGATCAGTAGAAGGAACTGTCTTTGCCGTTGTTGGTTTTTCAAAACTCTGATCGTTTTCAGAATCGACTGAAGTTGCTAACATTTCAATAATTTCTGATCCCTCTAGCTCCCTTTGCTGTCTCAAGTTGCTTTCTGTTGCTTTTCGCTTTTTCTCCGCTGATCTTTCACGAGTTTCTTTCCTCTTTTTCTGTCTCATCCAATCTTTTGGTACTGCATTTGTACATATGGCTTTAGACGCACCAAAGCAATTATCCCAATAAAAAGTTTTATCCTCATCAGTCATTTTGACCCCAAATTCTTCTGCAAGTTCTGCTTCGTAGTCCTCGTCGTCAGTTCTAATGTTGTAGGCGTTCTTAGTGAACTGATTATTAAAGCCACTCGCTTTTTGGGACCATTTGACACTTTTAAGTTTTTGTTGGCAGCGTTTGTTCTTTCTCAGTTTAAAATGTTCATAATCGTCTTTTATTTTTTTCGCCACTGTTTTTTCATGCATGGGATAGACATTTTTATTAATCCAATCTCGTCTTAGTTCATTTGCAACTCTCTTGCTGGCATCATCTTGAGAAACTGACTTTGTCTGTCCTTTTACTCCTTTTTTGCAAAGTGCAAACATCCTACCAATCACAACTGTCCATGGTGGCAACTTTCCAGTCGGTTTAAATTCGTCCACTTGTAAGTAAGTTTCCCCAAAACGTTCTTTTCTGGCGGCGCTGCATGATTTCCTTTCACCAGCCATCATTACCAATCAGCAGTCACTAGGCATTAGGATCTGCAAGTACAGTAAAACCCCATTAGCCGGCATATAACACCGAAATATGATAGGTAATACAAATTATAGTCATGCTACATGTATCATATATAATTATTATTATTAAAGTAGATTATATCAAATATTGTATTTGACAAATTATTCACTATTATTATTAAAGTATATATACTATATTATTAAAGTATATATACTATATTATTATTATTAAAGTAATGTATACAATTATTATTAAAGTAAATTAGCACAACATTGATAGTACAAGAAACCACAAAAGAGAAAGCAGCCAAACACCGGAACACCAGAACAAGCCAAAACACTAAAGTAAGCCTAAATAAAACATCAGTATTACGACACACTAGATACTTAACAACATTGAAGAATGAACATAACCATGATTAAAAATATAGCAAGCATTTATCAACTAATTATTTTTTTCTACCAGTTATAAAGGTTTGGAGGTGGGAGGCCTCATTCATCCTTTGTTGGATATGGATCTGGCATTTTTAAAATTTTTGTCATCTATCTGCTTAACCACACTCCTAATGTGTCTCATTTGTTCATTTTCGAGTTCAGCGACCATGAAAACATATGAAAAGACATATTACATGTGAAGGGTAGCGGGTTTTTTTTATCATTAAAACAAAAAATCGATTTTTTTGGCAGGCAGCCATTTTGAAAAAAACCACTGAACTAGGTCAGAAATTCATTTTAAGTCCAAAAACTAGCCGGATTCGTATTCAGCAGCCAAAATGGCCAGAGAAACCACTCGTCCTAAAAAAATGTTAGATTCCCCCACCCCAAGTAATGAGGAATAAAACTCGGTACGATAACAAACCTTATAAAATATTAAATGACCTAGACTCCTAGAGCAAGCTTGCATCAAACTCGCTTACTAGACACATGAAAGTCTTTGAAGCTGTTTTAAATGATATCAATAATAATATAAGTGTTAATATTTGAAGCCCCAAAAATTCACAGATGTAACGTATCGTTACGTCCTTTAATTTCAGCTACTAACACTGCTTTGTGCAGCCTTTAAACCAAGGCTTGTGGGATATCTTTCAAAATACTTAGGAAAAATATCTACTTTTTACATAATACTTGAACTTCATTTTCTGAAATTAAGAGTACGATTAAAGAGTTAGACTGGCTCTGCCTCACAGGTAGTTGACCTATCGAATGAGCACTTAAAATATGCCAGTGACGTGGGGAGTCTGCATATCTCATTGCTTTTCTCACCTATGCTTGCTCATAGTTATATTTTGCCCCTTGTCAAAAATAAATATGGGGACATTCTATCCAGCAATAATTACAGGCCTATTACTGTTACCACCTGCTTCTCGAAACTACTAGAGAAACTTTTGCTACGCTTTAAATGATTATTTATGGACATCTAAAATCGATTTGGTTTTAAAAGGTCCCATTCAATTGATCTGTGTATCTATGTACTGAAGAAAATTGTATTTAAATACAATGGCAGTAATTCATCTATTTATAGTTGTTTCTTAGATACAAGTAAAACATATGACAGAGTGAACCACAATATTTTTTTTAAAAACTAGAGGACAGGAAATTCTCTTTGTACATCTCAAATATATTGAAGTTTTGGTATACCCATCAATTTTTTGTGGTTACATGAAGCAATATATTGTCAGTGTGTTTTGGTTCCTCCTGCGGAGTGAGGCAATGCTTCTTGCTCTCTCTCTTCTGCTGTTTAATATGCCTACTGATGGTTTAGTTGCTTCACTTAATGAGGCAAAAGTTGGATGTTGTACAGATAACAAAGGAGTATTTGGATCAAATTATCATCAGCTCCTTGGGTGATGACTCTGATGTAGGGAAATGATATAAGGAACTTCGATTCTGTACAAGTGAAATTAAAGACACTAATATATATGGCAGAACCCTAAATTTGCTTTAAAACAGATCTTTCAGACTCCCACATGTTACCCCCAAGATGCTCAGCTTTGCAAGTGTTTGCTAATCACAATGTCTCGAGCCTCCTGGAAGTAATAAGACATGCTCAGACAGTAGGGTGTGCCAATTTTAGGGAGCAAAGTGAAATCTTTAGATTTTCAAAGACTACTAGTGACCAAACGATGCATTTTTATGTGCTAAATCGAAATATGGCTTTAAAATCCAGATTTGACCACTCCTAGCTACTTATATTTGAAGTTGAAGTTTACGAAAAATTAGCAATTTTTGCAAGTATTTTTTTTGTATATAACTACATTTTACATACATTACATACAATTAAAGACATTTTGATTGTATTTCAATATTAAAACTTATAAATATAGGTAGGTCTCTTGAACTTTGCCAAGGATAGCATGTCTGCCTTGCTCTTGTTCCTGGACATGAGCTCCCTACTGGCCACCTGGCCACTGATGTACGCCTCCCTCCTCTCTTGTGAGTAAACATGTTGTGCTGCTTCAGTTGTCATCCTTACACACCTCTCTATTGACTGTGTGTGGGCCATGCAGAAACTTTCATTGGTCTATTCAGAAACTCCTTGATTGCAGCAATGGTGAGGGAGCAGGTCAGAGGAGGCTCAGTCACGCCAGAGTTCCAGTCAGTAAGCTCCGAGAGTTTGGTGGCATCTGGGTTGATGTCAGGAGTCTTCCTGGGTCTGACACTGCAGTCTCCTACCTGTGTGTCCTCATCTCCTTCACCTCTGATTTCCAGTATCCTCTTCACTGCCTCCCTCCTCTCCTCCTCTACCTCACCTCACTGCACAGCATGGCCTGGAGCACAGCCTCAGAGTGTGCATACCAGGCCGATCTCTTCACTGTAGGCATTACTATTCCTATCACCTCCTCCTTCTGACTTCTGAGCAGCTCCAGCTGGTACAGTACATGCCTGGGACCCTCCACCTAGCTGTGATTTAACTTGATGTTGAACCAGTTTGGCATGTACACTCGCACGATGAATTCTACAATTATCCTCAGATTCTTCAGGTTCCTACCCTTCAGCCCATGTTTGGAAATCCACAATCTGCAGAACCTTAGAGCCATGGTGAGCCACCTACTGTGACAGACTGGCCCAATCTCCAGGAGAGCTAGACTCTGATGTACCTCTCCCGATCTGATGACAGTGATAATTCTGTACCATATGATTGGTCTGTGCTGAGGTCCTTGACTACCTCTGACTGACATGGGGTAAAGGAGGACCAACAGTGATCCTCGTGAAGTTTGGGTTGATCTCCAGCTCAGTGGCAGTGTCTAACATCTTCCCTAGGGGCCCAGACCACTTGTTGTTGCTCAATGTTTGCCATCCAGTGCAGTCACCAGGTGTCTGAGACTCAGTCCCCAGTGTGCAAGTCACAGACAATCCACACCAACTTCCTGCTAAGCTTGGCCTCCACATAATGCATTACTCCTCCCTCCCAGCCAGTATTCACATTAATACTGTCACCTCCTATGGCCAAAAGGGTCTGGTCTGCTCCTCTCTCTCTTAGCCAGTTCACCAGATCAGCATGACCTCAGCATGACTTCTCTCCTCTGCAGCTTCCTCTGGTACAAAATGCCACAAATATTTCCCACCTAGTTCATTGCACACTGTGTAATGTTCTTCCTTAATGAGGCCAGGAAACTGCCTGTCACTGCCCTCAGCTTCCATCATCACTTTGGTGTCATCTCTTTTCCCATCAAAAATGATACAGGTGATGCCATTTTCCCTAATCTCTTCATCAAACTTCTTGACCAGCTCCTTAGTCAGTCTCTCCTGAGCCCTCCTCACCTTGCTGTGGTCAATCACCAGTGCTGTGTCAAACTCTGTGATAAGACCAGCATCAATCCAGGCAGCAGTGGCAATCTCTGCAGTCTCTCTCAGCCCAGTGTGATGTCTCAAGCTAGCCAGAGCTATGTTGGTGATATATTCAGTGTTGTATTTCTTTTTAGCCACAGGCAAGGAAGAAGTTGTCGCAGCCTTTGGTATGAAGTCTTCGTCCTCCTCTCTCCTCCCTGCCTCCTCCAGTATATCTCCAGTCTCCTCCAACTCCATCTCCAGCAGTGACTCCTCCCTCAACTCTTCTTTCTTGGCTGACTCATCGGCCTTCCTTCTCTGCTCCTGTCTCTTCAGCACTGCTTCCTGTCTCCTGGTCTCAGGGTGATCAGCTAGACCCATCTGGTGTGCCCCCCACACTGCCCACCTTTTCTCTCTGACCTTTAATGAAGGCAAGCTCCTGCACTGGTATCTTCTGCTCACTCCTGCAGCTGCAGTCAATGTGAACCTCACTGTTGCAGACAGGGTTGCACCCAAGCTCACTGCAGCTCCTGATCACACAGTGACAGGTCAGGATGTCCACCAATTTGTCCAGTTTCATCATGAACCTATCTTTGACCTCTGGCTTCACATTGCCAATGGACACCTTCACTGCCTCATCCCACAGTGCCTTCACTTTAGCCCTGATCCTGACCTCACTGTTGATTACAGGTCCTGTGAATAGAGCGTTGGCCTTTCTCCACTGAGCCAGTAGCCCTGGAACAATGCTGTTGTTAATCAGGTCATTAACTGGGTAATTCCTCCCGTCTTCCTCACTCATCTCTCTCAACAAACCATACCTCAGCAGATCTCTGGCTGTGGGCAGCTCAGCAGGGGGAAGTTCCCTCCCAGTCCCCACCAAATGACTTAGGTGACAACTTGATTTGCTTCGGGTTCTGATTTCTTTGACTCATCCTGTGGACCTGTGAACAAAAGAAATGTCATTGAAATTTGGATAGGCCTACTGATTATGATTACATAAAATTAAGTTAATTGAAATTCTTAATATCCTCCTATAAGCTCAGATAAAAGGTTGTTGTTATAGGTACAAGACTTAATTATTCAAAGTAATGACAATTTCATATATCTATCATATCAAAATATACCGAAAGTTTGGGTCACACACAACATTTCGAATAATTTGAATTACACAATATTTACATTACGAAGTAATCAAAATTGTCAAAAAGGAGGGAAAACACATGCATTCACAATCAAAACTCCAGCATTTGTGACTATGTGAAACTTAGAAACCATACTGCACACCAAAAATAACCAAAGTTGACCACACATTTCAATGGCACATTGATATACGATGCTACAGTCATATTTAGGTTATATTTCAAACCTTTATGGTCAAATATAAGTATGTAAATGGCTTTTTTAAACAGCACTAAAGATATTTCTAAGTTTGCTAGATAATATGACATCAGTTGAGCATTAGTAGTTTTTGAATTGTTGACTTTACTAAAATTGACACACCCTACTCAGACAGTCTAATGCAAAGAATTAAAAAATCAGCCAACACGACGACGATTTTATTATTATTATTATTATTATTATTATTATTATTATTATTATTATTATTATTATTATTATTATTACTGCTTTATTCAAGGCAGGTAGAAAAGCGGTAGGAGTGGATGGGATCGCTGTGGAGCTCTTGAAAAAAGACGGTGATAGTAGTGTTAATTGGTTGGTGCGTCTGTTTAATGTGTGGATGGACGCTATTGGACAGAGACGAACTGCCTCAGGACACTGGCGGAATGCATGTATTGTCCCCCTGTATAAAGGCAGGGGGAACAAAAATGTATGCTCGAATTATAGAGGAATTAGTCGGTTGAGTGTGCCAGGTAAGGTGTATGGGAGAGTGGTGATTGAAGTGGTGGCTTGCACGGAGCAACAGATTAGGGAGGAGCAAGGGGGTTTTAGAAAAGTTAGAGGCTGTGTGGACCAGGTGTTTGGGTTGAAGATGCTGTGTGAGAAATACTTGGAGAAAGAAAGGGATTTGTATCTGGCGTTTATGGATCTTGAGAAAGCGTACGATAGGGTTGACAGAAAGGCGTTGTGGCAAGTGCTGTAGCTGTATGGGGTGCATAGGTCGTTGTCGAATGCGGTGAAAAGTTTTTACCGAGAGAGTAGAGCATGTGTGCGTGTGAGAAGAGAGGAGAGTGGTTTCGGTGAAAGTGGGTCTACGGCAGGGGTGTGTGATATCTCCATGGTTGTTTAATGTGTTTATTGACAGGGTGGTGAAAGAGGTGAATGCGAGGGTCATGGGGAGAAAGCCAGGGTGAAGCATGCTGCCGGGGAAGGTTTTGAGGAAGTGAATCAGTTGTTGTATGCGGATGATACGGTTCTGGTGGCGGACTCGAGAGAAAAGGTACAGAGACTGGTAACTGAGTTCGGGAGAGTGTGTGAAAGAAGGAAGCTAAGAGTAAGGTTACGTGGTGCTGTAAAAGGGAGGTTCATGAGCGACTGAGCGAAAGTTTGTGTGGTGAGGAAATGGAAGAAGTGGCATGTTTCATGTACTTAGGGGTGGATGTGGTAAGGAATGGGACTATGGAGGCAGAGGTGGGGCACAGTGTGGAAGAAGGGGCAAAGGTACTGGATGGCCTAAGAAGTGTTTGGAAGGAGAGATCAGTGTCTATGGGTGCGAAGATGGGTATGTATGAAGGTATAGCAGCAGTGTTGTATGGATGTGAGGCATGGGTGGCGAATGCGAAGGAAAGGAAAAGGGTGGATGTACTGAAAATGAAATGCTTGAGGACAATCTGTTGGGTGAAGCGGACTGATCATGTGAGAAACACTGTTATCCGTGAGAGGTGTGGGAGTCGAAGGAGGCTTGTGGAGAGAGCAAATGAGAGGGTGTTAAAATGGTTTGGGCATATGGAGAGGATGCTAAAGAAGATTTATGTGTCGGAGATGGAAGGATGGAATGAGGGAGGCTTTGGGTCAGCGGACCCTTTACGTCTGGGAGAGTGAAAGATGCGCGCTAGATAGAAAAAAATGGAACGATGTGGTGTATATGGCGGGGGCGACGGGCTGGCAATGTGCCGGCTCAGGATGTATGAAGCGGTCTGGGTAAACCGGGAAGTAGTCTGCTGGGATGGGCTGTGGATATTGTTGCCCTGAGGCAGGTGCATTATTGTCATGTCAGCTGATAAAGTGAACGTGGGCGATTGAGGATTGTTCCTGACGCGACCTCACTGCGGTGGGAGAGTGCGTTTGGGTATAAAAAATTATTATTATTTTTATTTTTTATTATTATTATTGTTCTCTGAAGCTAAAACCACAATACTACCATACTCACCTTTGTTTCAAACTCGTAAAATATCCATTGAAACTGCATTAGTTCATTAATTTAATTTTTGAATATCCAAATTCTGTTTTCTAGAATTTTTATGAAAGGTTAACCAATGGATGAGAAAGTTGAAGGTGTAACTATCTATGCCCCTTGTGAAGAATGTGATGGAAAGTATATTGATGACGTTAAACAAATAATTCAAAACACGCTTGAAGCAACATTAGTATTCATTTAGAGTGGCTGACAGGAAAATTATGCTATTTTTCAGCACATTTCAAAAAACAAACGCAGGATTAATTAGCAAGATGCTAGATGTACAGGGTGTCCGAGAATTATCTGTACAATTTTTGGCTGTTATTAAAAGTCAACCATGAAGTGTAGAAATTTCATTGTTGTCCCATTTTACAGAGAATCTCATTAAGTTTTTTCTGATACCACGTTTTGACAAGTTTTTTAGAAATGTACGCGGGTGACAGACATTGATGATTTAAAAGCAAGAATCACAGCTGCTATTGAGCGAATTGATGTGGATATGCTGCAGCGTACATGGCAACATTTGGATTATCGATTGGATGTTTTGCGAATCACTAATGGTGCACATATCGAATGTTTGTAACAACGTTACTTTAATAAAAGAAACTTTTGAAAATACAGATTCTAAATAATCTTGTTTAAGAATTTTACGTGTGTTATCAAGAATTTTATTAAAAGATGAAATTGTACAGATAATTTTCGGACACACTGGAATTTCTAAAAAACTTGTCAAAACTTGGTATCAGAAAAAAACTTAATGAGATTCTCTGTAAAATGGGACAACACTGGAATTTCTACACTTCATGGTTGACTTTTAATAACAGCCAAAAATTGTACAGATAATTCTTGGACACCCTGTATATATAAATTAAAAAATAATGGTACACTTCAGCTCGCTGAAGCCGTTTGTATAAAAGGTGGTGAAATTTTCAGTTATTCGTGTCGATTCTTTGTAGTTGTTAATGTAAGTTGTCAAATTTCGCGGTTACATTAACTTTCCAGAGTGATTTGTCAAATTTTTATCTTCATTTAACAGTCTTATAATAAGTATCCCTACTATAAGGCTTGATAAGGAATCCCAGTGTTGATCCGAAACATGCCATTTTTTAAATTTAAGATAACCTAAAAGTGCCTTTATTTAAATTTTAAAATATATGAAGTGTTTTAATTTTTTTCTGATGTTGAAAAATTCCTTAAGTATAGACACACTTAAGACCTCGACGTTCAGACTTTTTCTTCGTTTGGCTTTCAGCTTTACACCGTATAATTTTAACGTTTTAATTCTAATTCTAAAATACATTACAATTCAAACATTAGGTATGGTCAGCTGGGCCTAGGCTCCAATACCTCGAAGGATGAGCCGCAGATGGTTCCCCTGCATTCAGTAGAAGATATTTTTGCTGGAGGATGGAACTCCGTTTTGGCAGTCTCTGATGGAAATGGATGAAGATACAGAGGATAGTAAAACGTGTTTACAGTACAGTACTACATAAGGCGAATCAAATTAAGATGAAGCAGTTTTACACACCTTAATGCCATTAAAGTTATACTTCGCATTATTTTCTTTCATTTATATCCTCCCTATTGCCACGTTTAGTTTTGTTTTATTTTCAGCGCTAGGATATAAATTTAGATTTAGGATATAAATATAGATTTAATTGTCTTAATTGATTTCTTCATGTTATGAAGTTTTTGCGTATTTGGTATGTTGGTAAACGAGTCAAGTTTTTGATATATCGAAATCCCATAATTTGAATGGAAAAATGATCTTTCTAAAAGTGTGTTTGTTACTCGGGTGTTTTTAGCTTTGAGTGATAGTCAATTATTATTGATTTCGGTGTTTTTATTTCCATTCTGAAGTGAAGCGCTTCCGCAGACACGTTTAAAAGCTGCTGCACTTGGTCTGTCAAAAACGAAGTTGGTGTCATTTCCAAAGAAGTAACACAAACGCGTTTAATTTTTGTTGCTGTATTTGGAATTTCGTTCATGTTGCGACTATTATACTTATGGCTTATATCACGGAAAGGATCTACAGTTTAGCTTTTGACGGACTCTGAACCACGGTATACTGAATGTTTGGAAAAATCACTGAAATCGCGAAACCTATGACAGGACCCGAGCTCTCGACATTCAGATGTACTACAGCTTGGCACTTTATTCACAACGATCTTGATAGGTGATATCCAATGATGGATGCAAGGAGTGTCGAGGAGCCCCCATGGAAAAAAATGTGACACACAAACTCACGAATCGTCGCACTAATAGGGCGGTCGAGGTGTACGACGAAGCGAAAAGTGCGATGATTCGGAGGTCCATTATAATATAAAATACTGAACAGTGTACTTACCTTAAGATTTGACATGTACATTAATTAAGGTGTACATAACTGGACGAGACTGTATGCAATGCAAGCTTTAAAACGTGGTTTGACTCATCTTTACGACTGAAAGGATATTGCCTCACGAACTTAGGCCAAGCCATTATCGTAATCCAGACGTACGATGAGCATTCAAAATATCTAAAAAGGTAGGAAAATGAAGTGCAATAATGCGATTCTGCAGAGGTGATGTACGATGATTTGGGGGTTGGTTGGTTCCTTTCTCATTTTATCAGTCGGTGGAGACTGGATAATGCGAAGAAGCGGATGTGCGACAATTCGCGAGTCGTCTGTAAATATTTCTACGTGTACAATTTGCTGAACTCGATAAATGTTTGAGTTTCTTCCGAGTTCTACTAAAAGTGCGTATGGAATTTTAGAAAATCATATTTTGATAACTAAAGCCTTACTCTAAATCCTCTTAAACTTTAAATTTGCCAAATTTGCCCAACTTCCCATGAAGAAATTCTGAATCCGCCACTGGTGATATCAATAGTAAGAAAGGTTAAATAATTGTTGAACACACACGACATATTCTGTGACATATATATATATATATATTAGGTTGATGTAAAAACGTTTCATCGACACTGATAACCCAACCAATCCAAATTTATGTTAACCTAAATTAATCTAACCCTAAAGCGTTTGTGTATAAAGTGTCAAGTCGACGAAATATCATTTGCTCGACCTGTGACTAAGATTTTTATCTTAAAAGCTACAAATATCTACAAATTATGAAACCCTGCCCATTCACCCATAATTGGTTAAAATTTTTGATGAAGGAATATTGAAACTTAGTGTGATATAACCAATAACTGAAAAGTGCGTTATCAATTTTATCAGTTTTAACACTCAAGTTTCGAGTGTTTTACATTAAATCGTATGATGCAATATTTCTGAGACATGATATCTTTGCAAGTACTTTTAACAGCATAAAAATTGTGTATATTTGTAAAAAAAAATGCCTCCGCCGTTTATAAGACTATATTTTTATTTCTTCATTAATATAAACAATGACAATATCATTACCATAACAAAAATGAGCATTGGGATTTAAATGTAACTTATCCCTTCCTGGAAGGAAATACCTCTAATACTTGTATATCCGACAGATGTTTAACTTCCAGATTAGTTTTAGAATCCGTTCGAATGGTTGAAATTTCGGTTGGTTATATATATATATATATATATATATATATGTATAGAAACGACGTAAGTATAGAGGAGTGTTCTGCACACGAGCAAGAGAAATAACAAACAAATGAAAAAAAAGGCACCCGCCCGGGAATCGAACCCAAGATCTTCCGATTGCCGGTCAGACGTGCTAACCACTACACTACGGAGCCACGATAGTCAGAAGTTGTAATTCTCCTACATAGGGCAGAAACCAATGCCTTGAGACCAATGCCTTGCTCGTGTGCAGAACACTCCTCTATACTTACGTCGTTTCTATACGTTTAATATACTGCGCGGTCATTGCAGTTAAATGTACATATTCACGATTTGCGAGGGTGCCCTCTCAAGGCATTGGTTTCTGCCCTATGTAGGAGAATTACAACTTCTGACTATCGTGGCTCCGTAGTGTAGTGGTTAGCACGTCTGACCGGCAATCGGAAGATCCTGGGTTCGATTCCCGGGCGGGTGCCTTATTTTTCATTTGTTTGTTATTTCTCTTGCTCGTGTGCAGAACACTCCTCTATACTTACGTCGTTTCTATACGTTAATATACTGCGCGGTCATTGCAGTTAAATGTATATATACTGGGTGTCCGAGAATTATCTGTACAAGTTTTGGCTGTTATTAAAAGTCAACCATGAAGTGTAGAAATTCCAATGTTGTCCCATTTTACAGAGAATCTCATTAAGTTTTTTCTGATACCAAGTTTTGACAAGTTTTTTAGAAATTCCAGTGTGTCCGAAAATTATCTGTACAATTTCATCTTTTAATAAAATTCTTAGTAACACACGTAAAATTCTTAAACAAGATTATTTAGAATCTGTATTTTCAAAAGTTTCTTTTCTTAAAGTAACGTTGTTACAAACATTCGATATGTGCACCATCAGTGATTCGCAAAACATCCAATCGATAATCCAAATGTTGCCATGTACGCTGCAGCATATCCACATTCAATTCGCTCAATAGCAGCTGTGATTCTTGCTTTTAAATCATTATGTCTGTCACCCGCGTACAAAAAGAAAAACTTGTCAAAACTTGTTATCAGAAAAAACTTAATGAGTTTCTCTGTAAAATGGGACAACACTGGAATTTCTACACTTCATGGTTGACTTTTAATAACAGCCAAAAATTGTACAGATAATTCTCGGACACCCGGTATATATATATATATATACAGGGTGTCCCATAAGTCCGGCATCATAGGAAAAAAAATAAAAAAAGGCAAAACAAAAGCTTTTATTTACAGAACGTGCTCAATATGTATTGTTCCGTAGCCCATTCACAAAATTCCATCCACCGGTCGGGATCATCTTCACTTAATTTCTGTAGGATCTGAAGTTTATATGGATGCCATTTGTGAGCCTGAAGAATGCGATGGATGCTACTTTTCGACACTCCTGTCTCGGCGGACAATCGCCGAAAAGACTTATTGGGACTTCTGTTAAAATGAGCCAGGATAGCAGTCGCTGTATCATCGTCAGTGGACCTCCTTGAAGGTCCACTGCGTGGTTATTGGCTCGCGGTTTGGATGCAGTCTGTTAAATTCAACAGCGTCCTCTCTTTGACTCCGATTTCCTATGAGTAGAATTATCTGGATTCGTTCTTCCTTGCCCACAGACATTATGTCCTGTAGAAAGAGAAAAATATGAATTATGGTTTGTAGAAATAGAAAAATATGAATTTCTCCTATGATGCCGGACTTATGGGACACCCTGTATATATATATATATATTATATATATATATATATATATATATATATAATGGATGGGATTGAACTCAGAATGGTCCCCTGAGGCTCTTTCATGATACACACAGACCGTGCATGGAATAAGGAACTCTTCTAGGAAAATTAAATCCACTATAGTCCGAATAAGTAATGGTAAATGACAAATACTATAATTATTTTTTTCTTCATGAAACGGACATGTTATGTGCCTTGAAAAGTGGACGCTGAATTCTGCCAGTTGAGGTTTAAGTTTTGGTTTTTGGCTAAAAATATAATAGTTACCCCTTTTTCTTTGATGTATTCAATCTGACGTAAAGGCAGCAAGTCTTCTGCTTATATTGAGGTTCTAAATATAGCTGGTCTAGGCTGCTTTAAACCCTAGATCCTGGACCAAAGCTGGGTCCTATCTGCTTTGCAGATAGCTGGTGAGGGAAGCTATATTTTTGGGACCTCTCTGCGAGTGACCCGTTGCCCACGTCGGGCTAGCATCATTCAAAAGAAAAATCTATAGTATTTGTCATTTACCATTACTTATTCGGACTATAGTGGATTTAATATTCCTAGAAGAGTTCCTTGTTCCATGCACTGTCTGCGTGTATCAAAAAACCTCAGGGAACCATTCTGAGTTCATTCCCATATATATATATATATATATATTAAAATGCAAGAGCTATCATACTCCCACTTTCAGATAATTGCATGTTCTGTATATAAGACGAGAAAATAATTTTTACTTTTATATCTTCTGATGAGAGCGAGATAAAAAAAAAAATTCTAAGATTCTCTCCTCGTAGTTCTTTTTCGAGAAATGAGTTACGATCTTTCATTAATATTTCGAGTACTCAAAGCTGATTCAAATTGCGCTCTCTATGTCATACTCGTATATGTTTTTACTATTACTTTAGTGGGTTATCCTCTTTCATTAGACTTTTATAGGTCCTACAATTCCTTGGTAATTTATTTTCTTTTCCTTCCTCTATTTTCTTTGCACTTTATATATATTGAATCTTATCATTTTAATTTTTTTAACAAGCTTTTCCTTTTTTTTCTATGGTTACATATTTACTGTTGCTATCAAACTTCATAATTCAATAAAATTTCCATATTTCAGTTCTTATTCCAATTCTGATCGATAAAATTTTCAAATCCATTTCTGATTTCAATTCCAGTTCTTACTGACAACTCATTTTTTTCTTAGACTTCTATTATATAGGGTGAACCAAATGTAGGTGGACAGTAAATGATAACGTTTATTTTGAGAATACATATTTAATTTTTTTGTATACTATAATACAAAATAAAATTTAAATAAATTTAGTTATAATATTTAATATAATAAAACACAAACACCATAGTTATAATGAACACCATAGTTATAATATAATATAACACAAACCGTATTCAACCTACTGTCCACCTACTTTTGGTTCACCGGTATATTTATATTTGTTCTAATTCTCAGCAGTATTTTTTTTAATTACAATACTAATTTTTAATAATATTAATCAATTAATTCTCTGAAAAATATTTCGTTCAGACGTGGGTTTTTTTCATCATTTTTAAATTTTAATTCTACAAATGAGCCATTCATTTTTCATTGCAAACAAGTTATACGAGTATATATATATATATATATATATATAATAATATATAATAATATAATATATATATATATAAGATGTAAATTTTATCTTTTATCACTAAAGTGAGGTATGATAATTTAATTATCAAATATTATTTTATTTTATGACTACTTTTTTTAATTAGATTCAATTTCGAAATATGTTTTATATAAACATATCATGTAAAAATATTTTGCATAATGTTAAAAAAATGTTAGTCACGTTATATTTTAAAAGAATTAAGATTTGCTTTTTTAAGTGGTCACTTTTAAGCCTTATTATTATTATCTGAGTGATATGTGTATTGTACACATTTGTCTGTAAGCTCAATAACGCTCGATAAAGGGCCCCGAAAGGATTGCTACCAAGGAGGAGCATTTGTACAGTTTTTGTCATGACAGAATACTGTCAAGATCTCTATTTGGCTCTTAAGAGTGTGAAACAGTTCTTTGTAACAGTGTTTTTTCTTTCTACATTTGTCAGGATTTGTGAAAAGAGTTTAGCTTGGTGTTGTTTTTTTTATTATTTTTATTTATAGTTAAAAACTGAACGTCTAAATTTAAAATTAAATTATTTTTGTGTTACAGTAATTACAAATTACAAATTATATATATATATATATATATATATAATATTATAGATTTTATATATATATATATATATATAATATATATATATTCATATAATATATTTTTTTTATATATATATATATATATTATATATATATATATATATATATATATGAATATATATATATATTATATATATATATATATATATATATTATATATATATATATAGGTCGTCCGATAAGTGAGTGGCGATTCTATGTCAGTTAGCATAGTGTACTAATATCTTTGATATCTATTAAATGTTTATTTCTGTTTGTTCATTGTTTTATTTTTATTATTTCTAATTTTTATTATCCTTTATCTTTTATTTATAAATTGTTCCCGAATCGCCACTCACTTATCGGACGACCTGTGTGTGTATATATATATTATATATATAATATATATATATATATGGGCTTATATATATATATATGGGCTTATATATATATATATATGGGATTATATATATATATAATATATATATATATATATATGGGCTTATATATATATATGGGCTTATATATATATATATATATATATATATATATATGGGCTTATATATATATATATATATATATATATATATATATATATATATATATATATATATACTGTATATATAATCTGCTACGCTTTGTTAGACTTATTGTTCCTACTACTACAACTGCTAATAATAATAATAATAATAATAATAATAGTTTATTGATAATATTTATTTTTTCTTAAATCAATAGAAATAATAATAATAATAATAATAATTTTCTTTTAAATCAATAATAGTAACCATAATAATAATAATAATAATAGTTTTCTTGCTGAAATAACAAGATGAGTACAGTGGAAATGAATGAACTTCATATAATGCGAAGTTTATCTCCCAGCACTGTTTGTGGCGAAATATGTGCGAATTTTGGGCAAACAGAAAAATGGGAAAGCTATATGCAAACAAGTGACATTATTTCGACAATGCTCCCAACAACACCAAAGAAAAAGAAAATTGAGAGATCCCAAGAAGTAAGTTTTAAATATAATATAGGAATGACGTAATTAGTGACGTCACCTTAGATGACGCAATGTTTACCAATCAAAATCGTTCATTCTAGAAGTTCAGAACTGCTTCTTGCAGCAAAAACAGGTGTAAATTCGTATGCGAAAGTTGTGCCCGCGACCCGCGCCTTTTGCAGTTCTTTCAAATTTGCATAGCTGTATCGTCTTGAAGTGTTCATGTTTCGTTTTGCTGCATTTCGTCCGTCGGGGCAGAATTCAGTGGTTCAGTTCAGTAAAATGTTATACAGTTGAAACGTCTCCTTATCGTTTAGGTTGCCTTTAGGCGATTGAAGATTTCAAAAATTTAATTATTTTATTGATAATGACAGGTGTTTTTCAATGCAGGATAATGTGACTCAAGATGGGGGGGGGGGGGGGGTAATGATGGGGGTCGAGATTGCTTGTGTACCAGCTGTGTAGATCCTGTGTTTATTTGTCATTCGAAAGTGCTTCTCCAGTAGTAGGCCTAGGTCCTAGCCCTTTTCCGAATTATCGTAAACTCGAAACTAGGCCCTAAGGCTTCAAATTGTCTTATTTATCAGGCTACTAGACTAGATATTATGAGGTTAGCCTTGAGTTTGGCTAGCGAGACAATTTAGTAAACGTAACCTACCCCAAATTGAGAATTTGGTCAAATTTATCAAATCTGGCGTGTCAAATTTCAAGCCAAAATAGGCCTAGGACTTTTGTATTAGTTTAAGATCTGGTGGAGTCGACGTTTAGATTAATAATAATAATAGACTTAGGTTTATTAGCCTATGATTTGGTAGGCCCCTTTTTTGTCACTTTTCCAGCTTTTTGTATATACCCTAAGCTCTGGAGTCGTCTCCCTCTATTTAGAATCGATAGCCAAACTGAAAAATTTGCTTAAATTTTCCAGTGGTATCATGCCAGGATTTTTCCATAACACATTTATGCCCAATGCATTGGTTAAAAATTTTGGTAATTATGTGTTTTAAGTAACTCAGTCATTTTACACACCAAAATACATTTTTCTAGTAGTATTTGATGTGATTTGTTCAAATATGACCTCCATTTCCGTCGGAAATGAGATCCAACAAAGCTATAGTACTTTGAAGTTTGGCCCATTTTCAAAGGAAATGGAGGTCAAAATCTAAGCAAAACACCTCAAATATTACTAGGAAAATGTATTTTGGTATTAATTAACCTAACCTAACCCTACCTAACATGAATATGTTATTACATTATCATTTGTATAATTTAGGTCTCGGGGGTATGGGGGTGGAGCCCCATAAAGATCACGCACCACAAATTGATCAATTGAACGACATTTTAGCGTCGGAAAATAAAAAATATAAAACCCTATACCGATCAATTTGTGATGCGTGATCTTTATGGGGGCTCTGCCCCCGTACCCCCGAGACCTAAATTATACAAATGATAATGTAATAACGTATTCAATATTTCTATTGCTCGGAAGTCATTAGAATGCACTTTGTATATTAAATCCTCAAAATAATATTCGCACCGTTCATATGCCATCACCACAAACATCTATCAAAAACTAACAGAAGTAGACTAGCAACTTAAAAGGCCTAAGAACTTAAAAAGTCTAGCTCATATATCATGTTCTCATGATGTCACCAATCAAATATTGGAAGGGCAGGAAAAAATGCAAAAATGTCATAATATTCAAATGTACATAATTTGTTAAGTACGCATCTGCGAGCATAGTGACTTATATGAAAATGATGAGAAAATTATGCTTTAATATTTTATAATTATATTTGCTTTTGATATTCTGAGTACGATAAAACTCATATTAACCAAAGTTTTAACTGAAATTATGTGCATTCAGTGCATTAGGCAAGCGTTTTAACTGATTATTTAATTAATATACAGGATGAAAGTTTAAACTAAATGGTGTGACTAATTACTGCACTGGGACAGTAGTAGTAATTGGTTATAAGAACATAAGAAATTTTTATAGTGGGCACACTAGGGGCCACTTCAGCCCATCGAGGTGGCTCCACTATGTAAAAACTGCCTGTACATTGGCAACAACCAATTTTTACAAAACTAATTATCAATTTAAAACTAATTAATTATCAATTTAAAACTAAAGATAGAATCTCTGGATCCAGAGGATCAAAGTCATAATAGGCTACTATCCACAAATACGTTACACTGTATATCTATTTATAACTGACATGCAAATATATCAGATCTAAAGAATCCAGTCAATTTCATTACGGTATCCATCAATACCACTACCTTGCCAACCAAAAATAAGTCACAGTCCATATCAATTGCAGACCAAGTCACAATATATATACTTAGGATACTTAGGCATACAGAGGTATTGAAAATCCTGATGTTATGATTGTCACTGAAACTTAGACAAAATTCAGTACAATACCAAATAGTCCATTTAGTGAGAGAGATAATACCATTACTTATGAAATTGATGGCTATGAACTTTTTTATTATGAACGTAAATATTCAGAGGGTGGCGGAGTATTTATTTATGCCAAGACAAATCTGAATCCAGTTGAAGTTACCTCCATTAAAGAGGAAAAGTTGAATCTGTAGGGATAGATATTGGGCATAAAAATGCCAGGAAAATCAGGATAGGGGGTATTTATAGACCACTTGAGGGATGTTCAGTTGGAGGAATCCCCAAAAGTAGAGAAGAAAATAAGTATGTAGAAAATAAACTTATTGATGAAATAAATAAAGCAATGACAAGCAATATTATTATTGTTGGAGATTTCAATTATAGGCATATAGACTGGGAAATATTACAAACACGAGAAAGTAATGAGAGATTCTTAGACTGCATAATTGAGAATGGTTTAACCCAGTTAGTAAAGGAGCCAACCAAGGCCGATGCCATTCTAGATTTAATTCTGACAAATAATCCAGATACCTTCCAGGATATATCAGTTTCAGAAACACTAGGTTCAGGTGATCATTGTATCCTTCGGTTTAATATTGTTTGTAATTTAAGACCTAGTGAAAATAAAGTAGAAGTTCCAGATTTTAAAAGAGGAAATATAAATGGACTAGTAAATGATCTGTCTAACAAATTGGACAGATATTCTACAGCCTGAACAGACAGTAACTAGTATGTGGGAAAAATTTAAAAGTATAATAATGAACATACAAAGGAAGCATATCCCACAGTGTAAAATCAGAACTGGAAAAAATAAAAAACAACCTTGGATAAACTGCAATGTAAAAAGAGCAATCAGAGAAAAAACAAAAGCATTTCATAAATTCAAAAGAACTAAAAATGGCACAGACTCCAAAATATGTAAAAGTAAAAGCAGCATTTGCAAGAAAGCAATCAGAGATAGCAAATGAGACCTGGAAAAAAGCCTAGCCAAGAATTCAAAAAACAATCCTAAGAAGTTTTTCAGTCACTTCAATTTGAAAAGTAGAGTGAAAAAGAAAATTGGCCCCCTCCATGTAGATCTACAGATGTACAGAAGCTAAGGCTAACAAAGACCTTAAGATCCACTCTAAGGTTAGCCCGAGAGAAAGGAAAGAGTAGGAGGTTAAGAGAAGAGAAGAGAAGAGAATAAGGGATGAATAGATGATGATCTTGAAATAACTGAAGAACTAAACAAATACTTCTCATCAGTATTCACAAATGAAAATTTAAATAATATTCTTGATCTTATACTACCAGGACAAGATAGAGAAATAAATGAATTAAGGGTAACAAAACTAGATATCCTAAAAGCAATAGATAAATTAAAAATGGAAAAATCTCCAGGGCAGATGAAATGCATCCAATAGTCATAAAAGCTGCCAAAAAGAATATAGCACAGGCACTAGAAATTATTTTTAATAAATCATTGATATGTACTGAAATTCCAGAGGATTGGAAGAAAGCAAATGTGGCTCCAATCTTTAAAAAAGAAAATAGAAACTTGGCAAAAAACTACAGACCCATCAGCCTCACCTCCATTATTTGCAAATTACTCAAAAGTATCATTAGAGGTAAAGTTACTGAGTTCCTTGAAGAGTGCAACCTTGTAAATGAAAGCCAGCATGGCTTTCAAAATGGAAGGTCCTGTCTAACCAACTTGATTGAATTTTATGATGGAGTCCTATTGCATTTGGACAATAAAGAGCCAGTAGATATAGTATACTTAGATTTTGCAAAGGCATTTGATACTGTTCCTCATGTAAGATTGTTGGTAAAAGTTTAGAGCCCATGGTATAAGAGGTCATATAGCTGACTGGATAGAAGAATGGCTGGCTGAGAAACAGAAAAGAGAGAGTTCATCTAAATGGAAATAAGTCTACTTGGAGACCCATATTGAGCGGAGTCCCACAGGGGTCTGTGCTGGGACCTCTGCTTTTTATTGTCTATATAAATGATCTAGAGAAGGGCCTATCATGTAAAACTTCAAAATTTGCTGATGATACAAAATTAGGCCATAATGTTAAGTCAGTAGCAGGAGCAGTGACAATACAAAAAGACTTAGACAGAGTAACAGCCTGGGCAGATAAGTGGGAGATGAAATTTAATGTTGTTAAGTGCAAGGTTATGCAAAAAATCCAGAATTTGAATACAATATGAATGGAATTTAGATTAAAAATGATGATAAAGAGAAAGACTTGGGTGTCACTGTGACTAATGAACTTAAACCCTCAAATCACTGTACGGTAATCAGAAATAAAGCAAATGCTAGACTCAATCTCATGCCAGAGACACATTCAATACAAATCACCCAATATTATAAAGCAACTATACATTTCATATGCGAGAGACCCCTCCTCGAATACTGCATTCAATTTAATAGTCCCTATTTGATACAAGATATTGAAAAACTGGAAAAAGTACAGAAACAAGCAACAAGAATGATCCCATCTCTAAGACAATTGACATATAAGGAAAGACTGGCGTATCTAAGCATGTTCTCATTAAAAAGGAGGTTAAGGGGTGATATGATAGAGGTGTATAAAATGATAAAAGGGTTGGATAAGATAGACTTTGAGTCTCTTTTCATTAAAGATCACAATAACCAGACTAGAGGTCATAGTATGAAATTATTTAAGCCAAGATGTAGAACAAATTTAAGAAAACATAGTTTTACAAACAGAGTAATTAAGGGTTCTTTTGCATTATCCTCCCAACACTAATTTTTTTATATAATGTTGGTTTGGTTTTGGTTATGGTACTTTATTTTCCTTCCATTATAAAAAAAATTAGTGTTGGGGTTGGGTTAGGTTAGGTTAAAAACAGCCCATTGCAGGCGTTAGCCGGCTTTAGGTTAGGTTAGGTTAGGAATATTTATTCATATAACTAATGATGTAATTTCAGAATCATGATTAAAAATTAAAAGTGTTTTGCTAATGTACTTTTTCCTTCCATTATAAAAAAAAATTAGTGTTGGGAGGATAATGCAAAAGTACCTAATTAAGTTTTGGAACAGTCTGACAGAAGTGGTGGTGACTTCAGATACACTTGATTCTTTCAAAAGAAGGTTGGATAGTTTGATGTCTGCAAGGGACATCTGGTGATAGTTTTTAAGCCCATTTTTATTGGATGAATGGTACTAGTTTATTTCATATATATTATGTGCATTTAGGTGATAAATCCCACAGCTTAACACAAGTGTTGTGTGATATAGGGAGGCAGCATCTTGGGTTAGGGGATACTCTCTGTCCTTACACACCCCATTTAAAGAGATTCCTCTGCCGAGCGGTGCCCCCCATAGTACTGTGATGTATTGAAAAACTCATGATCTTCACTTGCCCCACAAACACCTTTAAATGGGAGACCCAAAATGGGTTCACACACATTTCTACATTACTGTAGTCTTTACAGCCACACCTACACTTTTCCTCCTAAGTATATATATTGTAATGTATATGGTTGTAAATTGTGACTTGGTTCGCAATTGATATGGACCGTGACTTATTTTTGGTTGGCAAGGTACTGGTATTGATGGGTACCGTAATGAAATTGACTGGATTCTTTGGATCTAATATATTTGCATGTTGGTTATAAGTAGATAGGTATAGAGTGTAACATATTTGTGGATAGTAGCCTATTATGACTTTGATCCTCTGGATCCAGAGATTCTATCTCTAGTTTTAAATTGATAATTAATTAGTTTTAAATTGATAATTAATTAGTTTTGTAAAAATTGGTTGCTGCCAATGTACAGGCAGTTTTTAGATAGTGGAGCCACCTCAATGGGCCGAATTGGCCCCTAGTGTGCCCACTATAAAAATTTCTTATGTTCTTATGTGGTATGATGTCATGTTACTCTGCAACTTAATTAGTTTGTTGGTTTCTGTTCTGGCTATTTTTTTTCTAATTGGATTCAGTTTGGTGGTGTTTGTGATAGAATTATGACATGCCATTTGTGTGGTTTTGACTTTGAGAACTTGATTCATCAAGTGCCCTAGATGATTAATTAGGGTCATTCCATGTCAAATCAGACAGCAAAAATGTCAACTGTCTCTGATTTTGTTTATACTTAGTACACTTAAGGACCCTTATGAGAAATGTAGATACTCAAAATTTCACACCTCTATGACCTCAGGATGCTGAGATATGAGGTCACGAAAGTTGACCTTTTGACCAGATTTTTTTTAAATTTAATATATCTAAATTGTCATATCTTGGCTTCTACCGGACCGATTTACTTCATTTTTGTGTCATTTTAAAGCTTGAAACGAGTAGAATCGTTTGTCTGTCTTGAAATATATCTCATAAATGATTCATAAAAAAGTTATAGAAGTTGGAAATATTTGAACTTTAATAAAAAAAAAATATCAATTTTTAAAATTTTTGTCCCGATGTACCTCTATCCAAGCACAACATTGTGTAAAAATTTCATTATTCTCTGGCAAATACTTGAGAAAATATAGCACTTTCAGTGTGGCAAATTTAAAAAAAATATATAAAAAAAATGACAGAAAATGAAAAATTGTTGCTATTCCTATGAAAAATGATGTGGAGTACAGTAGCTTTTTTTTTTTGAAAGTATATACATGTTTGAATTTATTTGAATTGAATTTAATATTATTTTCATCAGCCCAGTTGAAAAGAAACTTCTTGCCTTGTAAAATTTTGTGATCCCCTTTAGTTGTTGTTAATCTGTAAAAATAATTAAAGTTTGTTACATAAAGAAAAATTATTGACTAAATCTGAAATTAAATAGAGAAATTATGAAAGTGAATTGCTAGTGATTGCATTAAATTATTGGTATATAGCATGGGTTAGATGGTTGTTAATTTGAAAATTCTAAATTTAAATAGGTATTTTAGGTTATCTTTCTTTGAAGTAATTCTTTATGAGATTTAGAGACTTTTGGTATGTCTTCTTTTACTAAATTGTACACTCTCCTGTTTCTCGTTATTACATTGACTTTTCTGATGATGTTTGAAAATCTTATTGTCAAAATATCTGGATGTTGGGGATAGAAAAACGAAGGATTGGGGCCATGAGGGTGTAAGAATGACTCCTTCACCTCTCTGGATTCTGTTGATTTTTCAAAAACATATGATAACCACCAGTGGTCATCATAATCTATAGCAACAAAACCATTTATATCATTTTCTTTTATCATTTCCTCTTCCTTAGTTACTTTTACGATTGTTGACTCATTAGAGGCCAAATATCTTTTAACAGTAATTAATGAAAGTGAAACAGGTTTCCTGTGGTGCAATTTTAGAGTTCTGGAAACAGTTTTGGCTTTTGAATTTTGGTCTTTTAAAAATTCTTCTTCGCTTTGATGGTCTTCAATTGTTAAAAATTTAAAATTTGTTTTTAATGTTACAGTTAGCAAATTCAAACAAATTTCAGGGTGTTATTATTTGGTTATCATATGGTCTTTGGAGGTTTGCTTTTGCAGCTAATCTTTTAATAGTGCCTCCCCAATCCATCGCATGGTCCTTTTCCATGACTTGTAGTGAAAAAATTCCAATCTGCCTCCAAAATAAAATCCTTTTTATGGTAGAGGTTAAGGAAATTTTTTATAATTTTTGTATTGGGCAGCACATCCGTCTGAAAAATATAAAAAAAAATTTATGAATGGAATTTTTCTTCTATAAATTTACACAGGTGGCATTGAAAAAGATGAACCACGACAACATTGTGGTCATTACATTCTGAAATAATTACAAAATTTAAGTTCTTTAGATTTCCTTGGGCCTTGAAATATAGAATGAATGGATGAATAGTAGTCATTTGGTTGTTCCAATGGAACGACTGAACTTCATCTTGGAGAATAGCTGAATAATTTTTTGAGAAGTCTCATACAGCCAAAACTTCGTTGTTTTCCAATGATGTTTTCTTACCTTGATAGTAGTTTCTAGTGATGGGACGGCGCTAGGACAGTTTGCCTACTGGACAGTTTGCCTACTGGACAGTTTGCCTACTGGACAGTTTGCCTACTGGACAGTTTGCCTACTGGACAGTTTGCCTACTGGACAGTTGCCTACTGGACAGTTTGCCTACTGGACAGTTTGCCTACTGGACAGTTTGCCTACTGGACAGTTTGCCTACTGGACAGTTTGCCTACTGGACAGTTTGCCTACTGGACAGTTTGCCTACTGGACAGTTTGCCTACTGGACAGTTTGCTACTGGACAGTTTGCCTACTGGACAGTTTGCCTACTGGACAGTTTGCCTACTGGACAGTTTGCCTACTGGACAGTTTGCCTACTGGACAGTTTGCCTACTGGACAGTTTGCCTACTGGACAGTTTGCCTACTGGACAGTTTGCCTACTGGACAGTTTTGCCTACTGGACAGTTTGCCTACTGGACAGTTTGCCTACTGGACAGTTTGCCTACTGGACAGTTTGCCTACTGGACAGTTTGCCTACTGGACAGTTTGCCTACTGGACAGTTTGCCTACTGGACAGTTTGCCTACTGGACAGTTTGCCTACTGGACAGTTTGCCTACTGGACAGTTTGCCTACTGGACAGTTTGCCTACTGGACAGTTTGCCTACTGGACAGTTTGCCTACTGGACAGTTTGCCTACTGGACAGTTTGCCTACTGGACAGTTTGCCTACTGGACAGTTTGCCTACTGGACAGTTTGCCTACTGGACAGTTTGCCTACTGGACAGTTTGCCTACTGGACAGTTTGCCTACTGGACAGTTAACTTCAGATTCATGCAAAAGAATTAATTCAAAATTAAAATGTGTTGCCCTTAATAGCATAAATGTCTGAAAATATATCAAGTAAGAAAGGGAAACAGAAGTTTTCACATAATGGATATTTGTATGTGTTTGATAAATGTAGCAAGCGCGACCCTTTGTTACTTTTTTGGCGGTGTGAGCAAAAGAGTCAGTGTATTATAAGGTGTGTATATATTACATGGGTACTTTTCCGTTATCTGCCCCCTTGACGATTGGTTAGGTTGTCGTGATATTTTCGTTAAAACTAACGAAAATATCACGACTTAACCTAACCAATCGTCAAGGGTGTACAGTTGACCTAACCGGGCAGTGACGATTGGTTAGGTTAAGTTGTGATATTTTTGATAGTTTTAATGAAAATATCATGACTGAACCTAACCAATCGTCAATGGGGCAGATAACGGAAAAGTACCCATATTATATATACACCTTATAATACACTGACTCTTTTGCTCGCACCACCAAAAAAGTAACGAAGGGTCGCGCTTGCTACATTTATCAAACACATACAAATATCCATTATGTGAAAACTTCTGTTTCCCTTTCTTACTTGATATATTTTCAGACATTTATGCTATTAAGGGCAACAACACATTTTAATTTTGAATTAATTCTTTTGCATGAATCTGAAGTTAAGTAAGTTAAATTAGTTAAATAAGGTAAGGATAAATATACCACATAGGCATGGTGTCCATAGGCAAACTGTCCAGTAGGCAAACTGTCCGGCCACGGATGGGACGATACCAAAATTTTTACGATTCCGATTCCGATACCACTAAAAAGTCTCGATTCCAATTCTCAATATTTTTAAATATAATTCTATACTTGTTTTTCTGGAAATTGTCATATTTTACTCTGGTAAGATTAACTATTTACATTATGAGTATGGTAATATAAATTATAATAGATTGGTTTAAAAATAAAAACCAACTGTAAGTTGTAACAATTCATTTTAATCTTCTTGATTACACATCATGGATATACATGTTTTAATGTACAGGGTGGGCCATAAGTTTCCATACATAGGAAAAATAAACATTTTTTTATGGACAACCATTTTTATTTATATAATATGCTCTACATGGTTGCCATTGTTTTGAAAACACATTTCAATACGTGTTCCCCACTGTTGATGAACACGCATTAGCACAGTTGACGTTATGCTTGTAATGGCGTTGGTGATACGTTCCTTTAGATGATTTATGTCTCGTATCTTTTCCTGATACACCATGGCCTTCAAGTGCCCCCAAAGATAGAAATCAAGGGGGGTGAGATCTGGGAGGCCACTCCACAGGACCACGCCGACCAATCCAAGCATCTGGAAACTGCTGATCCAAATACTGACGCACGTGAAGACCATAATGAGGTGGAGCTCCATCTTGCTGGAAGTAAACTGGGAAGTTACCTTCCTCGTTTAGCAGGGATGGGAAAATCTCTTCTTGCAACATGTTAAGATACCTTTCAGCATTAAGATTTCCACTGACAAAAATTGGTCCAATAATTCTGTCACCCCATATCCCGGCCCACACCATCACTTTACCGGCACCTTGCATCTTCGTCGGACTCAGCCAGTTAGGGTTAGCATTACTCCAGTAACGTATGTTTTGCCGATTAACCTCTCCATTGACGTAAAAATTTGCTTCATCAGTAAACAAGATCTTAGTTGAAAAGTTTGCATCCTTGTTCACTTTGGTTAATGCCCATTCACAGAATTCCATCCATCTATCCGGGTCGTCTTCACTCAAATGCTGTGCCATATGCAATTTGTATGGATGCCATTTGTTTGCTTTCAAAATGCGCCTGATACTCGATCTGCTGACACCACTTTCTGCAGACAACCGTCGTGTACTTTTTCTGGGACTCCGTGTAAGCGCTGTAAGTATCGTAGCTGTTGTGTCTTCATCGGTGGCTGTACGTCTTGGGCCACTTCGCGGTTGATCTGCAACATTTCCAGTTTTCTGAAACTTGTTAATAAGTTTTGCCACAGTGTCGTGTGTGATGTTTGTTCCATGTTGTCTGTTAAAGTTCATTGCAACCATGCGACTGCTTCCCGACCCAGCCATCAGTATGATTTCAATTTGTTGCTCTTTCGTCAAACGCATATTCTTAGGGTATCTGAAACATAAAAACAAACGTTTAATTTTTCCTATGTATGGAAACTTACGGCCCACCCTGTATAGCTACAATACAATAAAAATAAAATTTGTTATCCTCTTTCATTTAAATTTTAAAGTTTACATTGCAAAACTGGTTCAATTAAAAGTTAAAGAATCGTTTTAAGAATCAGAAATCATGGTACAATTCTCTCGATTCTGATTCCTGAAAAATGCTCGATTCTTCCGATTCCGATTAATCGTCCCATCACTAGTAGTTTCATTGCATATTTGTTAGGAAATCATGGATCTGAAAGTAAGTAAATTAGAATTTAGAAGGGCTTGTAGATATATTATTTTTTTGTTAAAACTAATTAAAATTTGGCCTTTTATTTCATTGGATTTTTCAAATGATATTCTAGTACAAGGTTATTTTGTCAACATCAAGATAATTACTTTTATATGATTTTGTAATAATTATACATGATATGTTCAATAAGTATTATTAAATTAGTTATTATTACCTGATACTGCTTCGATTTTTCACAAAATTCTTCTGTGTAATCATCTGTAGACAACTGCATCAATTCTAAATTTGACCTATCGGTGTTGGTCCATTTTTTTGAATTGAATGTTGTCAACATAATTTTCATTGAATAACATTTGGAGCTGAGTGGTTAAATAGGTGGTATCACCACAGAGATTACATTCCATTAGGAAACGTACTTGCGAGGGAGGATTGCACATTAGGGAAGGTAACAATTGGCAGATGTGACTGATTTTAGGCTCTGTAATTTTATCAATTTTTGCCCCAATGAACATAGGTAAGTTTTAGATTTCGGTGGATAACACAAACGCATACTGAGTGCGTACCAGATCCACCCGCAATTACACATTGTTTAGGCCTTAATGAGGCAAATTTACTAAATCCAATTTTCGTCCTTGGGTATTTATTTTTAAAGGTCTCATATACAGTAAAAGTCCAAAAATCCGAACATTTTAAAACTCAGTCGAAATTTAAATTTAGCGACACTGATGCGCATGCGAACGAACGCATGGCGCGAACATTTTCGCGCCAGTCTCTGCTGCACATCCACGCTGTGAACAAGTTGCTACAGTATACGTATAAATATTTGTCCATTTATTCGTAAACATTTTACATTTACTAACCCATACTACAGTAATGGCTCCAAAAGTTGATCCTCTTCGTGGTGTTCAGAAAAGAAAGAAAGTTACGTTGAAATTGAGTGATAAACTCGAAATAATTAAGAGCCTAGAACGAAAAAATATCCTGGGCTGCTCCAGAAGTACACCTTGATAAATATATTCAATTTATCGAGCAGAACCATAATTTTGATCTTCAAGATGTCATGCGTGTGCATATGGTGTGGAATGATTTCATTAAGAAAAAAATACAGAATCGAAAGCAAGGCGATATATGTAATTATTTACGTGAAGCTAGAGTTAAACCAGTAGATGCGTCTGCAGATAAAAGTGGTCCATCGACAAACAGATTGTCAGATGCGGACGATGCGATCGAATTGAGTGAATGAAAATGTTTGTGTTTACGTGTGTGTAATGGATGTTTACGATTTTTTTGTTTGTTTGTTTAAAATATGTACGGACGCAATGTTTGCTAATTATATTACTGAATGTCCATAATAAGCGTTTCTGTTTTATTTCCGTATTACATTAGCAATATTTACATGTTCTTTTTTTATTTATTCCCTTTGTAACGTGAATTTTAAGGTTACCGCCCGAGAATCTGAATTTTCCAGAAATCCGAACCGCCCTAATCCCCGAGCCATTTGGATTTTTGGACTTCTACTGTACCTCTTTTAAGTTACAAAGAAGATGATGCTTACTGTTTATGTTCCCTTTGACCTTGTTTGTTAATAACACTCACAAAATTTTTTACCCGGCATTAATCTACTTATGTTTTCATTTAAATAAAATTTTTTAACTGAATCTTCTATTCCCATTTCTAGAACTTTCCCAGATTTTGGATTTGGTTCTGACAAAATTCCAGAACTTTCTAGCATTTTCTTAGCAATGCATGCAGTGTGCTTGGTAGTATTGAATTCTTGGCATATTTTTCTTATACTCCAGCTTTTGGGCAGAACTGTTAAAATTTAAATTTTTTCACTTCTTTTAGTGCTTGAATCGTTAAATTTTTCTTTTAGCTGGTCTAAAATTTCTTTATAATCCTTTTCTTCCTGTGATGTTTCTTCCTCTTCGACTATAGTTTAGTTTTCCCACTAGCAGCTTCTATTTTTCTTTTGAACATATCTTTAACTTGTTTAAATTTTTTCAGTCCATATGCCTTTTGAGTATCTAATTTTTGTTTTTTAACTGGACTCTCCTATTTCTTTTAATGAACTATTCAGCGTCGCTAATTCAAAGTTTACTGTTAGAGACACTGAACTTGAGCCTGACCCTGATGACACAAGTTCAAGTGGTCTTTCGGATATGACAGAGCCAGAGGGATGAGATGAGTCACTCTGAATTTTCAATTTTTTCTTTTAATATTTTATCAACAAGAATTCTGCATGGATTACGGTACATAGTCTATGATTTGCAGTTAATTGAAGATCAGGCCGCTTAATGATTATTTCAGGTGGAACTACTCTTAGTCACTTAGTTCGCCATTTCCCTTGATGCTCATTGAAAGGATCAGCACATTTTCTTTTTAAATTAAGCGAATCCATTTCAAAATTTCCTAATTGAAATAGAATAGGCACCTGGCTATGAATTTCTGAATATATTACATATAGATGATTTATTTTATAGTTTCCTAAAAGATCTGAAAAAAGTACATGTACACATAAAACAGTTATTTGTACTAGGAGTTTGCATACAAATAACAGATACAAAAATAGGTATACCTAATAGGACGTGTCAAATTTACAGCTCTCAATTAGTTTTTTTATTTGTCATAGTGCTATACTTTCAAAAATAAAAGTTACTCCACATCATTCCATAGGAATAGCAACGATTTTTCATGGTCATTTTTTTATATTTTTTAAAATTCGTCACATTGAAAGTGCTATATTTTCTAAAGTGTTTGCCAGAGAATAAAGAAATTTTTACACAATATTATGCTTGGATAGAGGTATCTCGGGACAAAAAATTTAAAAAAATTTTTTTTTTTTTTTTTTTTTTTTTCTCTCTCTCTCAAGTTCAAATATTTCCAACTTCTGTAACTTTTTTGTGAATCATTTATGGGATATATTTCAAGATTTTAAAGCTTGAAAGGAGGAGAATCTTTTGTCTGACACCAAAATGAAGTAAATCAGTCCAGTAGAAGCTGAGATATGACAATTTAGATATATTAAATTTCGAAAAAATCTGGTCAAAAGGTTAGCTTTTGTGACCTCATGTCTTGGCACCTTGAGGTCATAGAGGTCTGAAATTTTGGGTAGGGTATCTACATTTCTCATAAGGGTCCTTAAGTGTACTAAGTATAAACAAAATTGGAGATGGTTGACATTTTTTTTGCCCTTATGTGTCTGATTTGACATGGAATGACCCATTAAATGATTAATTGAATGCCTGGTTAGGTCAGCTGTATGCCCCTGATGATTGGTTAGGTTGTCATGATATTTTTGTTAGTTTAAACGAAAATGATGAGAGCAAACTTTTCTGGTTAATTTTGAGGTGTTTTGCACTTTTCCTGTAGTAATGCATCGTTTACGAGATCTCCTAACATGAACATGTTAGGTTATGCTTTATTGTATAAAATGTAGTCAAGAATACATTTTTCAAGTGTATTTTGGTGTGCTTTGTTTGAATATGACCTTCATTTCTTGTGCAAATGAACAGAAATACAGTTGTTATTGCATGGCCCAAACACATATTTCTGTTCATTTGCACAAGAAATGAAGGTTATATTTGAATAGAGCACACCAAAATACACTAGAAAAATATATTTTTTATTTCAACTTCAGGCCATGTCATTTGTGACATAATTATGTACCAAATGTTTTTCTTATGTAATTTGGGTATTTCTTTACTATTACACCAGTCTCTGGTAGAAAGTTTAAAAAAATGGTTTTCAGTGTTTTTCAATGTGCTGAATTAAAAAATTATACTCATTTCCATAGCAAATGATTTGTTTTAGGTTAGGTTGTTTTAGGTTTGGCCAATTTTGAAGGTGAAATTTGTTTTTCCTATGGTTTTTGATGTTTTGTATTAATCTGACTTTAAAAATCTTTGGAAACCACTCATTTTTGTGATTCTCCCTACCCAAAAACTCCCGGTTCCCACTGGGGGTTCCCCAGGTAAAAAAGGGTAGAAAAGGGTAGAAAGTTTTAAAAGCTTTAAGCTTCAATAACTCTTTAACAAATCATTTGTGATGGAAATGAGTATAATTTTTTAATTCAGCGCATTGAAGAACATTGAAAACCAGCTTTTAAAACTTTCTACCGGAGACCAGTGTAATAGAAAATATTTACTGTAATTTGATGCATACTGTTTGAAAATTACCTTCATTTCCTTGGGAAATGTGCCATTTTTTCAGAAATGACTCAGTCATTTCTGAAAAAATGGCACATTTCCTGAGGAAATAAGTATCCTATATCGTATGTGGATATAATTCCGCTACGCATTGGAGAAAATGGTGGATATATATGTGAAAATTACTTTTGCATGTGGTTAGGTTTTGTTAGGTTAGGTTTCATTAGGGGGTCATTCCGTATCATTTCAAACACCCCTGGGCATGACCATCCCCAATTTCCTTGAAATTTTTTTTTATATGGAGGGCTATGTGAGACATGTCCATAAAATAATTTTCAGACCTGGCTGACCCCTGGCATTCATGTTCTGGGGGTCACAAAATATTGACACTCTGCCAGTGTGCCATTTTTCAAATGCATGTATCTCGGGAACCAATAAAGATAGAAAAGTGGTTTTGGTGTCAAATTAAAGAGAAAAGAAAGCGCTATCAATTTTATTAAACAAAGCATCCTCTAAAATTAAAACGTTTGAAGATGATCTTGATATTTGACCTTTATAAAAAAAAAAAAAATGCCCATTTCTGATTTTTAAATAAAAACTCTTTTTGGATGCCATCCATTGTGGTTAACAACCTCTGAAAACTTCATAACTGTCCAAGACATAATAAAAAAGTTACATCCATTCCAATGAGACCATTTTTGTCAAAAAATGTACCATGTCCCTAAGTGCCATTTTTCAGAAATTAATATCTCGGTCACTATTGAACTTAGAACGATGTTTTTAACATCATCTTGTAGATGTCATGAATATCTATGATCTTTTTACTCTATAGGAATTCTTGTATAACCAAAAATAACAGTTATCAACTAATTATAGGAATTTAACCTCTAAAAATTGGTGATTTCTTTTTTTCAATTTTTAGAAAATATTTTTTTCTTCTAGCTTGCAAATAAAATCTAGTCCATTTAATATTACATTATACCAAATTGTTGTATCCAAAGTTTAATTGAAGTTTTGGACCATAAATATTCAAATACTCACTACATTATGATGAATTCATTAAATGTTAGAAATAAATTTTATATATATGTAGTATTTTATTGATATGATAATTTAACTCACCTGTCTAAATTTTGAAGTGTTCCTTGAAAGTATTTGCCACTTTTCTTTGTTCCACATTTGTCAGAAAGTAGGTTCTTCCAGTTTTTGTTGTTGGTTCCACCTTAGTTAAAACATCACATTGGCTCATTATTAGTATGTCTTGAGGTTGAGGGTAAACAAAAGATGGGTTAGGTCCATGTGGATGTAAAAAGCTCATTTCAACCTCTCCATCAGGTTGGCTTTCTGTATTTAAAATTACCCCGCCAACCACCAATATCCATCAAATACAACAGTGACATAACTATTATATCCCTTGATGTTCAGCTTATCTCTTACTACAAAAGATAAAGTTTCTATTCTTGAAATTGGCGAGGAAGAGTATTCTCTCACTTCTAGGGTGGTTTGAGAAATTGGCTTGAAGTAATAGAGTTTCTGAGTACTAGCAATTGTTTTACATTGTGAAAATCTCTCATCCAGAATTCTTTTCTCATCCTCATATTCTTTTACATTTGTATATTGACATGTTATGTTTGGGATCATTTCATTTTACAGTGCCTCCAACACCATCACAAGGACCTTTTCCTTGGCTAGTAGCAAAAAAGTGCCATTCAGCCTCAATATTAAAATCTTTATGATGACAAAGATTGATAAAATTTTCCCTATTTTTATACTGTCCAGCACATCCATCAGAGAAATATATGATTTTGCTGGGATTGGTGTTCTTCTCTTTGATGTAGTTTATTAAGTATTTTGGAAACAGGTGTACTGCTACTGTCATGAATATTGCATTCTAAAATGATCACAAAACTTGTGTGCAATGTTATCCCTTGTTCCATCCATGTAATACATCACAAAGGGATGTATGGTAGCCATCAAATTATTCCAGTGAAAGCTTTGTACATCATCTTGCATTACAAAGGAATAGTTTTTTGCAGTGACCAATGACTAAAATTTCACCTTGTTTAAGAGATTCCTTTAAGGTGCGTTAGTGAGAAGATTGCATTTTAGTGATAAAATCATGCCATTAGTACAATTTCAATGTCGATGTGAAAGTTTTGATGAATTCGTCAACAATCAGTTGCATTGATTCGAGAGTTGAATGGTTAGTGGTTGTCCATTTCTTAAACTCTACAAAATCTATTTGATGATCATCAAATACCTTTTGAATGATACATCTAATTTCTGTGAAATATCCACAGTTTTGGCAAGCACTTAGATGACAAGGTGCATTTGGTGGAGAACATTGGATCCAATTTATCCAATCCCTTAGATGATCAATTTTGTAGTCTGTATCTTTGAATAATTTGTTGAATCTAGCCCCAACATTCATCAATTTCATATTCTGATGAATGGTACAAACACATACCGAATGTGTTCCTGCAGAACCTGCCAACACACATTGTTTCAGTCAAAGTTCAGCAAATTTACTGAAGCCTACTTTAGCAGCAGGATTCCTTTCTTTGAACAGTTGGTAAGCTTCTTTCATGTTGCACAGGATTAATTGTTTTTGGAAATGTTCCCATTTTCCATCAACAACTAAGCTTATACAATCTTTCCTACCTGGCATAATTCTACTAACTACTTCAGAAAGATAGAAGGAAATGATGATGTCAGTCACATTCTGTTCTAATCTTTTTCCAAGCTTTGGGTTAGGGTCAGAATAATGCCCTCTTCTTCAAATACCTTTCTAGCCACAGATGCCATATATATAGTTGTGTCACATTTAGTGGCAATTTTTTGCAGGCTCGAGCTACTTGGTAATACAGTGAGTATTTTGATTTTTTCACTCCTTAAAGATACTGATTTAAACTTCTCTTTAAGTTGATCCATGATTTCATCAAAATCATTTTCTTTTGATTGAACTGAACTTGTGCTTGGTTCTTCTAAACTAATGGGTGAGCCTTTTAAATGTTAAAATTTTGCTTTCACACTGGATGTTAATCCGCTGATCTTTTGTGCATATGATTTTCTTGATTGCAGTTTGTCAACTTTTAGTGGGGATTCACCCACTGCTCGCGACAATTCA
This sequence comes from Bathynomus jamesi, assembly GCA_023014485.1. Lineage (NCBI taxonomy): Eukaryota > Metazoa > Arthropoda > Malacostraca > Isopoda > Cirolanidae > Bathynomus > Bathynomus jamesi. The sequence goes on along the minus strand of JAJOZX010000216.1, from coordinate 1,207,837 downwards.
TTAAGAAAACATGCTTCATGTTCTTTTGATTCAGCTGGTGTTTCATCTGTGGACATCTCAATTTCAGATTGCGATGATGTAGGATCATCGCTAGTTGATGAGGTTTCAGGAGTCATCTTATTCTTCGCCATTTGCTCTAATTTCTCTCGGCATTGTTTGCAGAGTCTGTGGTCTTTGGAAAGATTCGTAGAAGGTAGCTTTTTCAGAATTAAATTGGAGACAATACGTAGATCCTTCATTCTTCTACTTCCCTTGTGACATTCCAGTGGATCTGCACATTTCAATTTCAACTTTTGGCGATCAAATCCATGACTGGCCTCCATTATGAGCCAATAAAATGAATATATATCTATAATTTAGTGCAGGCCTATGAATTTAATACTAAAATAGCATACTACCAATTCCTAAAAAAATAAATAAGAATATAATAGTAGTAATGTAGTATAATATATATAATATAGAATACAATATAATAGTAAAAAAATATAATAGCTATAAAAAAATCTGGATTATATTTTTGAGTCATTCCGTGTGAAAGACACTTTTACCATTTTGGGCATGACCATCACCAATTTCCTTGAAAAAATTTTTTGTATGGAGGAGGGCTATGAGAGAGATGGCCAGAAAATAATTTTCAGAAATGGTCTTATTGGAATGGCTGTAACTTTTTTATTACATTTTGGCCAGTTATGAAGCTTTCAGAGGTTGTTAACCACAATAAATGGCATTCAAAAAGAATTTTGATTTAAAAATCAGAGATGGGCATTTTTTTTTTTTTTAAAAGGTCAAATGTCAAGGTCATCTTCAAACTTTTTAATTTTAGAAGATGCTTTGTTTAATAAAAGTGATAGAGCTTTCTTTTCTCTTTAATTTGACACCAAAACCACTTTTCTATCTTTATTGGTTCCTGAGATACATGCATTTAAAAAATGGCACTCAGGCCAGAGTGCCAATATTTTGCGACTCCAGAACATGTGTCAGGGGTCAACCAGGTCTGAAAATTATTTTCTGGCCATATCTCGCATAGCCCTCCATACAAAAAAAATTCAAGGAAATTTGTCAATTCATTAGCGAGATGCATGTTAAAATGAATGAATACCTAATAATCTACTCATCAAAATCAATAATAAAGCATTATATGCATTAGGGTAATTATTGAATATTGAATGTTTCACCAACACTGAAATTAATATCCAAAATACATTTTTCTAATGTATTTTAGTGTGTTCTGTTCAAATATGACCTTCATATCTTGCGCAAATGAACCGAAACGAAGTTATGAAACATTAAAGTTTTCATATATATACAGGGTGTCCGAGAATTATCTGTACAATTTTTGGCTGTTATTAAAAGTCAACCATGAAGTGTAGAAATTCCAGTGTTGTCCCATTTTACAGAGAATCTCATTAAGTTTTTTCTGATACCAAGTTTTGACAAGTTTTTTAGAAATTCCAGTGTGTCCGAAAATTATCTGTACAATTTCATCTTTTAATAAAATTCTTGATAACACACGTAAAATTCTTAAACAAGATTATTTAGAATCTGTATTTTCAAAAGTTTCTTTTATTAAAGTGATGTTGTTACAAACATTCGATATGTGCACCATTAGTGATTTGCAAAACATCCAATCGATACTCCAAATGTTGCCATGTACGCTGCAGCATATCCACATCAATTCGCTCAATAGCAGCTGCGATTCTTTCTTTTAAATCATCAATGTCTGTCACCCACATATTATACACAAGATCTTTGATGAATCCCCAAAGAAAGAAATCACAGGGTGTGATGTCGGGAGATCTAGCCGGCCAATGAATTGCACCTCCATGGCCAATCCACCTGTTTGGGAATGTCTCATTCAGGGACTTACGGACAATCAAGGCCCAATGTGGCGGTGCGCCATCTTGCTGAAAAATGATGCGTGGATGCAGTGCTTCCAATTGCGGATAGACAAAGTGTTGCAACATGTCCAGGTAGGTATTGGAAGTCACTGTTGATTCACCAAAGAAAAATGGTCCAATCACGCGACCATGTAACAGGCCACACCACACATTAACTTTAGGACTGTCTCTGATGTGCTCTTCTATGCAATGTGGATTTTGTTTGTTTACCTTGCCTGAAACATGAAAAGTTGCCTCGGCCGAAAACATGATTCTTGCCAAGAACGCATTGTCCTGGTCGACTCTGTCAAGCAGTCATTGCAAATTCCTTATGGGAGACCTTATCTTCTTGCGTAATCTGTTGCAAGATTTGCAACTTGTAAGGATGCAACTTCAAACGTTTACGCAAGACAACATGCACTGTCGAACGAGGTATCTGTAACTCTCGTGATGCAATTCTTGTCGACTTGCGTGGACTGCGAACAAAAGCCTCTCGAATGCGCTCAACATTTTCAAAAGACATTCAAGGCCACCCTGCTCCTTTCTTATGCTCTACACTTCCAGTTTCCTTAAACCTTTTATATCAAGCTCGTATGGTTACTCTTGATGGAGGGTTTCTGTTGTAATTAGTTCTAAACCTTCGTTGAACTTGTGTATCTGATTTTGTTTCGATAAACCATTCAACACACTGTGCTTTCTCCTGTGGATTCATTAAGGATGAGGGGTGTGTATGAATATCTGAAAAAGAAAAAACTTGTCAAAACTTATCAGAAAAAACTTAGTTTCTCTGTAAAATGGGACAACACTGGAATTTCTACACTTCATGGTTGACTTTTAATAACAGCCAAAAATTGTACAGATAATTCTCGGACACCCTGTATATATATATATAAAACCTAACTTTAACCTGTGTTTTAGGTTATCGTAAACTTGAAACTAGGCCCTAAAGTTTCAAATTGTCTTATTAGGCCACTAGACTAGATATTTTTCTTGTGAAGATGTTAATTCAGTTAAGAATATATTTAATTCAGAATTCATCAGTGTAATGAAATGGTTGACCACCGATAAACTCTTCCTAAATACCAGTAAAACAAATTTCATGATTTTTACTAATAAAAGAAATGTATATCTTGATGAACTTAATGTTAATGAAATCGCTATAAAGGAGTGTACTGTAACAAAATTTCTTGGTGTAATGCTAGATAAGAATTTGCAATGGAGTGATCATGTAAATTATATTGCAAAAAAGATTTCAAGGATCATTGCTATAATGTTTAAACTTAGATGTAGTCCCTAAATAAGTTTTATTGACTCTTTATCATACTCTTGTTCTTCCTTATATAACGTACTGCACCCTTGTTTTGGGAAACTCCGCTAACAACGCATTAAATGGTATCTTTGTCATCCAAAAATGAGCAATAAGGTTATTATTTGATGCTGATTTCCTTGATCACTCTAGTGCATTATTTAAAGAGCTAAACCTACTAAAGCTAAACTGGCACATTTTAATTTTATTCCAGGAGAGATCACCCAATGCATGTCACCACTCCAACTTGGATTTTGATGAAAATTGACATATGGGATTCTTCCAGGTGCTGATTTCACTGGTCAAAATAAAAAAGTTCTATGACCAATAGTTTTTGAGATTTGGGGACCCCACTTTACCACCTAACTTTAATGGGCAATAACTCCCAAACATCTTACCATAGACCTATAAAATAATTTTTAGAATCAGCATGAAGAGATCTATTAAATGATACCACATTCAAATGTGTAGAACAATAATGAAAATTTTCCTTTTATTTTTTTTTGACCCCCACCCCCACCCCCCCTAGGCAGTGAAATCAAAAATTTTCATTTATTAAACTTCCATTAATTGTTAAAAGATACAAACAATAAAAAACGTGGGTATCAAGTTGCAAGATATTTTAAAAATTATTGAAAAAATATGTACATTGTGAAATTTTGACATTTTACGCCTGCAGACTAAAATAGAGAACTACAAATGATATATTCACATGGATGAAAATAAACAGCAAAAATACAAATTGAACACACATATTACATCAAGTTGATTCATAATTACAGGAGTTTTTTCAACTCATTTTCTGGGAAAACATATTGAATATGCATTGTTCCTGGCTTTAAAGTTGGTGTGCTTAATAAACCTAAAATTTTATCTCTTGATATGTGGCATGTATCTCTAATTTGTGGAAAGTAATAGTAAACACTATATCCTGATGGGTGCAAAAAGCTAACCTCAAAGTCATCAAATTCCTCATTATAGGAATGTACAAATCCCAACCATTTCTGATCATTGTAAGTACAAACTATGTACTCTCCTATTTTCGGATTAACTTCAACATTATCTTCACCCAGAAAAGCTTTGCTTATAATCCTCACCTCACCAACTTCATCAGAAGATAATTCAAATGTTTTTGTTATTTGCATTAATAGGTACAAATCTGTGGAATTTTTGTGTTCCTGTTAGCTGCATACTTTTTTTCATATCTGTTACTTAAAAATTTTTCCATAGCTTCCATTTCTTCAGAATTTATTAAAAAAAAATTTATGCTGTCACTTATATTGTTTGAACAAAATTCAAACATGTCTTCTGGTGTTAATATTTGATTTGTGAATGTTCTTTGCATACTTGCTCTGGCTACAGATCTTTTCACTGTACCCCCAATCCCATCACAAGCGCTCTTACCATGGCTTGTGGCAAAGAAATGCCACTCACATTCCATCCCAAAATCTTCATGTTTACAAATGTTAAAGTTGAAATGATTTTTATATTGTCCTGCACATCTGTCAGTAAAATAATGTAATTTTTTGATATGAAGGTGGGATTTTCTAATAATAGGTATGAGTGTATTTAAAAAAGTGTAAACCATTGTAGTGTTATGTTTTGTATTTGGAGATAAAAAGCAATAACTTGAATGTTTTGTTTCATTACTTTCTGGCTCCTTATAATATAACACAAAGGGATGCACTGTGCATTGGGTGTTTTCCCAATGAAAACCTTTGACTGCATCCTGTACTACAAATGAGTAGTTTTCTGAAAAGTCACCAAGAACTACAGCTGTATGGCTATTTAAATTATTCTTCATTTTTCAGAAATGCACTCTGATTCTTTGCTATAAAGTGATGATGTGTCAATTTGACAATTTTTGTGCTTAATGAATTTATAAAATCATCTACAGATTCTGTTTTTTCAACCATATTGCATCGATCTGTAGTAACCCATTGTTTATATTTTATTTCCTCACATTCAGGATCGTTAACACTTTGAAAAGTGAGCAAAAAATTCTTAATACCTTGTTCTTTTGGACAGAGATTACATATTTGCATCATGCAATTCCTGTTGTTGACATCACACACTGCTTTCTCCCTAAGAGTTGTGTATTCCAACCCTTTGACACCCAAAGCTGAGAATTGTATTTTGGCATTCAGGTGGTATGTACATACACACACAGAATGGGTACCAGCAGCTCCAACTAAAACACAATGTCTGGGGGCAAAGGCTGGCAAAACTAGAGAAGCCAATTTGGGGACTATCTGGATTATTTTTATAGAGACTAAAAGCTTCTTTCAGATTCATTAACACCAGTCTTTTCTGCACAGATTCTTTATACCCACTTTCATTTCTGATACTCAGGCAGTTTTGTACCTGGGCACAAACGACTAATTTCATCTGATTGAAAAATTTCTGAACAGAATCTTTAGTACCTTTAGTTATTACTTTTCCTTTTGACATGGGTTCAATTTCAGGAATAATTCCAAGTCTTTGTTTTATATTTCTGCTTTTCTTAACTAAATATTCAGTTGTCTGAAATAGATTTATAGTTTTTGATATGGTAAATGGAGATAATGTCAATATTTTGAGTTTCCTCTCATAACTGTCAGTAGAATGGAAAGCTTCAACCAGTTCATTCATGAGATGAATCATTGACCTGAAACAAATTCATGAATGTATAATAGCTATAAACAAAACATTACATGTGCACATTAAATTTTTTGGATTATAACATTGATTTCAAATGTAACAAACAAAATGAGCATTCTTTGAGATAGTCAAATTAAACCAAAAATGATTTTGTGACCAAATGAATTCCAAATGATTTAATGGGCCCATTGATCTCCAATCTTTAGGGAGTTGTGCTTCTAGTTTCTACTATCAAAGGTGAATACCTACATTTTGTTTTTATGCTTCAGTTTTAGTTTAGGTATATTCCTACTTAATAATAGCGTATAATTTTAAAATTCATATCTTTGAGTTTCATGATCCAACTTTGTAGCTTTTGATGGGCTTGGGATCTCAATTTCTAAACTTGTTTATAGCTTTCGTTTTAAAGAATGACGTGCTTTTTCTATTGTTTGAATAGCTTTTGCTGCTTTTCTTGAGGAACCCAAACCATCTGAAATTTTTGAATTAATAAATATTTGACTCCATTTGATATATATGGATAATAATAATTAATATGTCAACATATTAATTTCATAAGTTTAATAAATTTAATATGTCAGCATATTAATTTCATTAAGTTTTTTCAGCAACTGCTGAAAAACTGTCTTGAAAGTAAATGCATTATAAATAAAAAAATTGTAAATATAAAAAGTACCTATCATTAAACACTTACGCTTCTTCACTGGAGTCACAGCAAGACTTTCTAGAACTTGAGAAACCTCTTCTTTGGCATTACTTGATATACTTGGATCATATTCCTTACTTTCTGAAATAACATTCTCAGAAGACTGATTGTGATCAGACTCTTCACTTTGTGATGTTGATAGCAACTCTGGTCTCTGGGTCAATAATTTTATACAGTTGTTACATAGTACAGTATTCCTTTGTAGTTTCCATTTACATTGATCATAAAGTGATTGGCTGATGGTTCTTATATCCTTGTGTATCTTTTTCTTATGTTTTTGTAAAGGATCATCACCGTATCTAACCATTTTTCATTACTAAAAATACACAATTGTAAATCTCAAAAATAAGATATGATTTGACTCAAAATAAGCACATCTGTAATAAAAATAAGTATAATTAACAAACATTTGAGAGAGTGCGTGAATATGAGTTATACATAGGATGTAAATATATCATTTGTAGTTCTCTCTTTTAGTCTGTGTAAAAATGTCAAAATTTCAATGTACAAATATCAATGTACATATTATTTCAATAATTTTTAAAATATCTTGCAACTTGATACCCACGTTTTTTATTATTTGTATCTTTTAACAATTAAAAGAAGTTTAATAAATGAAAAAAAAATTTTGGGATTTCACTGTCAAAAATAAAAAAGGGGGGGAATTTTCATTATTGTTCTACACATTTGAATGTGGTATCATTTAATGGATCTCTTCATGCTGATTCTAAAAATGCATAGTTTTATAGGTCTATGGTAAGATGTTTGGGAGTTATTGCCCATTAAAGTTAGGTGGTAAAGTTGGGGCCCATATCTCAAAAACTATGGGTCATAGAACTTTTTTATTTGAACCAGTGAAATCAGCACCTGGAAGAATCCCATATATATATACAGGGTGTCCCAGAATTAACTCTATTTCAATGAAATCGGACAAATTTTTTAAAAACACACTTTTATTTATGTTTATCATGTTTAATATGTGTTAAAAATGTATAAATTTCTAAATTTTTTTCATAATTTTATTTTCATAATTTTTTCATTATCTGGTCCAATGAAAGACCGTCTGAAGTCATAGAATGGCAGAGAGAGACTCCAAAAGTTAACGTGTGGCTTGGAATGACCAAATCCAAAATTTATGGCCCATTCTTCTTTGCGGAAGCAACTGTAACAGGTACCGTCTACCTTGATATGCTTCAGCAGTTTCTCGAACCACAGCTTCTTGATGATGGCATTCTTGATAATGTTGTGTTTCAACAAGAAGCATTGATCTTTTGGTGATAAACCTTTGTTTTTATGAAACCCCATGCAAAGAAATCCAGGGGTGTCAAATCCGAGAACGCGGAGGCCAAGGTCGAGGTCCTCCATGTCCAATCCACCGATTTGGAAGGCGTCTGTTGAGGTATTCTCGAACAATTAGAGCATAATGACATGGTGCTCCATCTTGTTGAAACACAACATTATCAAGAATGCCATCATCAAGAAGCTGTGGTTTGAGAAACTGCTGAAGCATATCAAGGTAGACGGTACCTGTTACAGTTGCTTCCGCAAAGAAGAATGGGCCATAAATTTTGGATTTGGTCATTCCAAGCCACACGTTAACTTTTGGAGAGTCTCTTTGCCATTCTATGACTTCAGACGGTCTTTCATTGGACCAGATAATGAAAAAAATTTAGAAATTTATACATTTTTAACACATTAAACATGATAAACATAAATAAAAGTGTGTTTTTAATTTTTTTTTCCGATTTCATTCAAATAGATAGTTAATTCTGGGACACCCTGTATATATATATGTCAATTTTCATTAAAATCCAGGTTGGAGTGGTGACAAATTTTTTAATTTTTGGGTGATTTGTCCTGGAATGCCCCAATAGATATTTTGTAACTCATCAAGAAATCCACTCTTATCAGACCAGAAATAGATCAAAGCTTGTTATACCTCAATTTAGATTGTCTTCATCTCAAAAGCTACCATACTACCATACCCATTTTCATTGGAGGGTCATTCCACGTCAGGTGGACCAATTTTGGAAAAGTGCCCCACCTCACCATGTCAGATTTTGTTCTAACTTTGCTCACAGATTCCTTTAAGCCTTAAAAGAAGTTCTGCAAAGAAGCTATTGATAGCTTCTTGTGCTTGTCTTGTCTTTCTTTTGACATATCCTGGTAAATCTCTCTCACTCACTTTTTGTGGCTTTACAGGGAAAATATCAAGTGCTGAACAGTTGGTGTCTAGTTTCTGCTTTTGTGCTTCTGGTGGATCAAATGATTCACTTGATGTTGAACTGATTCTTTGTATTTCAGCCCTCTGTTTCCTGCAATCAGGACAAAGTTTCTGTCCAGGCTTGATGTCTTTGCCAGTCTCTTCCTTCAACAGTTGAGCTGTTGCAATGTCAATTGCCCAAAGTGATTTCTTGGGTAATGTTGATTTATGATATTCAAATGGGTTGCAACAGTCCTTCTGCAGACTCTCATATCTGGTCAAAAGAAGCTGTTTATGGTGTAAGCATATGCATGCATCTTCCTTAAATTGGACTTCTTCTATTCCTGTTCGAAGAAAAAATAGTTGTCTTTCCTGAACTGTTCAGCTCTGTGAACAGTTTCAAACCACATTTTCTGGAATATGTTTTCAGGTGACACTGTTCTCTCTTTATTTCCAATAGTACAAGCTTCCACTTTTCTTTCAGTTTCCATGGGTTCTCCCACATGAACACTACTAGTATCTGATGATTTGGCCATTTTTAGTTTTGATGTGAAAACAATAATAGTCATGTATTACATGTTGTTGAACATAAATAAAAATATTATGTATAGCCTAGCACATAGCACCTAGTCCTGCACTATATAATTGTTAATAAGAACAAAAGAAAAAGAAAAAATTGTGCCAATGAAATAACAATTATAATGCTAGAAACATCACATGGAACAAAATTTCAAAGCTAGACCTACAAAAAAGCAAGACACCAAAATAAAAAACTAGGCCCTAGTATTTCAGTACATGCTCTTTTTATTGGTTTTTGTTAGAGTATGATGGAAGCTGTCCCACATGATCATTTTGAGGTTTAAAGATGGGACATTTTTGTCACAAATTAATTTTGGCCATTTTTGATGCCTTATATCTCAGCAACTAGAACAGGTAGGAAGATCCGGATTGAAGCATTTTGTAGCATATGGGCAGTACTTTCTTGGTTTCTAACAAAAGCTCACAGAGTCAGGTAGATCCAGAGCTATAATTTTCTAAAAGTGGCTTCTCAGGAATCAAAATGTAATTTGAAGCCTACTTTGGGGATATTTTATGGAAAATCTATACTTCCTAGAGCTCTAGTAATGTGAGTTTTGAAATCTACAGTAAATATTGACCCTAGGAGCAAATTTTCAGAGCAGAAAGATTTGTTACTGTGGAATGCTGACTAGCTAAAAATGGCACACATAATTCAGTGCTCAATGTGATGGACAAAGTAGCCCATGCTCTTGAAGCCCTAGTGACAGAACCACAAGAGATATGGAACTAAAACATTGCAGAACTTCCTTTAAGGCTTAAAGGAATCTTTGAGCAAAGTTAGAACAAAATCTGACATGGTGAGGTGGGGACCACAGGTCCACTTGATGTGGAATGACCCTGGATTAAAACTATGGAATGACTTAAATGCTGATATAAAAAATATTGTGAATGTAAATGTGTTTAAAACCAAGTTGAAATCCTGATTAATAATGGCATATGAACAAAAATCTAGGATTAATGTCCATTACTATTGTTTACTAATTATTAATTTCTTGTGTGTAATCTAGTATTAAAAAACAATTTCTTGTGATTGTTCAGTTCTTATCTCTCATGTATAATATTGGTTTCTTTGTATGGTGCCTTCAATGGTGACCTTGTATTTGTCATGTCAGTACTGATAATTTAAGATTAATACATGTTTTAACTGTTAATAATACTTATTTACTTATTTATTATTAATTAATAACAACTAGCTGTTTATTTTTAATAAGAGCCCAGTAAAGCCTAAAGCTTAAGGGCCAAATTAAATAAAATAAATAGTTGAGCTTCACAATTATTCATGTCATTGTAAATTGAAACATATGTATTTTATTATTAATAAAGGTTATTCAATTCAATAGGTTTTTGAAGTGCCATAATAATTGAATGCCTGGTTAGGTCAACTGTATACCCTTGATGATTGGATAGGTTAAGTCATGTTATTAACCTAAGTGTGCATTCAGTTGACCTAACTGGGTGGAAAACTGACTATATGTAATCTTCATTAAAACAAGAAATGATATGTCCATATGAAGAGTCTAATAATACCGTATTGTATCATGTTTCAACCTATTATTTTATAAACACCCATCAAGAAATTGTACACAGGATTGGAGATCAGATAGCTGCTGTAGACTCATAAAATTTGCCAAAATTTATACTCATAATCAGATGAAAATGCATCTAATGCATATAAAATTGCTTTATTATTGATTTTGCTAACTAAAGGTAAAATTCCAATGTCAAATGCAGTTCAGAGACAGTCCATTGGTCCTAATTACAATTACTAACCTAATTTAATCTTATATTTACTTACTGCTCAATTGAGCTGAAACATCATGATTTTCAACTTCAATTAAAATGGGTTTTGGCTCATTTACACAGCAAATGAATATCAGATTTGAATAAATCACATCAAATACTACAGTAAACCCTTGATTTAATGGATTTTGGATTTAACAGACAAAAAAAATCTGGCCAAATTTATCTGCAGTCTGAGTGAGCAAGTTTGAATTCCTTGGGAACAGTGGATGCTATCCGCTAATTCATGAGCTGAGAGATGTGCTTGGCTCATCCACTCTGTTACTAACTACATTCCATATTAGTTTAGTGCTTGACTTTGCCTTATTTTTTGCTTATAACATTAACTTCAGTGAATCATCATGGCCTCTAAAAACACTGATGATAAATTGTTAATCCCTTCACTACAATGATGAGTACACATTAGGGTGGATCGATTTTACATTTTTTTCGATTTCCATATTCTAATAGAGACAAAAACTTGCGCATGCATGAGAAAATAGCCTCTGGAAAATCTTAGCTTAATAGGTAATCATCTTCTGCCCCCGGCAGAGCGATGAAAATCATATTTTAGTAGTCAAAAACATATTTTTAAACCCTAGCCTAGAGTCATAAAATTTTGCGTGTGTGTTATTTCATGCCTAAGCAATGATATAAATGCTATGGGAAATATATAAATGCATTATTTAAGACAAAGAGCCGATCTGAAAATATGTATAATATACATATTTTCAGATCGGCTCTTTGTCTTAAATAATGCATTTATATATTTCCCATAGCATTTATATCAAAAACATAGCTTTATATCAAAAACATAGCTTACTTCACTTACCTAATAGAAGGGAATTATTAAGCATAAAGCACATTCATCTATCACATGCAGCCACACCACAACACCAACATGCTGTGTGTTTACACTTGCCAGATCACACAGTCAGATACAGTTGCCGGAACAAGATTTCCTGGACACCATACATTAGCCCAATAACTTTTTATTTCTCATTTCATGCATTTCTTGTTTCTCATTTTAATATACCTGCAATATTATTTTTTTAAGTTTTGCATGTTTATGTATCTTGACAATAAGAAATTGTTGCCTTAAAATCTGCCAAAGATCATTAATGTAATTGTAGCTTGTACTGTATGTGAAAGATGTTTCTGATGTATGGTAGGCCTGTAGGTATGAAGTTTATATCATGCCATTACTATAGAGTATATAATTATGTATACAATAATATAATAACAATAATATTAAGAATATATTTGCACCTGATATTATCCATTTATCAGACATTTTTAAAGTTATCAGTATAATACTTTATATTATTAAAGTAAAAGAAAAAGACCAAAAAAATTACTTGCAAACAATATAACAATTTAAATCTTGGTTATAAAGCTGATATTAGCAAAATTATTGTTTGGATCCGATATTATATATTCATTTCAAATCATATTATTTAGAAGTTTATATGTTATAATTTATGACAGGCAAAAAACAAAATTATTGATGGTGGTACTACTAGTTATCATATAGGGTACCAATTGGTACTGTATTCTTCTCTAATTTGGCCTATTTTTTGTTTTTGAGATATAGTACAATAGTTTATACACACAAATAACACAAACGCATTATATGAGCTCAGGTCAACTGATAGAGTGCTTTCCCACAATAGTTTTGCTACATTAAGTCAATTGGTCTACTGCTGACTGACTGAATAATATTTATATACTGCAACATATATAATACAGGGTGTACATAAAGTCAGGATCTATTTTTGTGAAGCACTTGGAAATTATATGGAATTCAATCATAAAATGATAAAGTGGTAACATTTATTAAATAATTAAGAGTAGGATTCGACGTGACGCCCATCAGTATCCCTGCACAGCTCAAATCGTTCCGCAGCATTTCTAAACACATTCTGGAGCATTTGCCGGGTTATGTTATCTGCAGCAGTTCATATATGTGTATGTAAGTTTTCAAGACTCGTAATCTTCGTCTGATAGACGTGCGATTTGATAAAGCCCCATGCAAAGAAATCTAAAGGGGTTAAATCTGGTGATCTCACTGGCCAAGGTCTGTTGCTTCCGCGTCCAATCCAGCGATTTGGAAAATGTCCATTTAGATAATCCTGAACAATTTTGGCATAGTGACAAGGAGCACCATCATGTTGATAGACGACGGTACTAACAATCCTATCCCCAATCAGCTGAGGTTCAAGGAATTGCTGCAACATGTCCAGATAAATAAGCCCTGTAACTGTAGCTTTAGCAAAGAAAAAAGGACCATAAACCTTAGATTTTGTTAAACCCATCCAGACATTAACTTTAGGTGAGTCTCTCTCCCAATTTTGGACAAAATCATTTGGTCTTTCATCTGCCCAAATTTGACAGTTATGGCGATTTACTTTTCCACACGTATGGAAAGTGGCTTCATCACTAAAGAGAATGTTGTCCATTAAATTATCACTCCAGATTTGTTCTACGAGATCAGCACACACAGCACTTTGTTGAGGGAAATCTTCCTCATGTAAATCATGTAAAACCTGCAAATGACAGCTTTTCTTCTGCAAATTAACTTTCAGAATTTTGTGCACAGATGACATCGGGAGGCCGAGTCTGTGTGATGCAGCATGAATGGACGTAAGTGGCTCCTCAGTGATAATTCTGCGTACTGCATTCACGGTAAGATCTGACATACACGGTCATCCTGATCTTGCTTCATCATTTACAGATCCTGTTCATTTAAATTTGTTCACCAATTTTCGTATTGTCTTGTCTATTGGCCCCGGCTTATGAAATCTCCTTCTAAACTTCTCTCTGATGTCATTGTATTTCTTTCCCTCGATTCGCCAAATTACTATTGCCACACGCTCTTCTGTATTCATTCTAAGGGCTTCTGAAAAGAAAAATAGAAAAAAATAATTATTTCACAAAAATAGATCCTGACTTTATATACACACCCTGTATTTATGTACCTAATGTCACAGTGACCTGTTACTAATCTGTTGGTCACCTAACTGAATAGTATTTATTAAAGACTGCTGCCTGACTAGTCACCTGTCTGAATAATATTTATCAAAGTATGCTGCCACATATGGTCACCTGAAGAATATCCACCCTGAGCATGCCCACCTGAAGAATCTCCACCCTAATGCTGCCAGGGATTGAAAATTACAGAACAAAACAAATCAGGATTCCCTGAGGCCTCACGAAAGTCATGAGGCCTTTCCACTTTTCAGTTGGCCTTGAGGTCAGAGGCAGAGGCCTGCAAAATATGCCTGAGGCCAGGCCTCAGCCCCCATGTCTGATGAAAATTTTGCAGATTCTGCAGGCTGGGTAGTGTGCTTAGGTTTGTAATTATAGACTGTCTCTGAGCTCCATCTTAACCAAACTGCAACAGTCTCGTGTGACACTCCTGTCTTGGAGAAAATTCTTGCATAATATGAAAAATTCTCACTGATAATATTTAAGTGTTGCACTAATACACGTGAAAAAAAAAATTGTGGTATTAATTTCAGTCTGAATTTTAATTTTAGTTAAAACTTTTGCCTGATGTATGAGGCATCAATTGGTAATTTTGGTTAAAACTCTCACTCAAGAGGATTAAGATAAAAATCCTTGTTTGACACTGGGAAATTTGAGTAGGTAGATATTTCACTCTGGTGTTTGGATTCTTGAATTTTACCCATTTCTAAGTCGCTCTTCATCCTGGCCAGAATGAGAGTTTTGGTAAACATTTAATAATCTATGTGCCTAGATTGCACAAGCTGCTCAAATTTTCTGATGCATCTGGTGAGAGTTTTAAGTGATATTACTCCTGTTGAATGTGTAGGGTGAGAATTTCCACTAAAGTCCTTGCCACCCTTAGTGGTGTAGAAATGAAACTGACTATACTTTCTATTATTTAGCATAATAATAATTTCCTAATTTCCTTCAGGAATTTTTCACATTGAGCAAGAAAGTCAGAATTTTTTTTTCCAAACATGAACATTGTGCACTAATTTTGCAGATTTTGCACTGTAGCTTTGTACATAAATTTCTATAAGAATACAAATTTAACCTCTGGGGTTAATTTAGAATACTTGGTTATCTCAGATGACCATTAAAATAAACCTCTGTATGCAGTACTATAATTTGTAGAATTTAGTGAAAAGTTTGTAAGACTTTGGTCAGTGAAAAACTTTAAAGATTGTATATTTTATTTTAAACAGCTGTAGTGAATTTAAAAACATCTGTGTAAGTTGACAGTTTGGGAGAAATCTTGGTGTGAGACAGATCAAATTTTGTTGTAGAATAATTATTTTTATGATTTAGCATCTCTATGAACAGCCAGGGTCATATGGTAGAAAGGACATAGTTTAACATGGAAATTATGCTTATCACAATGTACAGGAGTCACCTATTCAACTTTGTGTTGCTTAACTTCGCATAGGAAGGAAGTAGCACTGTGATATGGTTGTAATGTAGCCTAGAGATGCAGAAGTTGGTAAAATTCCAGAATCCAGATGCAGTTCAGAGACAACCTTTCAACTTTTCAAATGTTCTGTGTGATGATTCATCATTTCACAAAGGTCAAGCTTGTTGGCTTGGTGAAGTAGAGAGTTGGTTCATAATTATTAACCTAATCTAACATATTACTAAGCTATTTTGAACTCTCTCAGAACTGTGTCTGGATTCTGGAGTTTTGCTCAGGATTCATAGCTTTTTGGTTATATCTACATAAGTTTTGGAGGCTGTTCAAGAAATAATGGTGTAAAAATATCATGATTGATAATTTTCCTTATTAATCATTATGTATTCAATATATACATGGTTATTTACATTTTCAAACTGTCCAAGTTTAAAACATTTCTCAAGGTGATCATCATTTGTCACTACAATATGTATTCACTGCTCAAACTCCATTAAATCATTAGCAAGATGGTCTTGTGGAATGGATCCAGAGACCCCTGTTTCTTTGATGGAGTTCTGCCAGATTACTGGACTTATCACAATACACAAGTGTTTTAACATAACCCATAGATAAAAATCTAGGTTAAGTAAGGTGATTGAGGTGGCCATACTGTTGATCTACCATGGCCTATCCAGTACTGAGGAAAGGTTGTATCTAGAAAGTTGTGAACAGCAATGGCATAGTGAGAAGTCTTATTGAAAGATTACACTTCTCAAGTCAACTCAAATAGCCTTTAGTTGGAGAAGGAAAAATGTAACATGTTAAATATAGTTTGCTCCAGTCATAACGTGATTGTCAAAGGAAAATGTACAGATATGTAGTCCTATGACATAGCATATACCAAACATTAACTTCTGGTGAATCATGTTCATGTATTTTCACAGTTAAGGGTACCTTGATCACCTGGCTTAACCCCTTTGTACTTTTATATGTGGGGGGTTATGTTAAAACACATCTGTGTCATAAACCAAGGTATCTGGCAGAAACATTGAATACACACTATAGTGATTAATGATGGTCATCATGTCGAAGTATTCACAATTTAAAGAGTTGGAAAATGTAAACAATCATATATGTTAATTAAAGAGTTGGAAAATGTGAACAATCATATACATTATTATTAATAATTAAGAAATACATTATTATTTTTGAAGCATTGTTTCTCAGACACTTTGTATTTTAATCAGAATATAAAGTGCTTTCTCTTTATACCATAATTTTTTCTTTCATAGTAAATTTTAGGGTTTAGCACTTCAAAAAATAATTTTAATCTCTTGGTTACGTTTTGGGACTTGTGAAAATTTGACTTCCAGATCTGAAATTTTGTCTCAAGATCTATTTTTGAACCTCTCCAACTAACCAATTTTATTTTTTTTTGAAATGGGGAGGGTCAGTGTTTACAGTGATTGATTTGACCTTGAATAAGGAACCCATCAGAGTTTTCTTGTAGTAAGACTTAGGTGAAAAATATTTTAGTAGGTAGATCTCTAGCTTGACATGATTACCCCTAAATTTTAAAATCAGATCCTGTCCCGCCATACAATCAGTAGATGTAAGCCTACAACACACGATAGCCTAGCCTACTGTTGACAATTCAGACTTGAATTAAAAGTTGCAGCAGCTATGTTTTTTGTCTAACCATACCATATTTAGGATATTTTTCTTGAGATCAGTGATGATATGAACCTAATGACTTAATTGCAAGTTGGTTTTAGGATATTTTCAATTTAAACAGAGTAGTAGACCTTACTTAAATACGGTAGGCTTAGCCCTCTCAAGATTTTTTGGTTTTTAGCAGACTCCCATAATTAAACTAAGCTTTAAATTTTATTGAAAACAGTTTAGGAATGTAGCATGTCTAGACATAGCAGTATGACAATGAAGTGTACATAAATGTACTGTATCCTGTATTGTATGCCTGTCAGAATTTGTATACCATACCATAAATTTGATATTCTAGAACTTATGTAGGCTAAAGCTCTGAAGATTATTTTTTTTAATATTTTCATTCAACTTCATTTATTTTGAGGTTCAGTTTAAAAAAAAAAAATGAAGTACGTACGTTAGTGTATCCTATCCCATGACTTAGGTTTCTCATTATTTTGTCAAATTTTTAATATATGTATTCATGAAGAACACACACAATATGTTATGAAGAACTATTTTTGTTTAGTTTCACAGTCATTATCTTAACTGACAAAGTTACTGTGTAGCATGAAACATAAAATTTCTAAAAAGCATAAAAATATTACTAATTGCTTAATACTCTCTTTTTCTTTGGATATTTTATTCATTTTGATGATGCTAATAAAAGTTCAAGAACAGAACTCATTCATTAGTAATTTTTTAATGCTTTTTAGAAATTTCATGTACTGTACCCATAGTCTTGAACCTAGGGTGGCCAGACGTCCGCCTTTTGAGCACACTGTCCTTAGGGTGGCCAGACGTCCGCCTTTTGAGCACTCTGTCCTTAGGGTGGCCATTTCCAAAAAGGAGGACACTGCGTATGTGGCCGTACGTTAACATATATATATATATATATATGCTAACGTACGGCCACATACGCAGTGTCCTTTTTAAATGGCCACCCTACTTGAACCTGATTGCGCATTGGCTAGGCCTACTTAACTCGTAGTAGGATACAGTAGATCTACTTAGGCTTAAGTTTGTTATAGTTAGTTGATCAGTAAGTTGTAGTAAGTCAGCCTATATATTCTGTATCGTAGCCTTCCATTGTTTTGTATTTTTCTTGACCCGACAGCTGTTTGCATATAGGTTAGCATCCTGTAATTGAAAAGATTATTTTCATTCCCAATCTCGGTTGATAGTGAGAGTTTCACATTTGGAAAAAGCACTGTTACGATTTCAGTCTGACTAAATTAGATAATCCCATTAATGGGAAAGAGAGTGGATAAGTTTGTAATAAAAATTCATACGAAGACTCCCACCTCATTATTTTGTTAGGTTATTTATATTAAGATCAAAGAATGTAATAGGGTAAGAATGGTAACAAATGAGAATAGTCTAGCTCTAGTAGTACTCTTATTTCGAGTGAACTTTTATCATACTTTGAGGTTTCACACTGCTCTTGATAAGAATAGTGTGTTTTTTATTAGTTGTAGGTGTAATTAAAATATTTTCCTCTTTTCAGTATTCGATCACGTGTACCTTGCATACCATAATTATAAAACTTTTTGAAAATAAAAACACACAATAGTAGGTCGTCGTTTTTGAATCCTGAGGCTAGCGCAGGCTGGCTACTCCCCCCAGTTTTTCAGGATTGCATCGACTTCATTATCAATGAACATGACAAATATGCGTAATAATGTATAATACTAACTGACTGATAGTGCGATAGTGTTTTGTGACAAAAATAGGACTGAGATTGTCATTCGAATTAGTGCTGAAGAAACGACTCGAAGAAAGAAAATGATTCAATTTGCTCGTAAGAAGCATCTGCGGGATGAGCGGCTCTTGCAACTCATCCTCCTGTTCAGTTTGCTTAGAGGATCTCCCGATCTGCTGTTTGATAGTGACTCCCAACTGCGGGATTTCCATGAAAGAGACCTTGCCTTGGGGAATTCCTTAGGGCATGCGCAATTCTCTTCTTCCTTATTAGCCCAGGAACTGCATCCGAAATCCTTGGATCGTGTGTTGTCCAGCTATCAGCGTTCGGTCCTCCAAGATTTAAACTCGCTCGGAAATTACGCGGGTTCGGGTCCCCTCGGCGGGGGCCGATTACGAGAGCTTATATCCCATCGCGACATCCAGGCGTACCTTCTAAATGCCGAGACGTCTTTTGGATCTACCCCCCAAACCCCCGTCGAAGGGGGTTACGTCATGGGACCCCCTTCGCCCGAACCGATGGAAAACGACTCTCTTCCGCTGGCCCCGTTCGCCTCGTTTCACGCCGATTGGTCCAGAGGAATTGGCGGAGACTTGTTCGAGGTAGGATTCGTTGATGACCAAGTGCACGGACACAGCATAAGTTATTATTAGCGGTTGTGTTCACCAACTTTTTTTTTTCATGCACGAATTGATGCTTTTTTACACTAACTCAAATTTCCTTTGCAAATATAATCGCTTTCTCTGTCGGAACCTACGAGTGAGCTTTGTTTTTTATTCGGTTGCAATTTGCGTTTCATTAGTATCGTAGCTCAGCTTTCTTCCCCATTTAATTAATAAAATTCCAGATTACAACATCAATGGAAACAATTTGGTTGTGACTTGTCCTCTTAGTAGATTTATTATCCCTTTCCCATATATATATATATATATCGCAATTTCATGTCTGCCAAAAAATGTTTTGCATAGTTATTTTGTGTGTAAAATTCTTAGGTGTAGCCGTTTTTTTATATTAATATTTATTACTACGGAATTTGTTCGTTAAAGCGAGTTAAAAAAAAGGATATTGTAGAGTAAACCTTAATGTCTGTGGCTTCGTCTGAATAAGTAGGGGTACTTAAACCGTGTTTGTCTTTAATAATGTTTGGGGTTGTTTAACCTTCATCGTAATGGCAAAGGTCACGTGACGGAGGGGACCGACAGTTTTATACGTGGGATCCGAACCATCTATGGGGTCGCTACATCATCAGAACGCGAAGGACAGTCACCCATCCAACGACCAAACAGATCCAATGTCGCTTAATCTCGCTGATCTAACGGGAAGCGGTGCTGCGACCTGGCTATGACATCGCCCGTATGACCCTAACTTCGTAGTCGAAGCTGGTTACCAAACCCATGTCCAGGTGGGAGAAAATGCAGATTGCATTTATTAGGGCTACGTTGTAGCCAATGTCGTAACACAGCTTCTCGTTGATCAGCGAGTTAAGCGACATTGGGTCGGATAGTAGTAGTAGTAGTAGTAGTTGGATGGGAGACTGCCTTCCGCGTCCAGACTATGTACCGACCCGTGATTCGGATCCCATATAAAGCTGTTGGTCCCCTTCGTTATATGACCTTAGATGTTGCGAACGTTAAACAACCCCATCATTACATTTTGTATTTATTATGACCTGGCATTATACAGATTGGCCATAAATTATCGTTACAAATTTAATTAAATTTGTAAAGGTAATTTATGGACACTATAATTTGTGAAAGCAATATATGGACACTTTATAAGTGATATGAGCAACAGAAAAAGGCCTAGGCCTACGGTGCATTTTTTTTTTGTTTTGAAGACCATAACCTAACAATTTTAGGGAAATACTGACGAAATAGACTGTCATATCCACAATTTTCATGAACACCGAAGCAAAGCAGCTACCTTTCAACTAATTTTGGACCAGTTGTGAAGACCTTTGCCATGCTTAGTTTGCTTGTAGTGTTATTAGTTATGGAAATGCTATATAAGTACACGAATTCACTCCTAAATAGTTCCTATTTTATTTCAGTTAGCTTATAAGCTAAGTATAATTGTTTATAAATTTCCAGTTTTGTAATCGGTTGGCAATCTCTCGTGTCACTGTAGGATATACAGTCTTCTTCTTCTTCCTCAGCATAATTAATCCCATTTTTATATGGGGTCGCTGTTTAAAGGTGAGTCGCCTGCATCTTGGTTCTTGACTCATCTCATTTGGTTGTGGCGTGGGTTTTTACGGCCGGATGCCCTTCCTGACACCAACCCTCCCCCTTTATCCGGGCTTGGGACCGTCCGGAGAATAAACTGACTATCCTTGCCTCCGGTTGCTGTTGAGACATTAGGAAGAGTCTCGTAATACCTTCCGAAAATCTACTTTTGGAAAATAATCTACTCTGTAGTCATGAACTTAATTTCCATATGGATAAAAGTTGTTGAAAATAGGCTATTTATTGTCTGTTCTTTTTATAGTTTATATCAGGATAAAAGTTGTTGTTTCGATATCTATTTTTGTCGTTGGTTAAATTATTTGAGATCTAATAGGCATTTCGTTTCTGTTTGTTTCGACGTTTTCTTGTGTTTTAAATTTTCATGTAGTGAATCAGTAAAATAAAGGTGCATAATATCTTCGATCTTCGATCTTCTGAATTGCTAAACCCTTGTTTGCACGTTATGTTTCTGAAGACACCATGTATTATGGAATATCTAGCTTTACTGTAGGATATACAGTTTTTTTAAAAATTAAACAGGCTAAATCATATATTTGTATCATAGGTCACATTATATTGCAGATTTATAAGGCTTCTCACGGTTAACTCACTCGCATCTCAATCAATATCTCGCATTTTAAAAGGTTGAGACTTCGTTATTGCGAGCATCGAGTAGGTTCTGAGTTTTCAGCCTTTATTAGATGCCATTCCTAAAAATATTCTTGTCTAGATATACGAAGTAGAGGCCTATTAATTTTATAAGGCATCCAAGAAGAGGTTATTCACACGCGAGCAAGTTGACGTATCTAATTATTTTAGGCAGCGTGCCCAAAAGTTAGTATGATAATTTGGCGTGAAGTAAAGTTCCTATCGCTTTTTGCGTCAAATTTACTGCCTGCAAGTTCAAGGTTCTTACACGCGCGGTACAGGGCCTCGTTGACAACTAATCCAGCCCCTACTCCGTGCATTATATAAGTAGAAAATAACACTCATTTGTGCGAATAATTAATTCACTAATTGTTTATTATTGGTAATATGATAGAAAAATAGTTTGAATAACTTTTTTTTTTCTGTTCACCGACTGAAGGTTGAATTGAACTGACTCGTAACATTTTTGTCGTCGTAACCTTTTAAGAAAAATGCCCTTAATTGGATGTGTATCAGTCTAATAAAATAATTATTGCATATTTACGAAGATTCTTTAACTCGTAGTTAGTGTGCACATTTTGAAATTTGGAAGATACGATACGTGTGTTTTGGGTTTAGTCAGATTTATTACTATTAATAATTAATTTCCCACCGTTTCTTTAGTTTAAAGAACGGACAGTTTATTGCGTAAGCCCATCCTTAAACCTTTATTATTACAATACCATAATTGTAATCACGCGTCTTAAGTCGGTGAACCCCGTCTTGACAGGTCTAGTTTTTAGAATAGAATAGAATAACCTTTATTAATAATAATAAAATAAATAAACTTTTTTCAATTTACAATGACATGAATAATTGTGAAGCTCGATTATTTATTTTATTTAATTTGGCCCTTAAGCTTTAGGCTTTACCGGGCTCTTATTAAAAATAAGCGGCTAGTTGTTATAAATTAATAATAAATAAATAAATAAATAAATATGGTGAGGCATACTTCAGTAATAGCTTACACGTTATTTTTTAAATGCGTCGAAATGTGGAATATAAATGCGTTTTAATGGGCTAAACCTCCCTACAATTCTTTGAATTTGAACGGAGAGAGATAATGCGTTTCACTAGTAAAAGAATAAATATTTTTTTCTTAAATTTTTTCTGGTTACTCGTTAATTTTTGGGGTTGGGGGCCGTGGAAGCATCATTTCTCACAACTTTATTCGCTAGATAAATTGAACAGGACATACAGACCTTGCTAAAGAATAAAAAAATCGACGAATTATTGCGAGTTAGACTAAGTTAGGTTAATTTTTTTTTAGTGTCGATTGTTTGGTCTTCTCGACTAAATGGGTTATAAGTCCGTTTTCGTTGATCTTTGTTCTGTATCGCATTTTTACGTCGTTATTATTGCTTTCTTTACACGAAGTCTAATACATTTTAAAGTTAATTCACGTCACTCAAATCTTACGAATATAATTAAAAGCGTACAATGTGTTCCTAAATTACGATAGGTTTATTTTGAGCACAGACTCATAAGGAGTTTAACCTTCAACTTGTCTCGTTTTCTTCTGCGATATGGTTTAAGGTTTTATGTACCACGTGCAGATAATAGTAACAGCGCATAGTACATTTGTATTAATGTGTTGAGATTTACTTTTGGTAATATATTATTGAACTATAAATTTAAAAGTATAAATATAAAATAGTGGTATAACGTAAGTCGTGTGAGCCTTAATTCAAATCGATAGTCTGAACTTCCTCCTAAATTTGTGTGCTGTACGACATTTAGACTTTCTGTATTGTTTGAAACGTTGTAATATCCGATGATTTACCTTGGCGAAAGTATTTTATGTATGTTAAGTTCGTTGCCAGTTTTTCCATTACCTGGCGTACTAGTTCAGGCGTAAACTAGACCAATATGGTACGCTTATCCTAATTGAACCTAACCTATCCTAATTTAACTTAGCCTAACCTAACTTGCGGGATAGTTGTTGACGAAATGTCGCGCAGTCGATCGGACTACGGTCCTGCGTGTGCGGATGGTTCGGATTACAAGTAAAACCGTAGGGTGCTACTGTAGGTCCCCTCCATTACGTTACCTTTACCGTTACGAAGGTTAAACAACAAATATTTATATTTTGCATCATTACACTGTTCCAATGTGTAGTTGTCGAAAAGCTTTTTAAAGAAATAAAATTTGAAAAACGCTCCAAAAATTACTATTACCTGTAGTAATTTAGTAGAACTCGGCTGAGGGTGCAAAGCAGGGGTTGTGCGTGTGACTTGCTCTATATTTAATGGGTAGGTAAATGATTTAGATCCACAGTAATGGTTTTCTTAAAGATTTAGGTAGAAGGGGGCCTACTTACTCATTTCATCAGTTTTATTTTATTTTTGCGTGTTACCACCTCGGATCGCGTGTAGGCTATTCAGTATTCACCCCCTCCATTCACGCTCCTTTCCATAGTAAGTTTTTCTCTATATACGGTATTTAGATGTTTGGAAACACCCATTCTGTATGATACAGCTTTTAGTAGTCTCCTACTAAGTTAATTCATACAGTACAGTAATCTTGTATAGGCCGCTGGCTAGTGTCAACAAGATCCTAACGCGCGATTGTATAGACGAAATTCGTAACTAGTAATTGAGTCTTTTGAAGAGGAAGATTGCGATAATATCAACGTCTCCATTGTGCCTCGTACCAACAAACTGTAGACATTAATACCGTCATGTTAAAGTCTTTGGATCTAGGAGCGCCCCCATGAATCCAGTATGAATTTCTCTGTAGGTGTTTTTTTTTTTTTTGGCCTATTAAAATTTCAGTATATCTGTAGTGACTTTTCCGCATAAGAGTTCGCGTCCCGAGTGTAAAATGGCTACTAGTCACTGCTGAGCCTGGTTTCTTTTATGATACTGGTTGTCACTCCGCGCATGCTACCAATAACAAATTGATTTAACACCAGTTTGGATTAAAATAACTACATAGTTCTCAGGAAATTCGTACGTCGGTAACGAAGCCAGTATGAGATGCATTAGCGTTTGTGATAGCTCCTTGTTGCTACTTTTATCATGATCTCCATCGCGTGAATCCTCGTCCTAATTGAAATGCAGGTTAGGAGCAGGAGGAGGGCTTTCTTAAATTGGGTACTTCCCCATCGCTCGTAAAGTTGTTCGTCTCGTTCTTGTGATAGTCATTTCTGGTTTTTTATCCGTGTTTGCATTACGCCTAGCCGACGTTCCTCGCGTGGATTGTACAATATTCATTAAACAAGAAAGAGCTTTGATTCCCAAATTAAGCGGAGATACAGTATGTCAGAATTTTAAGTTTCTCTTATTACAATGCGCAAAGGCCTCCAACTTAATAAAAAAGTATATTAACTGCATTATAATTAGTTTTAAAGCAGTTTTTTTATTTGTAAATATTGTAAAAGAATACTCTGTTTAACATTACTGTTAAAAATGAAGGTATGTATGGAGAAATCGACAAAGGAAATGCTTACTGACGTAGAGATGTACCGAATATTCGATATTTGGTAAAAAAAATAAGGATATTCGATAGTTTTAATGTTTTTAACCGAGTAC
>JAJOZX010000216.1:1130000-1177500 GCA_023014485.1 Bathynomus jamesi | reverse complement strand
TATATTAAATATTATAACTAAATTTATTTAAATTTTATTTTGTATTATAGTATACAAAAAAATTAAATATGTATTCTCAAAATAAACGTTATCATTTACTGTCCACCTACATTTGGTTCACCCTATATATATATATATATATATATATATATATATAACCTTGTTGCTGTTCCGTGCGTTCGTCTCTCTCTTCACACGAAGATCAAGCTGGTGGCCCCACTTCTAGGTCTGGCTTGGTGAAGGAGCGAGTTGTTTTCTTGCGCGCTCCACCGTATATAGCCAGGTACACCCGGCTCATCTGGTACCGTCCTGAGCCAGGCATCTAGTCTTCTGAAAACTTTAACTTTGACTCCTGTAACGTTTCTCAGGTCCTTTGGAAGCTGGTTAAAAAGTCTTGGCCCCCTAACAACCAAGCTATTTTCCATCAGTGTTGAGGAGGTCCCTTGTCGGGCCTTTAATTTGGGAACACTACACATTCTGCCTTTCCTGTTTTCCAGTGTTTGAATGGTAATTGGGTTTAGTTTTAGGTTTGGTACCAGTTTTTCGATAATTTTTCATATGTAGATTATGATGTACCCCTCCTCTTCTTCTTTCCAGGGACTACAGATTTAGTTTAAGTAGTCTTAGTTTATTAGTTTCTTCCTTTTTATATGGTGACGTCAAAACTGAGCAGCATTCAAGTTTTGGTATAATCAGTGTTTTCAGCAGGGGAATCAACTGTCCTTGTCCCTTCTCTTGAACGTTGTTAGTACCTGTCCCGCGACTCTCTCTGCTTTATTTATCGCTATCTGATTTTGTGTTTCGAATTTCGCACCATTGGTCGTCATTACCCAAAGATCGATCGCTTTCGTGCTTCTCTGAATTTTCTGTCTATCTGGAGCATAATATGCAGTCTGTTTAAGTTCCTCTTTTCTACCATATCTCAAGAGCTGAAATTTCTCGTTGTTAAATGTCATGTTGTCTTCTGACCATTTGTATATTTTGTTCGTGTCCCTCTGCATATATATATATGTCTGTTAGCATGATAATGAACAGGAGTCGGGTACTGCGTACTTCCGATTCTGATGATATACCTTGAATTTTGACGACCTGTAGAGTGTCGACGTTCTCTGAGGAAGTTGTAGATCCATTTTCCCACTTTGCCTGTTATTCCCATATATTTCATTTTATGTACTCTTATACCGTGATCACATTTGTCGAAAGCTTTAGCAAAATCTGTGTATATGACATGGTAGTTGTTATTGCCCTCCAGTGCATCTAGGATATTGTTGTAGTGTTCTATTAGTTATGATAGGCATGATCTACCTGATCGGAATCCGTGCTGATTTTCGTTGAATCTTTCCAGTGTCTCCAAGAAATCATAAATTTTCTCTCTAACTATTCTTTAAAATATTTTGGTGAGGTGGGACGTCAATGACACTGGTCTATAGTTCTTTGCTTGAGATCTGTCCCCTCCTTTATATATAGGGACAATGTTTGCTCTTTTCAATATGCTCTGTATTTCCCTAGTATCTAGGAATCTTCTCCATATCCAGTATAAAGGTGTACTGTAGCTATTTCATTTTTACAGTTTTTAATCAATAATTCGTTCCAGTTGTCCGGACCTGCAGCTGAATGTGGTTTCATTTGTCCTAAGCTCTCGCTACGTCTTCTGGGGTAAAATCAGTCTGTTATACACACACCTTTCAATTTCTCTTCAAAGAATGCATATCTGTCAGGTATCGCTTTGTCACTTTTTGGGGTACTAAAAACTGATTCATACTGGGCTCTGTGTTTCAGATATTTCTTTTGGATCTTCGGTTAGTTCATCATTTCTCTTCCTTAATGGCCCAGTAGCGACGCACGTTTTGGTTTTTCTTTTCGCATAGCTGTAGAAGTATTTTGGATTTTCCTTTATTGCTTCTACTGCCTTTTCCTCTTCCCCCTCTGTATGATCTTTAATCAGGGCTTGTATTTCCCTATCGATACCCTCCAGTTTTTCTTGTATTACTTTCCTGGCATTATCTCCATAGTTGGCTAACTTCGCCTCCACTTTCTTTCTTTTGCGTAATATTCTTCTCTTTTGCCTCTCTAGCCAGCTCCTCTTTCCTTTTGGCTGTGATTTCTTAGCATATTTTTCTAAAATTCTCAGCGTTTTTTCTTCCAAGGTTGTTAGCATTTCTTCAGTTGTTTTATTCTCTAAAACTGTTTTCCACTCTATTTGGGCCATGTGCGATCTGATTGCTTCCCAATTTATAGTGTTGGAGTTCAAGTTAAAAGGCCCCAAATTTGCTTCTTTCCTCAATATGTGTATTGTCTTTTAATGTTGTCGTCATATTTGTTGATATCTCGATTAAGTTGTGGTCTGAGATAATGGTTGGGGTTATTTTTATATCAGCAGTCAAGTTCGTGTTATTCATGAATACCAGATCTAGGCAGTTATTTTTTCTGATATTTTCTGTTATCTCCTGTGTCAGCATAAACTAATTTGTGAGAGCTATCAACATTTTTGCTTGCTCCTGGTCTTCTCTTGTGCCCCCCTTGTCCTGGTATTATGTATGTATATATATATATAATATATATATATATATATATATATATATATATATATATATATATATATATATATAATAATAATAATATTCCTATCCACCTTTTTTGTATTTTATAAATGGCAAGTTAAAGTCTCCGCAGATCATTATATTGGGGGATGGAGGGTTTATGGCCTTTATTAGCTTTCTGATGTCATCAATGGCCTCCGAGAATTTTTTGGTTTGGGTGTTTGGAGGTCTGTAGATAACTATTAGTATCACGTTTAGTTTTTCTATTTTCACTGCTAGGAGTTCCACGAAGCTGTTTGATTTACATATTATCGTCTCTGTTATGTGACCTTCATGTACATATATAGCACAACCACCTTTACGTCTCGTTGTTCTTATCCGCTCTTAGTAAGTTGAATCCATCGATATGCAATTCTTTCTTATCGATACAGTGTTCGCAGTTATCGTATTTCCTTGGCAATCCTTAAGATGAGTTTCTGTGAGGCATGCGATGTCCGCCCTTGTTTCGTCCATAAATCCTTTCCGGTACGAAACTTTGTTGAGTGATTGGTTTGGTCTTATTCCTTGAATATTAGCTAGGACAATATTTGTTTTTTGTTTTTTGTTGCCCCTTGTGCAATTTAAGTTCGTTTTCCTACGGTATCGCTTGTTTCGTTGCCCGATGATCCTCCGAGAGAGATCCGTTTCCGCCTACCTGTTCTGGTAGCTTCTTGCCCGGAACCGGTGGGTCGGGGGTTTCCATCTGTGTCAACTACATGCGTTGGATGACATTTAGCAACCGTATCGTGTCTGCGATGTTGAAAAATTTTTTTTGTTCGCTTATTGTGTTCCTATTGTCATTTAAACTTTGTCCTTTGTGTCCTGTCGGGAGATGTTGATAGTAGCATTTTTTCCCGTATTTGCAGGGTCCATATTTTGTGTAAGTCCTGCAGATGTCCGCGTGGTAGAATTTGCATCTCTCTCCAAATTTACAATGACCATTTTTATAAAAGAAATTGCATATTGGGGGATGTTCATATATCCATTGTCCTCTTTTAAATCTGAAATTATCTTTTATATAATATCTTCATATGATTCCTTCCCCATATTTACTCGTGGCCTTTGTTTTTTGCTCCTTATTGGGGGACAGTTTCACTTCGTTTTCTTGATTGCCCTCTTGTCTTTTCCTCTTTGTGCTATTTGTGTTCATGTCCTTCGTTGCCCTTATACTATCAATTGTCTTTATACTCTCTTTCGAATGCGTGGATTCGGCCTCGTTGTGTGACTGTATTTGATTTTTTTCTACTTCGCCTTTCTTGTTTCTTCTGTTCTTTATTCCCACTTTCCTCTTTCATTTTCTTCTCGTAGTCTCTTTCTGTTTAAATACTGTAAAAGAGTTTATTTCGGTCATACAGTTTTCGTAGAAAATTTTTATCTCAGTAAGTTGCTTCGCGTTCGTTATAAGGGAGATTTTTTCATCTTCCCATTCTAGGCATCTAAAATAAAAAAGCAGCTGACAAAAATCGCACCTCATCGCCTTTGTCTCATCTGTTGCATCTACAGATCTACAGAAGCTAAGGCTAACAAAGACCCTAAGATCCACTCTTAGGTTAGCCCGAGAGAAAGGAAAGAGTAGGGGGTCAAGAGAAGAGAATAAGGGGTTAACCCTTTACGGACGAGTCCGCAGCATATGCGGCCACTCTTGTTACCAGAACGTATAGGTTTTATTGTTATTGAAAACTAAATATTTTAGTAACTAGTCACTGAAATGATACACATTTTGGGTTCCTTTCCCGACATCTAAATGACATCTATATATAAACACGTAGAAACATTTATAGAAACGAGGCATTGTAGTACAATTTATATTATTATTTCTGGTGGACCTTAAGGTACCATCCATCGTTAAAGGGAAGTCGCAACACCTATCACTCGTGGGTTAACATTCATTCGGAAAAAGAGAAAAAAGACACCATCATCATCCGCCGGCCACTGCCGACAAGTCGGAAAAATAGTCGACGAGAATAGGAAAGGGGTGAAAGATGAAAAGAAGTAAAATAAGAACGCTTACAAACCATGCAAACACAGTCTTAACTCACTGTCATACCATGCAAACTACAGACATGCAAGTAAAGAGAGTTACAGACATACAAAAAAAAAGTAGGTAAAGTTAAACAAAAAGTGGATTAGTTTACGCTACGAGCTACATCTACGTTCGTGTTAGTCTATTTTTTTTTTTTTTTTTTTAATAATAATTTTATTGCTGGCATCACAAGCTGGCATTAATCGTCAACAGACTCATCCTCGACCAATACCCCTAGAGCTCCTGTTGCTAATTTTTTTTTTTTTAAATTTTAAACAACGTTAATATTTTTAAAATGCCTATCTAGACGTTTTTAAACACATTAACGCTGGTAGAGTTCACGACTGGCGCGGAAAGATTATTCCATTTATCAATTACTTTAAACGTAAATAAGTTTTTAGCGATATTAGTAATGAAACGTCTGCCACGCAACTTAAATCCGTTATTACGAGTATTGCTATCATCGAAAGTGAACAATTTGTCAAAATTTACGTTATCGATGTTATTAACGATTTTGAAAACTTCAATAAGCTCCCCCCCTTAATCTCCTAGTTTCGAGTGATTGCAAGTTTAACTCTTTAATCCTATCTTCATAAGGCTTGTTGCGCAATGACGGAATTAGTTTCGTGGCACGACGTTGAACCCTTTCTAACCTATCAATTCCTCACGCAAATACGGGCACCAAAACTGAACGACATATTCTAAATGAGGCCTGACTAGGGACTTGTAAAGGGGCAATATAATATCCTTCGATTTAAATTCGAAATTACGCGCTATGAAGCCTAACATCCTATTAGCTTTTGCGCAAGACTCCAGGCACTGGTTCCTAACTTTTAAATCCTTAGATACGCGTACGCCTAAATCTACCTCCTCGTCAACGCTCGCTAACTCTGTCATCCATCGTGTACGTGTAATTATTGTTACGAGAACATATATGCAAAATTTTACATTTGTCTACGTTAAACTGCATCTGCCACTTATCCGTCCATTCCATAATCCTATTTACATCGTCTTGGAGCCTATTTCTATCGTCCTCGTTAACAACCTTACCTACATCCAACCTTACCTACATCCAACCTTACCTACATCCAACCTTACCTACATCCAACCTTACCTACATCCAACCTTACCTACATCCAACCTTACCTACATCCAACCTTACCTACATCCAACCTTACCTACATCCAACCTTACCTACATCCAACCTTACCTACATCCAACCACCCCGATTCACTACCATTAACAACAACCCTCTGTCTCCTAGCACGAAGCTATTCCTCTTACCAGTTAGCTACCTGACCGCGTATACCGTGCGCTTTAACCTTCGCAATTAATCTTCTATGCGGAACTGTATCGAACGCCTTTTTAAAATAAATAAATAACGTCAGCCGCTCTATGCCTATCGTATTCGCGCGCACTATTTCGTTATAAAATTCAAACAAATTAGTTAAACAAGATCTATGGCGTCGAAACCCATGCTGACTACTATTAATCAAATTTCTACTTTCTAAGTGATCGATGATACAATCCCTAACTACAGATTCCAAAAGTTTACCGACAATTGACGTTAAGCTAATGGGCCTATAATTGCTAGCTACTGTGCGGTCGCCTTTTTTAAAAAATAGGCGTGACGTTAGCTAATTTGAAGTCGGGGACATTATTTACGTCTTCTACGATAAAAACTGTCGCAAAAAAGTTATCATTACAGATACGACAGAGTTGCAGGAATTTATTTACCATTTCCATGTTACTGATAGAGGGTAGCCGCTGGTCACGGCTGGTGTACAAAATTGACTCAAAAAGGGTATTATGGGAAGTATTGGGTGGGGGTTGACTCAAGCTGAGTGAGGGAAACTTCTCCGTTACTCCTGAGGATGGGGGATGTGGCACGCTGTATACTTCTCACTGATTGGTGCTCGCGACTGTGGCTGCGGGGGATAATGGGGAGTATTTGTAGGAATTTCGATAGGCCGCTAATTTTCTTCACAAAGAAACACTCGGAAAAATTCTGTATAGATTATTCGCTTCGTTTTCATTTACTTTTTTTGATATATGCCGCGATTTTTACTTTTTAAAAAGAAGAAATACCATTATGCACTATCAATTAACTCACAATATCGTCACCTTTTAAAACTGATTAACTGTAGGATTTTTACTGTAATACCGCTTTTATTCGGACTTTGATCGAAACACGTGTAACCGTCACACCAGCAAACACACACACACACACACACACACACACACGTGTGTGTGTATATACAGGGCGTCCCAAAAAAATGTATACACACTTTAACAGCTGATAGCTCAATTGATGTTTCTTTCTTTCCAAGTTAAACCCATTAGAATTAATAATGGCAGTCAGACTAAGCTTTGAACAAAGGAAATTCATTCTAAAATGCTACTGGAAGTGTGAAAACGCAGTTGAAGTGCAAATACAGTTTAGGAGGGAGTTTCAAACAGATCCACCAACGCGACTTACCATCACTCGAATTAGAGATAAGTTTGAAGCCGATGGAACTGTTCAGAATGTCCACAAGAAGCGTTCCGGAAGACCACGGACATCGACAAGCCCCACAAAGCAAGAAAGAGTACTGGAAACGTATCACCAAAGGAGTCGTGAGGTAGGAATTTCAGAATCGTCTGTCCAACGCATTTTGAAGCGCTGTCAATGGAAAAGTTACATTCCAAGATTAGTCCATGCTATTAATGAAGATGATCCGGACCGAAGAGTGGAGTATTGCGAGTGGTACTTGGCACGATGTGGATGTGGATTGGACGAAGGGGTTTCGTAGAATACCCTCCGCGTTCACCAGACCTCACACCACTAGACTTTTTTTTATGGGGATACTTAAAAGACAAAGTCTACGCTATAAAACCTGCAACAGTCGCTGAATTGAGAGCAGCCATTGAACGAGAATGCACACAAATACCAAACGAAATGTTTCGTGATGTTGCGATTCCATTGCTTCGCGTTATCAGCAGTGCCTGGACCAGAACGGACGTCAGTTTGAAAACAGGCGTTGACAAAACAATTAAATAATGTCTAGATTCTATTACATTTTGAAATGAAATGTATTTTAATAAACACTGCCTTTATAATTATTTAAAGTGTGTATACATTTTT
Organism: Bathynomus jamesi; assembly: GCA_023014485.1. Taxonomy (NCBI): domain Eukaryota; kingdom Metazoa; phylum Arthropoda; class Malacostraca; order Isopoda; family Cirolanidae; genus Bathynomus; species Bathynomus jamesi. The sequence goes on along the minus strand of JAJOZX010000216.1, from coordinate 1,169,774 downwards.
TTGGGACGCCCTGTGTGTATATATATATATATATATATATATATATAGATATATATATATATATATACATACACTGTAGGCCCTATATACAACAGAAACAGTGTGCATAATAGTATTATATATTAAACATTTTTTGAAATTTAAATCCTTATCATTATTGTGTAACGAACATTTTCAATACCTCTTGTTTTGTTCACTATAATGGCGTTGTAATATGTATTATTTAGTCGTATATAATGGTATTATTTTATATTGAACTTTATTTTTGGAAATTAAATCATTGTTATGCGTCACTAATATTTGCATTATCCACTGTTTTGTTTACTAAGAACGTTGTAATATGTATTATGCGTATGTAAAGGTATTATTATAGCTTAAACGTTTTTCGAAAGCAAATTTATAAATGCCTTTTTTAGGGGGTTTTACTGCCTGTTTTGAATGGTTATTTTGCCTATTTGCCTGCCTTTTTTAACACTGGACTACTATTAACCTATTTCACATTCAAACTCTTTCCTACCCTCGGGTCACTTGTTACGCGAAATGCGTCAAGTTGATCTGTGCCTCGTCACAGCTGAAACACTACATGCGTCAAGATGACAATGCTCGCAGAAATTTTGCATTTACTCTTGTCCAGATCAACTTTACGCGTTTCACGTAAGAAGTGACCCGAAGGTCGGATAGAGTTTTAACGAAACGCGTAAGTAGTAGTCCAGAGTGTTAAGGGTTTTTAGTGTATAAACATCCGGGCTCCACTAACGAGTAATGACCTGACAAAACAATGAACAGGCCGCAATAATAATAATAATAATAATAATTACCACCAAAACAAAACCTGATAATGAAATTTAAGGCGAGTAGATTATATCATGCAGAAAAATTAGTCGTTCAGCAGCATCAGGAGCTAAACAATTACGTGCGTCGTACGCCTGTGGGTGGCGTGGTGAGATATCTGCGAGCGAGTTCCGATAGTTTCGGGAATCTTTCGCCATTATGGCGCCACCAGTCAAGGGGGTTCGTGTCGCGATTGACTCGTGGCTCCTTTGAATAAATGTTTAATTCTATTGGACAACTTTGCTGGCTACTTTTGATAGGTGGAAGCGCATCTGATTGTGAAGATGTAGCAACCACATCGAAGTAGCTTCATAAGTCAACCTTCGACTTCTTCTTTTCGAAGGTTCTTGATCTCGTGAAACAAAAGCAGTTGCTTCATCGCCACGAGTTATATTACGTGTAGGACTAGCATTAGGTGATTATCTCAATTTCTACAAACTCGGGCACTGTAAATTTGCTTGCATTACAGTCTGTAATGGAGGCAAATTTAAAAAGAGGATCTAAAACCTGAGCAATCATGCGAGTAATGTCTGTCTGTCAGCGATTCTGTAAATTTTCTGTTAAATCATTTTCGTTGTATGAATACTCGGCATCATCAAATGCACGCGCACAATCGCTCTTTATTGACCATTCTTACAATATAGAAGTCAATGCATTCGCAATGTTTTCATGAATATGGGAACCTGATAGGTTTTTAGTGACTAAAACCTACAACTTTTTCTCACATTTACTATTAATTCTATGCGCTGTCAAACTGATAAACGCTTTAATTTTTTACATTGATGCTTAATAACCCGCATAAAACAAATATTCGGTATTCAGTGACTTTTAGTATTTGGTACATCTCACGTTTACTGCTAAGAAAAGAATAAAAAATAAAATGCTTCAGGGTAAAACCATTTTTCGTTACTTTCCAGGGTTGTGAAATTTCCTTTACAGAAATGTCGCAACAAACTCGGCGGTCGAATGAGGCCAACGTCGCTTTATAGGTTAGGCTAAGGTTCGATTAGATGAACGCGAGTTTAGTTATAATTAAAACATTATTATTTAACTCAAACTGCTTATACCCAGATATTTGAAAGTTTTCATCAACCTAATTATAATATTGATAATCTCATAGGCCTGGGCGTGGGTTAGCATTACGCCTTTGGCTCTTAGATATAGCTATTGAGTATACTTAAAAAAAAAAAAGAAGTGATTCCTTCAGTCATAGGCAAAGAGGTGGTAACGCTACTGTATAGCTGTCAAATAATGGTAGAGTATCGGCAATAATACGTTGTGGGCACCACAAAATTAAGGTTTTCAGCCCAAAAATGAGGTTTCGACAATTTGTTGGTGGAAAGACTGAACTCTGAAGTTTATTATTATTTTAGGCTTAAATATCTGTCATCGAGATTACAAGTGGAAAAGGATTTAAATACATGACCTATAATTTGAGAATTTTTATAAATATTAGTTTATGCATGTTATGATGTGTATATATATATATATATATAATATATATATATATATATATATTTATTTATTTATTTATTTATTGTGTGTGTGTGTGTGTGTACAGGTGTGGTTTATGATTATTTAAGTGCTGACGTCAGTACATATATGAGTCGGAAATTGTTTTCAAGTGTAATATTTAATGTAGAATTTGAAAATGTGCGCGCTAAATTAAGACTTATTGAGGTGTCGGTTCAAACCTTCCTTCCTTTATAAGTATTTCCTGTCGAAAGACCTTCAGCATCGCCGCATTTGAACTCTAGAATGCGCACAACATTCGAAGAAAGAAAGCGTTACACGTGGGAGGTTGGCACATGACTCGGGATATATATTTTTTTCTTGCATTTACCTCTATTTACCTCTACCCCCAGTCTCCCTCTCCCGGCTCTTTCTCGCGTTCCCACTAAACGCTCTCATTTCTTAATGAGTCTATAAAACTGCTGCGGAATAGCTTCGAATTTATAAATAACCCCAAGTAGGTTTCGTTGAACTTTGGTCTTGAGAGAGAAATAGCGAGTGCGAAAGAGTGAAAGTCGGAATTAGAAGTTTGTTTTTCCTCATTATTATTATTATTATTATTATTATTATTATTATTCGTTCGTACGCGTTACGTAACTAAAACCTTAATCGTCAAGAGAGAGATCTTTTGACACCGTGACGTCACTGAAACTCGCTAAATCTTATTTGCCTGGAGATAAGTTTCAACGCACTTAGATGTCAAAGGGAATTATTTATATATATTCAATATTCATATACAATATGAACATATATATATAGTTCTAAATTCTAAGGGTTAATGAAAGGTATATGTATCTTTCCTTTCAACCTTTCAAAGGTTCCGCGCGATGATTCCTCATTTCACGAAGGTCAAGCTTGTCGCCTCTCCTCTTGAGTTGGCCTGGTGAAGTAGCGAGTTGGTTTCTTGTACTCTCCATCTCACATAGCCAGGCACGCCCGGCTCATCGGGGATTGATTGTTCTGAGCCAGGCGTCTAATCTTCTTTTGAAGATGTCTACTGCAACACCATTCGTGTTCCTTAGGTCTTTGGGCAGCTGATTAAACAGTTTTGGTCCTCTCGCAACAAAACTATTTTCTTTCAGGGTTAACGATGTTTCCTGTCTGGCCTTTAATTTAGGAACGTGACGCAGTCTTCCTTTTCTACTTTCCACCGTTGTTTGGGGAGTTACAGGGTTCAGAGTAAGATAAAGGACTAGTTCCTCCATTATTTTTCAAGTGTAAATAATGGTGTATCTCTCTCTCTCTTCTCCTTTCCAGTTAATATAGGTTTAGTTCGCGTAACCTTCCCCAGTAATTTAGTTCTTTGCACCCATTCATCTTGGCTGTGAAGCTTCTCCGAAACCCATCTAGCTGTATAATGTCTTCTTTTTTATATGGGTATGTTAGGACCGAGCAGTATTCCAATTTGGGTATGATCAGCGTTTTCAGTAGAGGAATCATTACATTCCTATCCCTTCGTTTAAAGGTTCTCAATATCTGTCCCGTTATTCTCTTTGCTCTGTTTACTGCTATCTTATTTTGTGTTTCAAATTTCGTATCATCAGTCATTACAACCCCTAAATCCTTCGCTCTAGAATTTCTCTGAATTTCCTGTCCATTTGGGGTATAATATTCCATGGACTTTAGGTCTTCTCTTTTTCCATACCGTAACAGTGAAATTTCTCAGTCTTCCGTCCACTTGTAGAGATCTTATATCTTCTGGGTTTCTTATTTTTCTACTGATTTTTGCGTCATCAGCAAAGGATGTTACTGCGCTGTCTCTGGTAACGTCCTCATCTATGTCAGTTAGCATGATTATGAAGAGTAGTGGAGCTAATACTGTTCCTTGTGGTACTGAGCTGAGGACCTCTGATTCTGATGAAGATACTCCTTGTACTGTAACGACTTGCCGCCGCTCACTAAGGAAATTATATATCCATTTCCCTACTTTTCCTGTTATTCCCAAACATTTCAGTTTGTCTTATGATTCCATGGTCACACTTGTCGAACGCTTTGGCAAAGTCTGTGTATATTACATCATAGTTTTCATTACTTTCAAGTGCATCAATAATGTTGTTATTATATATATATATATATATTATATATCTATATATATATATAACCCCGCAAGGGGTTCTAAGCTCGTGCTCTTTGTGCTCGTTTGTACGTGCTTGTTCCAGGAGGTTTCACGTGCGCCCTCCCGGCCCTAGCATCCAAGGATGATGGGCTCGACCTTGCAGTCCTTGTCATCCTTGGTCTTTTTCCACTTCGACTGTCCCCCTCCACCCTTTCTTTTTCCTCTGTCTTTCCTCTCACTTTTTCTTTGTTTTTCCGCCGAGATATGCCCTTTTAAATAGAGGCGAATCGGTTCTTCCCGAACTTAAAATATATATATATATATATATATATATATATATATATATATATATATATATATATATATATATATATATATAATATGATGCCAATAATGATAATGCCAAACTAAGAACTTGGTAAATAATAAGAAAGAAAGCAGAAGCGTAGAAAATATCGTATGCAAAGTACGTGAAAGTAAACTGCAGATATCGGGATGGGCAATGCATAATTGCATATATGCACATCCCACATTATGCAAAATGCATTACACAAGTGGATATTGCAAGTTTGATAAGAAATGCATGTTCCACCATCTTACGGTCTGCAACACTTATGAAAGATATGGGAGTTGCAAATACGAAAAAAAATGCCGATACCACCACCCTCAAAGGAACGCACCGAGGGAACAGAAAAAACGAACATCAAAGAAGAGTGGAAATTTTTTAGACGCAGCCAACACATTTCAGCTGCTAAATACTCTCCAGCAATTACAAAACCAGCTGACAAATATAAATATAGAAATCCGAGAGCCGGACAGAAGGTACGAACAAAGACACTTCATGCGTTATCGGGACAACAGGTACCGACAAAGATAAAAAGAGGTAAATTCTCGGAGGACTACAAGGCAACGAAACCGGCACCCCCATCCGAAAACAAAGCGGAACCACCTGTATGCGAAAAAGAAAGAGAAAAAATAAAAATAATCGTAGCCAACATACAGGGCCTTAAATCAAACCAGTCCACGAACAAAGTTGCATACCTGAAAGGACTCATGCAAGAAGCCGGAGCAGACTTTGCATGCCTCACGGAAACTCATCTAAAGGACTGCCAGGCGAACTGTGAAAATTGTGAGTCCTGTATTGACAAAAAAGAAATACAAATTGACAACTATAACATCCTCCGAGCCGACAGAACAGTGAGACGTAAAGGAGGATGTGCTATTTACACACGCGAAAGGCACATAGCAGAAATGGTTATAAGTACCTCAAACAACTACGTAGAATGTGTAGCAGCAAAATTGAAAAATTAAATATGGTACTAATTGTAATGTACAGACCCCCAAACACGCCAACCTCAAAATTTTCAGATTCCATTACAGAGGTAAGAAACTTAGTAAAAGATCTACACTCTCCAACCCCAAATATTTTTCTCTGTGGTGATTTTAATTTCCCATTCATGAAAATAAAAGGATAGGAAAAATATATGTATCCACCAGGACAAGGTGGGCACACGAGAAGACCAGGAGCAGGTAAAAATGCTACTAGCTTTAGCTGATGAATTTATGTTAACGCAAGAAATAACAGAAAACACAAGAAAAAACAACTGCCTAGATTTGGTATTCACAAACAACAGTAATCTAATTGATAATGTAGAAATCTCCCCAACTATGATATCAGACCACAATATCATTGAAATAACAACTAATATAAAGGCAACAGGAAAGGAAAGAACACGCACAACAGAACGAAGCAAATTCGAAATTTTTAATTTTCACTCCAAAGCTATAAACTGGGAAGATGTGACATCCAGCATGGAAGTAATAGATTGGAAAACCATTTTCGAGGCCAAGACAACGGAAGAGATGCTAATGACGTTAGAGGAGAAGACGTTAGAAATTGTGGAAAAACATGTCCCAAAGATACAACAAAGAGGAAAGAGAAGCAGGTTCGAAAGACAAAAGAGGGCATTGTTCCGAAAGAGAAAAAGAGTGACTGCAAAATTAAGTAATTGTAAAGATAATAAACATCAGAAAAATATTAAATGATAAACTACAAAGTATCGATGTCGTCATACAGGAACAAATCGAGAAGCATACAGAAAAGAAGATGATGACGCTATAGAAGCGATAAAGGTTAACTCAAAGTACTTCTATATTTCGCAAAAAGAAAGTCGAAAACAAGCGACTATCGGACCTTTAAAAAATGAGAACAGTGATTTATCTGATGATCTAACAGAAGTATCTGAAATATTAAAAGCTCAGTATGAATCATCTTTCAGTATCCCAAAACTGACAAATTGATTTGCGATAGAAACGCGTTCTTTGAAGAAGAACCACAAGGGGAAAGTATAACGGATTTCGACTTTACGACGGATGATATTACACAAGCCATAGGGAAACTAAAAACACACACAGCGCCAGGACTGGATAAATGGAATGCCACACTGATCAAAAACTGCAAGAATGCAATCGCTGAGCCCCCATACTGGATATGGAGACGATCATTAGACACGGGAGAAATACCGGGCATCCTGAAGAGCGCGAACATAGTCCCAATATATAAAGGAGATCGATCCCAGGCCAAAAACTATAGGCCAGTGTCGCTTACATCTCGTCTCACTAAAATATTTGAAAGAATAGTTAGACAGAAAATCTATGACTTTTTGGAAACTCAGAAAAAAATTCAATGATAACCAACACGGGTTTCGATCAGGCAGATCATGCCTATCACAACTAATGGAACACTACAACAACATTATTGATTCACTTGAAAGTAATGAAAACTATGATGTACTATACACAGACTTTGCTAAAGCGTTCGACAAGTGTGACCACGGAATCATAATACATAAACTGAAATATATGGGAATAACAGGAAAAGTAGGGAAATGGATATATAATTTTCTTAGTGAGCGGAGGCAAGTCGTTACAGTACAAGGAGTATCTTCATCAGAATCAGAGGTCCTCAGCTCAGTACCACAAGGAACAGTATTAGCTCCACTACTCTTCATAATCATGCTAACTGACATAGATGAGGACGTTACAGAGACAGCACAGTAACATCCTTTGCGGATGACAAAGATCAGTAGAAAAATAAGAAACCCAGAAGACATAGGATCTCTACAAACCGACTAAACAAAATCTACAAGTGGACTGAAGACAACAATATGAAGTTTAACACACGAGAAATTTCAGCTATTACGGTACGGAAAAAGAGAACCTAAAGTGCATGGAATATTATACCCCAAATGGACAGGAAATTCAGAGAAATTCCAGAGCAAAAGATTTAGGGGTTGTAATGACAGATGATGCGAAATTTGAAAGACAAAATAAGATAGCAGTAAACAGAGCAAAGAGAATAACGGGTCAGATATTGAGAACCTTTAAACGAAGGGATAGGAATGTAATGATTCCTCTACTGAAAACCCTGATCATACCCAAATTAGAATACTGCTCGGTCCTAACTTCCCCATATAAAAAAGAAGACATTAGACAGCTGGAGGGGATCCAAAGAAGCTTCACAGCCAAGATCAATGGGTGCAAAGAACTAAATTACTGGGAAAGGTTACGAGAACTAGACCTATATTCACTGGAAAGGAGAAGAGAGAGATACACCATTATTTACACTTGAAAAATAATGGAGAAACTAGTCCCTAATCTTACTCTGGATCCCATAACTCCCCAAACAACGATGGAAAGTAGAAGCGGTAGACTGTGTCGTATTCCCAAATTGAAGGCGAGACAGGGAACATCCTTAACCCTGAAAGAAAATAGTTTTGTAGTGAGAGGACCAAAACTGTTTAATCAGTTGGCCAAAGGCCTAAGAAACACGAAGGGAGTTGCAGTGGAAATCTTCAAAAGAAGACTAGACGCCTGGCTCAGAACAATCCCCGATGAGCCGGGCGTACCTGGCTATGTGAGGTGGAGAGCGCAAGAATCCAACTCACTACTTCACCAGGCCAACTCGAGAGGAGGGGCGACAAGCTTGACCTTCGCGAAATGAGAAATCATCGCGCGGAACCTTTGTAAGTAAGGTATATATATATATATAGTGGACGAAAAGCCAGCAAACGCGAACTATGCTTTTCCACACACACACACACACACACACACACACACACACACCACACACACACACCACCACACACACACACGTGTATTAAATAAATAAATAAACATTCACTATCGTTATATTTAAAAATGTTTAACGATACGCAAAAATCTCTGATAATGAATACAATTTAGCCTTATTTTTAGAACATTTCTGATCCGCGCAAATGGTACTACGAATTTTGCAGATGTAGTTTTTGCGTTCTGAAGTCAAACAAAACAAACGAAGGGCAGAAAAATAAAATATTTTTATTTGTGTTAAAACGTATAGTCGACAATTGTCGTTTATTTTTTTTTTAATACGTTACTAATAGAAGCTACGTTGAATTGAAACTAGGTCTACGTCGTAACACCTATTCCCGTTAAAAGTCGGCGAGGTTGAGCGACGTCGGATCTGTTCATTCGTTGGATGGGTGGCCCCTTTCTACGATCGGATGATGTTAGCGACCCTCGGATGGTTTGGATCCCGTGTAAAGCCGTATAAATCACCTCCGTCGCGTGAACTTTGCCGCTGTAGGAGTTAACCCCAAAATATTAGAACTGAGCTTAGACTAACTTCAAATTTTGATAAATTCCTTTTTCGGTTTTGACTTTATAATAATCGGAGACGGTGGTCACAAACTGGCAGAGAGCTCACGCCATTTAATGGAGCCCATTGTTTTAACCTCTGTATTATTATTATTATTATTATTTATTATTATTATTATTATTTATTATTATTATTATTATTATTATTATTACTACTACTACCACCACTACCACCAACACTATCGGGTGTCGACCGCCCGACCTCATTGTCTTCGCTTGTCTTAAAGGGAAACTGTGTTACCCCTTGAGATACTGGGTTTTGATTTACCTTGTGTAAAATGTTGTGTACAATGCATGCAAGTGAAAAAAAAAAATTGATATCGGATTTCACGTTACAATTTAGGAAGGTACTTTAAATTTTCAAAAAAGGTTAATGAATATGCCATTTTTATTATACAGGGTGGGCCGTAAGTTTCCATACATAGGAAAAATTAAACGTTTGTTTTTATGTTTCAGATACCCTAAGAATATGCGTTTGACGTAAGATCTTGTTTACTGATGAAGCAAATTTTTACGTCAATGGAGAGGTTAATCGGCAAAACATACGTTATTGGAGTAATGCTAACCCTAACTGGCTGAGTCCGACGAAGATGCAAGGTGCCGGTAAAGTGATGGTGTGGGCCGGGATATGGGGTGACAGAATTATTGGACCAATTTTTGTCAGTGGAAATCTTAATGCCGAAAGGTATCTTAACATGTTGCAAGAAGAGATTTTCCCATCCCTGCTAAACGAGGGAGGTAACTTCCCAGTTTACTTCCAGCAAGATGGAGCTCCACCTCGTTATGGTCTTCACGTGCGTCGGTATTTGGATCAGCAGTTTCCGGATGCTTGGATTGGTCGGCGTGGTCCTGTGGAGTGGCCTCCCAGATCCCCAGATCTCACCCCCCTTGATTTCTATCTTTGGGGGCACTTGAAGGCCATGGTGTATCAGGAAAAGATACGAGACATAAATCATCTAAAGGAACGTATCACCAACGCCATTACAAGCATAACGTCAACTGTGCTAATGCGTGTTCATCAACAGTGGGGAACACGTATTGAAATGTGTTTTCAAAACAATGGCAACCATGTAGAGCATATTATATAAATAAAAATGGTTGTCCATAAAAAAATGTTTATTTTTCCTATGTATGGAAACTTACGGCCCACCCTGTATATATAATATATATATATAATATATATATATATATTATATATATATATGAGGGGGGGAGAATTAATAGTAAAATAAAAATTATTTGCTATTTTTTTTATGTAATCATCATCATTTACTGTTGGAGCGTTTTCACATTTATTAAAACGTTTATATTGTAAGCCTATTGTTTAACTTTTTTTAACCTTGAAACTTTCAAAACAACAACAACAAAAAATGAGAGAACACATTGGACGTAATTATCATTTTCCAAGATTCTCTCTGTCAGTTATTAAAAATAAATGATTCAGTCTTGTCGCTACCGTATTGTACGCAATATTAAAAGATAATTTAGCGAATATGTGTAGAGTACAGGGGGGAGGAAAATCAAAATAATATATATATATATATATATATATATATAGCACACCGGACAAAAAATGTCACCCCTAATAGCACCGATAGTAGGAAGTTCAAGGTCACACAGAGGGCGCTGATGTAGCATTGGTAAGTGACAAGTAGCGGTGACGTAGCACACAGGATCAGATCTGTTTCGTGAGGTGGTGAAGAACAAAGTGTGTGTTGGATATAGTCTGCAAAATTGGTCGTGAGGCAGACGTTACTCAGTGGCAAAAAGGAGCCATCGTGTTTGGCAGAGCCCACGGTCACAAAATGTCTGAAGTAGCCCAATTTGTTGGTGTGTCAACGCGTACTGTCCAGCGAGTTTACAAAGAGTGGTGTAGTTCGCAATCAACTGACAATCGACGGCGTAACTGTGGCCGGAAAACAATTCTCGACAATAGGGGCCGCCGCCATGTTTCTCGTCTAGTAACTGCAAATCGTTTTCAAACCAGAGAACAATTGCTCCAAGAAACCAATGAGGTTCTCCAGCGACCAATTTCCGAACGGACATTGCGACGAGAACTGCATGCGATGGACATCTGGAGCAGGGTACCACGGAAGAGGCCGCTGTTAACAGCAAGTCACAAATTGGCACGTTATAAATGGGCTCAGAGGCACAAAAACCGGACTGCGGCAGATTGGAAACGTGTAATTTGGTCCGATGAGTCCCGTTTTTGTTTGTTCTCCAATGATGGGAGGCGACGAGTACATCGCAGGTCCAATGAAGCCTTTAATCCTGAATGCGTCGAAGGTGTTGTTCAGGCTGGAAACAGAAAGTGAAGCGCAGGAATAGACACCCACGGACTCTGGCGGAACTTCGGTACCGGCTGATGAACGAGTGGCAGCAAATCGATGTTCAGTACATGCACAACCTCGTAGAGTCTCTGCCTCGCCGGATTCGTGCGGTTATCAAGGCCAGAGGCGCCGTCACACGTTATTAGGTACATTCTGAGAGGGGTGACTAATTTTTTGTCCGGTGTGCTTATATATATATATAGTGTGTGTGTATGCGGGATGATGAAGCGAGTTGTTTTTAATGATCCCCCACCCCCCCCCCCCCCACACACACCCACACACAAAAAAAAGCGTGCGTGTATTTTCTTTATCAGAAAGTGGAAAAAATGTGAAATGTGACTGAACGTACAGCTTATATTGACGTAAATCGAATTTATCTTATCGTTGTTATCACTTCAAATTCAATTCCTTATTCGTTTATCTTTTGAGTTGCGATTGAAATAGCGAATTGTCTGGGAAATACCAGATTCTGCGTTTTATTTTTTTATTTTGAATTTTTTCCATTTTCCTCAATAGCTTTCTAAAATTATCTTAAATGTTGAGTTGTATCTGAGAACATACGTAAAACAGGTATAATAACACGTTGTTTATTAATTTTTCACTATTACCTCAAGGAAGTCGTTTTTCTAACTTTTTTGTATTTTGTCAATGCTAATTTTACTTTTGTTTATTTTAATTTTCACGCTACTGTTAAATGGCTGTTACCAATACTTTTAAAGTTTCATAGCTGTTAGTTCCAATTTATTTAGTTCCTTGTCGTATGGTTAATGAGGTTGCCATGAGGTCTACACTGTAGTATCAACTGCTTATTAATAAGCTCCATTAAAAATTAGGTCGTAGGCAAATGCGCCGCTCTCTCTCGCTCTCTCTTCTCTCTGGCTGAAGAATAGGCGGCAGAGGGTTGTAATTAAAGGGGCTAGTTCGGGTTGGGCCTCGGTCACTAGTGGGGTTCCTCAGGGTTCCGTTTTGGGGCCACTGTTTATCATTTACATAAATGATATCGACGGTGGCATCGTCAGTCGGATCGTCAAATTCGCTGATGACACCAAGCTTGGTGCCAATGTTGGGACGCCCGAAGCGATCGAGGAACTGCGTGCGGACCTAGGTAGGATAGGAGAGTGGTCCGAAAAATGGCAAATGCCGTTTAACTTCGGTAAATGCAAAGTGATGCACATTGGCTACGCCAATCCCAAGGTGGACTACTCGATGTTGGGGAGTAATATCGAGGTGACTGATTTAGAAAAGGACTTTGGTGTACTAATTAGCAGCGACCTTAAGTTTACGAAACAGTGCGTAGAGGTGGAAAAGAAAGCCCAGAAACTATTGGGTTATATCAGGAGGCAATTTCAGTTTCGGAACAAGGAGATTGTGCTCTCACTGTACAATTCCCTTGTTCGGCCGCACCTGGAGTATGCTGTGCAGTTCTGGTCGCCCACCCTCAGGAAAGATATTGAGAGGCTGGAGCGAGTGCAGGCGAGGGCCACAAAGTTAATCCCTTCCGTTAGGCATATGGGCTACAATCGACGGTTACGCGCCCTGAACTTGTTTTCGTTGAAACTCGGAGGCTGCGCGGTCAACTGATCGAAGTTTTCAAGCTCTTACGCGGGTTCAACGATGTCGATTTTAGAAGTATGTTTAGTTTAAATGATAACCCAACTCGCAACAATGGTTGGAAGTTGGATTTGAAACGGTTTAGGACTAGTGTGTGTGGGAATTACTTTACGTATAAGATCTGTGACACATGGAACAGGTTACCTTCGGAAGTTGTGAACAGTTCCTCTGTGGATCAGTTCAAGAAAAGGGTAGACCAAATCTTGCACACTATTTGAGTGTGTAAAGACATTTAGGACCTCAGTCTGCGGAAATTTCTTTTCCTATAAAATAGTTAATATCTGGAACCAACTTCCCTCAGAGTTGTTTCCAGTGAAAGTGTAAATCTGTTTACAAATAGGCTAGACAAAGTACTGAACACACTCATAGTTTAAGATTAAAACCTCAGAAAACTCTGCAGGAGTTCGCTTGCTCGGTGTCTCTGTGAGCAAGCTAAATATAGAGCTATTTATATATTCTCCACTTTCCTGTAAAATTTCCTTGGCTACTTTTCCATGGTCAAGGTATTTTCTTCAACCTTTTTCCGTACCTGCCTCTGGCAGGGAGGGTGGGGAGAGAGCCTTCTACTTTTCTATCCAGTTTTCTACTACTGCTAGGATAGTTGAAAGAAAAATAAACTTTTACAAAATTTTCCCTGGCACCCGTTGCCAATGGTACCTCCTCGGTATGGGCCGCAAGGCCTTTTGAGGTACTTCTTTTCCTTGTAACTCTCTCTCTCTCTCTCTCTCTCTCCTCTCTCTTCTCTCTCTCTCTCTCTCCGGCGGGCGAACTTTGTTAGCCTCAGGGATAGCGTAGGAGAGATGGGGTTAGAGGTCGGGGGCGATGTTGAGGGAGTGTGGAGTGCATTCCGGGACGAGTTTATGGTGCTGCAGTCTGCTGCCATACCCTCAAAACCGGTCACCCCTGCTTCAACGCAGCCTAAGTGGTTCAATCGTGACATCGAAGGCGAAGGTTAGGCTAGCGAAACGTAACGAAGAACTACGGGTGGCAAGCCTCTGCAAGGGGAACCCTAAGGAGTTCTTCAGTTATGTTAATAGTAGAAAGCCCATTAGAAGCATGATAGGTCCGTTAAAGGACGGAAGCGGCGTTCTGCGGACATCGCCAATGTGCTTAATGAGTACTTTGCGGGAGTGTTCACCAGGGAGGACACCCGCATCATCCCCGAGCCAGGTGTGAGGCATGAAGGTGCTGGCCTGGATAGTGTTCGATGTACCGCGACAGTTGTTGCCGATAGAATAGACAAACTGAGCGCGTTTAAGGCTCCTGGCCCAGACCAGTTTCTCCCCAGAGTGTTGCGGGAGGTGCGCGACCAGGTGGCTCCCCACCTGGCTACAGTCTTCAACAAATCGTTGGAGACGGGCCAGGTGCCTGGTGACTGGAGGGAAGCCAACGTGACCCCTATCTTTAAGAAAGGGGATCACGAAAGTCCAGGGAACTATCGTCCCATTAGTCTCACTTCAGTTGTAGGTAAATTATTAGAGGGGATAATAGCGGATAGGATCGTTGACCATTTGGATTCCTACAAGCTGCTTGGGGACTCCCAACATGGGTTTAGACGGCATAGGTCGTGTCTTACCAACTTGCTCGAGTTTTTCCACGTCATGTTGGGTGAGTACGATAAGAGTAGGGCGATTGATATACTTTATCTCGACTTTCAGAAAGCCTTTGATAAGGTACCTCACCGCCGGCTAATGGCGAAAGTGCGCGCGCTGGGTATCGGTGGGAAATAGGTAGGTGGATTGAAAACTGGCTGAAGAATAGGCGGCAGAGGGTTGTAATTAAAGGTGCTAGTTCGGGTTGGGCCTCGGTCACTAGTGGGGTTCCTCAGGGTTCCGTTTTGGGGCCGTTGTTGTTTATCATTTACATAAATGATATCGACGGTGGCATCGTCAGTCGGATCGCCAAATTCGCTGATGACACCAAGCTTGGGGCCAATGTTGGGACGCCCGAAGCGATCGAGCAACTGCGTGCGGACCTAGGTAGGATAGGAGAGTGGTCCGAAAAATGGCAAATGCCGTTTAACTTGAGTAAATGCAAAGTGATGCACATTGGCTACGCCAATCCCAAGTCGGACTACTCGATGTTGGGTAGTAATATCGAGGTGACTGATTTAGAAAAGGACTTGGGTGTGCTACTTAGCAGCGACCTTAAGTTCACGAAACAGTGTGTAGAGGTGGAAAAGAAAGCCCAGAAACTATTGGGTTATATCAGGAGGCAATTTCAGTTTCGGAACAAGGAGATTGTGCTCTCACTGTACAATTCCCTTGTTCGGCCGCCCTGGAGTATGCTGTGCAGTTCTGGTCGCCCACCCTCAGGAAAGATATTGAGAGGCTGGAGCGAGTGCAGGCGAGGGCCACAAAGTTAATCCCTTCCGTTAGGCATATGGGCTACAATCGACGGTTACGCGCCCTGAACTTGTTTTCGCTTGAAACTCGGAGACTGCGCGGTCAACTGATCGAGGTTTTCAAGCTCTTACGCGGGTTTAACGATGTCGATTTTAGAAGTATGTTTAGTTTAAATGATAACCCAACTCGCAACAATGGTTGGAAGTTGGATTTGAAACGGTTTAGGACTAGTGTGTGTGGGAATTACTTTACGTATAAGATCTGTGACACATGGAACAGGTTACCTTCGGAAGTTGTGAACAGTTCCTCTGTGGATCAGTTCAAGAAAAGGGTAGACGAAATCTTGCACACTATTTGAGTGTGTAAAGACATTTAGGACCTCAGTCTGCGGAAATTTCTTTTCCTATAAAATAGTTAATATCTGGAACCAACTTCCCTCAGAGGTTGTTTCCAGTCAAAGTGTAAATGTGTTTAAAAATAGGCTAGACAAAGTACTGAATACTCTCATAGTTTAAGACTAAAACATAAGAAAAAACTGCAGGAGATCGCTTGCACAGTGTCTCTGTGAGCAAACTAAATATAGAGCTATTTATATATTCTCCACTTTCCTGTAAAATTTCCTTGGCTACTTTTCCATGGTCAAGGTATTTTCTTCAACCTTTTTCCGTACCTGCCTCTGGCAGGGAGGGAGCGGAGGGTGGGGAGAGAGCCTTCTACTTTTCTATCCAGTTTTCTACTACTGCTAGGATAGTTGAAAGAAAAATAAACTTTTACAAAATTTTCCCTGGCACCCGTTGCCATGGTACCTCCTCGGTATGGGCCGCAAGGCCTTTTGAGGTACTTTTTCCTTGTAACTCCTTGTAACTCTCTCTCTCTCTCTCTCCTCTCTCTCCCAACACTGTAGCGAGTATAGTTTTTTGCTGTGCCCACAGTCCGTCTTGGCGTTTAGGATTTAGTCTCTTTCCTCGCCCAAAGGATAATGTTTATTAAAAGAAATAAATTGGATACACAAATTAGAAGTCCTCCGCGAAGGACCCGACTTCTGAAATCCTCTTACGTGGCATTTTATGCGAAATCCTACCCGTAACTAACGTGCTGATATTTGCATTTCAGGACCTGGATCTTCTGGAGCATTCTGGAAGCAAGATGTGGACCTCGGCGTTCCTCGAGATATCTTCGAGGAGGAAGGTGAGGATGCCACAGAGTTGGAGATCGCCTCAAAGCTGGATTTGGGATTTCTCACCCCCCCCACGAAGGATAAAGACCATGGAGAAGAGGTAAGATGATAAAAGGGAGGTTTGGAGAACTTTGGGATGGAAAAATGAGTTATAGCTGGTTTTAATCATTATAGTCTTCTTGGTAGGTTAATTTTTTTTTTTTAGATCTACCTTTTTATTGCCCATTTATTAGCAGTGATCCAAAAATGTATTAAGTTTTCATAGTTTTTCAGCAGCAAAGAAGCTCCCTAATGTTAGAGTTCGGTCTATCTCTACTTAACTTTAAAACTGATTAACATGTTACTGTAGGCTATCGTTTTCATGAGATACTTTCAAGTCATTGAACAGTGTCTCAAATTAGTAATAAAAGATGAAAGTTAGACGTACAATACTAGTAATTGGGTCTACTCTTTCATTCAGTTATACAATATTGCTTAACGCATACGGTATTACCGTAGGTACCGACCGGGTCATAAATGAACCCATAGTTCAGATTGTGCAAACGACATTCAGGTCACGATGCGCACGAGTATCTAGAAAGAGTGACATCCAGAACCCCTATTTAACTACGCCGCAGGGTGAGGTTCGGGTAGTGAACTTCAGAGAGAGTCACTCGAGCCCGGGCCTTTGCGGGGGAGGTTGAACCCGGCTTTCGCAGCAGCCCGAGTCCAATTTTCAACCAACCGAGATACCACGGGAGCTTAACGAATACCTAATTTTCATACTTTTTATTCTCATTAGATTGTTAATGACAAATACTGAAATGTTTTCTTTAATTCCTATCTTAAGCCTGTTGGTGGTTCTGACATCAATGAAATTCCTGATGATAAGACGTGGGCCGCCGTGATGAACTTTACTGTAGATTCCGAAACGGGTAAGTAGATTGTTGTTTAAATCCAATATCAAAAGGGGTTAGTTTATAAAGGGATTGTAAGATACGTAGTAGGGTGTCCCATTTTTTACCAACTTCTTTTTTTCCCAGGTCCAACCTCCTAATATCATTATGCCCGTCGCTCTAAGTAAGAAAATAGCAATTATTTTCCATTTGATGAAAATTTCTGACCCCCTAGGCCAGTGGTTCTGAACCTTTTGATGTTCGCGGCACACTTTTGAGGCGAAAACTATTGCGCGGCACGGTACTTAAAATATATATAGAAAAATACTAGTACAAGATGTAAAATAATATTTTAAAATCCCTATAACTAACGTTCCTTTAACTTACCTTATTTAATTATTCACTATTATTAATGAGATACTTGAGCTTGGTGTTTTTTTTGTTATTTCATCAATGTTCGGGCGTATGTATGATAGGCAAACTCTCATATCATCTTCAACGCAGCGAAGTCTTTCTCTTTTTTAACATTTAATGGTTGTAAGTGATGAAAATCCCAATTCACAGAGATATGAAGTAGAAAACTGTATCAAAACAGCTAAAGCTTTTTTTGAAATTTCAGGATATTCATTCATAATGGAAATCCAGAAAGTATCTAGAGGAGATTCTGCATGTTTGATCTTCAGACTACGATCAGTTGAAATGGATGCCAACCCTTCTTGTTCAGATATTTTCAAATCAAAATTAGTGGAAATGAGAATGAATGGGTTCCTGATCCAATCATATTTTTCTGTATTTAATGATGGAAAATATCGTTGCGTATTACCTTCTAACGTTGTTAAATGATCAACTATGAGGGGAATTATTTCTTTGGAATGAGTTTCAGAGATCAGAGGAAACATTTCAAAATTACCATTTTTAATTGCATTTTTCCAAATGACTATTTTTTTTCTGAAATGTCGTTAACTTATCAGTAGACGTAAGAATGTTTTCATTTTTCCCTTGTATACTGGTGCTCAGACTATTAAGCTGTTTGAATATCTCTGCTAAATATGCCAGTTTGGTGCACCAAATCTCACAACTAAGATATTCACAAAATCTTTTGTTTCCTTCTCCTTCAAAAAAAGTTAGCAGCTCTTTTTTCAGCTCATATTCGCGACATAAAACCTTCCCTCTTGACAACCATCGAACTTCAGTATGTAAAATTAAACGTTCGTATTGCGCATCCATATCTTTGCAAAGGTTTTCGAACAGGCGTGTTTTTAATGGCCTCATTTTCACGAAATTAACCATTTCGACAACTTGATCTAGTACATTTTTTAATTCAATTCCTAATGTCTTTGAAACAAGTACTTCCCTATGTAAAAAGCAATGAGTGAATATGGCATTTGGATTTTCCTTTTTTACGAGTGTAGTGAATCCTTTGATTGATCCGATCATGGATGGAGCCCCATCCGTACAAGTCACAACACATGACTTGCAGGACAATTTCCATTTTGCTAAATAGCCAGTCAAAGTATCAAAGATGTCTCGACCTCTTGTGGTTCCTGGAAGTTCCTCGCAACAAAAGAATTGATTAACTGTATTATTTTCGTCAATAAAACGAATAAATGCCAAAAGGTGTGTGCTGCCACTAATATCAGTTGATTTGTCAACTCGCAAAGCAAAATATGAATTTTGAAGTTTATTACATACGTTTTCTTCTATGTCAGCTGATAAATCTTTTATCCTGCTATGAACAGGATCATTAGAAACAGGAATCTTCATAATTTCTTTTTCTGCTTCGCTACCAAACATTCTCTTAACAATTTTACGGTCAGGTATAATAAGTGACTCCGCTATAGTATGTGGCTTCATTTCTTGCGCAATAGCTTCTGAGATTTCGTAAGAAGCTATTTGAGCTTTATCAGACAATTTTATGATTTTTTCAAAATTAGTTGCTTGTTTTGATTGCTGGCATAATAATCTTTTGAAATAGTTCGAGTCTTTTCCCTGATCATTTGGATGTTTAGATGTGAAAATGTCTTTTTAATTTGCTAGGAACCATACTTTCATTCGCCAGTTTTTCACCACACACGACACATAATGGGAGAGGACAATTTTCATTTCCATACCAAGAAAAACCGAAACTCAAATAACTCATCATAATGGCGATGAACAGTTTTGGAAATCTTCCTCTGTTTATTTATGTGGGTGTTTTTAAAGCGTTATTTTCGTTATCATTGTTTTCACAATCATCATTGCTGCGTTTTCTTATAATAAATTTATCAATTTCGAGGGTGCTGCAATTATCACTGAATAGATTTAGAATAGCACTGCAAAACCACTTTGTCACAAAATAAGAAGAAAGCAGACAGAGCCACAGCCCACAGTACTGTGAACATAAGGCGCCGTACATCTATATATAATAATAAGAATTATAAACAACAATAAAATTGTAGTGACTGCTGATTGTACCACTAACTGCCCCATTACTTCTGGGCCGTATGTACGATGTGTATATATATAATGATTATAATTATATCCTAAAAAGTAATTATAGACCTAATAGTTGGGGAGTTATACAAAATAATCCGTAATAACAAATTACTATTCTGTTTTTATGCAGTTTACTAGGTAACTGGCAACTAGATTTACGAATGTTTTCCGACGTTCTCATGAAGTCACGTGACATCCACCGGGCTTTAAGAATTATCTTTTAAATCCTTAAAAAATTACTTTAATATTATATATAAAAACACAGAAATACCTTTAATTATATGAAAATTATATTTTTCATAAATATTTAATTGTTTATTATTATTATTATTATTATTATTATTATTATTATTATTATATTATTATTATTATTATTATTATTATTATTATTATTATTATTATTTCATCATCATTTTCTGTAATATAATAATCAAAATTATTTTTGAAGTTTATTAAAGTTTCCCAGAATTTTTTTTTTTTTTTTTTGTGGTTGAAACGTTTTCTTTGGTTATTCAAAATGGGACTACTTGGAAATTTAGACCGAAACTTAGTTTGTTCTGGATGAGACTGGTTTGAGACTAAATATTTAGCCGAGACTAAATTTTCACATCAAAATACCAGTAGAAATATAATTGCCGTCACTGTTTCGCGGCACATCTCAGGAGGCTTCGTCGCACACTGGTTCAGAACCACTGCGGGCTAGGCCTACAAAACAATTTTCCCCTTTTTTTTTTATCAAAATTTGTCCATTTTCGAAAGTCTTTCGGTTGTATATTTCTTGCATTTTATTATAACCTCATTCGATGTACATTTTTGGATAGAAAATTAAAATAGCTCTCGATTGATACCTAATTTACTATGCTTTTGTACCAAAATAGAAAATTAAAAGGCAAAACTGTTATACATACATACATACATACATACATACATGTGTGTGTGTACTAATTGTACTCTATTTATTTTCAGATATATGATTGTGATATGATTATGATACAAATTTCAGATTAGATTAGTTAGGCTAAAATGGCTTGTGCAAAAGTTGAAACTCGTACCACGGATAAGCCCGAAGATTGGCTTCTCATAAACTTAATTCACAATTTGGAACCTCAGAAAGGGTCTCTCTTTGCCATCTAATGACGTCTTACGTCACTTCCTATTTTTATCAAGAGGACCCATGAAAAAGAAATCACAGTCATATGTGATCCAAGAAGTACTAAGAAAAGTTAAAAAATTTTGGGATTGGTCCGGTATCACATGCCAAGATACTTCAAAAAGCCGCCATCCAAGAAAAAAAAGTAGGACAATTGATAAAGCAATATGAATACTTCTCGAAAAACAAAACACGAAAAAAGAATAAAGAAGAAGAGAGCATCTTTCCTGAAGGAATTAAAGGAGCTATTTGATATTTGTTCTCAAAATGCCATAGAAATAATAAAAAAAGATCCATTAAGAACTTCGGAAACAAAGCAGCAAGATATAGTTTCTAATAGACCAAAGAGGACCCAAAAAGCTTTGCTTAGGATCAACAGATAAAAGCTATCAAAACAAGTTTGAGAGTCAGGTGAGAAGAGTGGAGCGTGAAAAATTATTTAAAAAGAAGGACGAACTGGATAGACAGGAAAAATTCAGCATGACCTTGGAAACCGATATTGAAGGAGAAAGAGCGATTCCTAATGAACCAAATCCTATTCCAAGTTCATCATTTGCTAGAGATGAGGATTATACGCCTCCTCCAAAACTCCTCGTGCAAAAGAAAAAATATTGTACAGAATCCTATTCTTTGAAATATGGCAGATCGTCTTAACCTTTCTGTTCGCCAAAGAACAGGGTTTGCTGCTGCTGCTGTTGCGAGTCTGCGATAAAGACCTGAGCGATATCACTTTATCAAAATCAACGATGCACAGACGAGGGATAAAAAGCAGAATTGAATCAGCCAAAATGGTTAAAGAAAAGTTTATACCACCTGAACATTGTGCTCAACACTGGGATGGGAAGCTCGTTTCTGATAACAGTGGGGAAACGGGAGAAAGGCTAGCAATAATTGCATCAGGGATCCCTTCAGCACCTGAGGGAGAAGTTCTTGCTGTACCAACTATTCCGGATTCCTCTGGTAAAATGCGAGCAAACGCCGCATTTAATGCTGCAAAAGATTGGAACTTGTACCAAAACATTTGTGCACTGGTTTTTGATACAACAGCGTCTAATACAGGTTGGATAAATGGAGCCTGCATCATTTTAGAAGAGCTCCTAGAAAAGCAGGTAATGTGGCTTATATGTAGGCATCACATTTACGAAAGAGTCTTGGCCGCTATATTTACTCATATATTTGGCACTACCACAGGCCCAGAAAATGTGTTATTTAGACAGTTTCGAGATAAATGGAAGACATTAGACGTCAAAACCTTATACAACTTCGAAAATTACAAATAGACAGATGAAATCGAAGATGCAACGAGTAACCCAAGTTTTGAAGGAGATGTTAAGCGACACAGATACCGGAAACATATTTCTCAGGAATGATTATAGAGAATGCGCAGATGTTGTTCTCCAAATTCTTGGACATATACCACCTAACGGAGTTCGTTGGCTCCGTCCTGGAGCGATTCATAATGCTCGCTGGATGGCAACTATTCTCTATTCTGCTAAAATGCTGGCATTCAGCAAACAAATGGATTATTCTGAAGAATATGTGAAATACTGAGGAGTTCTGCTTATTCACTGCTTTATATATCCAACCATGGCTCAAAGTTCAAAGAACCAAAAGCGTCGGATGCAGCAATCAATGAGTTGACTTTCTATATTGACCTTCACATATATGGTGACACAGTAGCTCATCGTACAATAAAGATATTCGAAGGCCATAGTTGGTACCTAACTGAGGAGCTTATTCCATTTTCATTATTTTCTTTACGTATATCTGATGAAGAGAAAAGAAACATTGCTACAGAAATTATTAATCACATAGAAATGATAAAAACGGCTCGTATGCCCAAAGTGGCAAACCAGTATTTCCTTTGATCAATAAATCAACCAAACTAGCTTCCCTAGCTGGACCAAAATCTTGGTTTTTCTTTGATGTTTTACATAGCAATGGAAAATGGTTAAATAAACCTGTCAAAACATGCAACTGCAAGTTGTTGAATATCAAAGAATTTGTTGCCATCTTTTAAAAAGAGTTCCTTAATTCAACTGCTAGAATAGCTTCAATCATTATCAGTATTCGCATTTTATTTCATACATTCATTCGCTTTAAGTAAATTTTCTGTTCAAGGTATTGTACGTTTGTTGAATAAAAGAAAAAAACGATGGTGCTGAAGAGCTGGCACGAAATGTTCAATCTTTTGAGTTGTTCCCACCTTGGAAATATTGCGAGTCTCAAATATGTTCCAAGGCCCATTGCCGCGAAGCTGCATTGGGATGATGATTCACGGGTGGCGGTTACACCTATTCTCAAAATCCCATTCAAGACAAAATGTAGAGAATGTTAAAAAATAGACATTTTTGCCTTTTAATTTTCTATTTTGGTACAAAAACATAGTAAATTAGGTATCAATCGATAGCTATTTTAATTTTCAATCCAAAAATGTACATCGAATGAGGTTATAATAAAATGCAAGAAATATATAACCGAAAGACTTTCGAATATCGACAAATTTTGATAAAGAAAAGGGGGAAATTGGTTTTGTAGGCCTAGGGGGTCCGAAATTTTCATCAAATGAAAAATAATTGCTATTTTCTTACTTAGAGCGACAGGCATAATGATATTAGGAGGTTGGACCCGGGAAAAAAAAAGAAGTTGGTCAAAAATGGGACACCCTAAATTACACAGCCCCATTTCAAATAAAATGAGCATCCACCCTCGTAGCGTAAGTGAATTTGGTAAAATTCCAGAATCCAGACGCAGTTTGAAGACGGTTCATAATTACTAGCCTAATGTAACATATTACCAAGCTATTATGGATTTGGTTTCCAAACTGCGTCTGAATTATGGAAATTCTTCGTGAATTTTATTATGAGACAGCACCCACTTAGATGGTAAACAAAAATGTGAAGTACACCTAATAGGTGTGCCAATACCTACTTCTTGCCGATACCGATACATAATAAACTTACTTAATTAACAATATCTCGTACGTGATTTTAAACTTTAAATTTAAATGCGATGTAGTGTGTGTGTGTAGTGTGTGTGTGTGTGTGTGAGATCAGTAAACCCTCCCTTATTTTTTTTTTATGTTCTTTGCTTTCTGTAGGTTTTCCTTTTTTTCTAACGTAAGAGAATTTTTTTTTAATAAGTATCGCAAACCCCATTATGGTTTGTAATTACATTAAAAATAGTTATTTACGTACTTCGCTAAAGAATAGTTCAAAGTATCGATATCGGCCGATACTTAGCTTACCAATACCGATTAATCGGTGTATTCCAAACAGTTAATCTCGAGTGCGGAGTTTTGTTTGGTCTCATGAAAGGCCATGGGACCCTTTATGGTATATTGATATTCAGCATTTAATTCTTATAAAAGAACTCGTAAGTTTTCTCTTCTATCGTCGAGAAGAAAAAGACATTTGCAAAATGTTTAATGCGAAATTCTCTTGACATTCCAATAGCAGTCTGTCTTCAAACACTCATAAATCGTAATAATGATGTCATAGAATGTTCCCCTTTTGTTGAATTTAGTATATTTTTTTTCAATGTGTTACTGTCTGTGCTTTTGTTCATACTAAATTATTATTATAATTATAATAATAAATAATAAATAATAAAAAAAAATAATTATAGAATGTTACTGAAGTTCATCCTAAAATGTTAGTTTTCTCTCGGTATCTCGTTTTCTGTTGTAAGGGTTTATGGCAAACTCGCAAAATTTCGAGTAAAACGTTCTACAAATCTACAGAAGCTAAGACTAACAAAAAGACCCTAAGATCCACTCCGAGGTTAGCCCGAGAGAAAGAAGAGAGTAGGGTGTTAAAAAAAGATAATTAGGGGTTGTTTTTTTTGTCGTTTCACCCAATTAGTCTTATATGACATGCAGATGTGATCCCAAATGATATGAATGCAAATAAGTAATAAATTAAGAAATTTCCAATTTTCTCACGCTCGTTTTGTCATGACTTCACATTATTTTAAAATAAGTTTTACGCTTACCTTCAAGATCAACAATAAATTATAACTGAAGTAGTAAGATTATAATTATTTCAAATTTAGTATAAGGGAGTTTCCTCATTTAAATAATTTTCGATAATGCCTAGCTATTATTTTATAGGAAGCGGGTTGTCTCCTTTCTTGGTCTTTGATTACAGGAGAGAATGGGAAATGTTTAGTCATTTCCCGACTGTTGTTAGTATAGTTTAAACGACATACGTTTTATTCGTTTTAGGTTGAATTTTAGGTTTTACATTGTCGACTTAAATATTTTTTTATTTTTTTATTTTTTTACCATTCTAGTATTTTTTGTAATTTTTTGTTGGTTGGGTCTTTTATCTGCGTGGGATTTTCACCTCCCCCCCCCCCCCCCCCCTTCATATCAGCATTGGTTCTCTGTTAAAAGTAAAGTGCGTAATTACGCTAAAATACTATTCTGATCTTTAGTTTTATTTACATTTGATGGAAGTATCTGTGACGATGCAGAACTTGCGTTCACACCCAGTCGGCTCATCCGCCTTGCTGTTTTTCTGGTTGAGTGGTTATATTATATATATATATATATATATATATATATATATATATATATATATATATTATACACACCTTTGGTAAGCTTCCGCCGGAATTGTTTATTCTGACGAAGGTCAAGCTTTTCACTCCACCTTAGACCTACAGTTTAACGTGGAATCCGAACCACGCCCCATCAGCAGCCCAGCGTCTTAACCACTAGGCCACCTAGGGTACCCATTTATCTATCAACCACTTTCTTTATTGTGTGGAAGGATGAACAGCTGGGTTTTGTTGCGCGCCGGCTGCCGTCGGGTCTCGAACCCGGGGCCGATGGATTCATAATCAGCGACGTTAACACACACACACACACACACACACGGTGCGGTATAAGTCGTTTTACCGAGAATAATGAAATCACTTTGCGAAGAATAATATTTATTATTTATTACAGAAATTGTTCAAGGTGTCCTCCATCATGTTCAATACACACGTTACATCTTTGAACCACTGAACAGCAAATAGGACGAACATAGTTCTTTGTTATTATTCAACGTCTCGAACTCGTGGCGTATCAAAGTCTTCATGTGATCGAAGTTCCGAGGTTTCTGGCCGTAGAGTCTATCTTCGATTATAGTCAACATTGAATAATCACATCACATTGATTGCACTGGTCCACAAAATTGAACTTTTTTTTCTCATCAAAGATGCATACACACTTTTCTAGACCAGTGTTTTACACTGATTCCAAATCTGTTTTCGGTTTTCCTCTAGCACAGCACATCTAGTTATCGAAATATGACTGGTGTTAATTTCAGCACAATCTATCGTAAAAGTACAACTTTATTCATAAGAAATGTACACCAACCTAAAAACGTTGCGAGTACAATTTTCTTTTGTAAACCTTTTCCGGATCGTCGCGGTACAACATCCAGCAGTAGTCTGCCAGCATACTTTCGTTCCAGAAACCTTGGTAGCGATTTTCCATTGACTGAATGTCTTGATGGAAGCGTTGCCCCTGTTTGTCACTCACAGCGCCAAGGTTTTCGGAAAAGAAATCTAGATGCGAATGTAAAAAATGTATTTTCAAGGACATGCGACAGCCAATTTCTTGATATGCATCGAGCAGTTTCTGAACTCCATCTTTGTATGCGGGAGACTCGTGGTTATCCAAGAAGTTTCCACAAATCCATTTGAAAGCCTGACATGCTTTTAGTTCTAAGGCATTGAGGCTTTCTTCAAAGCCTTCATCCTGCAGAACCTCCCTGATTTGGGGCCCCACAAAGATTCCCTCCTTCAATTTCGTAGCACTGATGTTTGCAAATTTCTCAACAAGGTATCGAAACCCCCTCGAATTCGCCTTACCCATCGCTTTCACAAAGTTTTTCATTAAGCCGAGCTGAATGTGGAGAGGTGGCAGGAAAATCATCTTTGGATCAACTAAAGGAACACACTGGACACTGCCCGTTCCTGGCTCGTATGTGCTTCTTTGATGCCAGTCACGTCTGATGTAATGATCAGCGGTAGCAGGGCTGTCCCATAGGCATAGGAAACAACAGTATTTCGTGAACCCTCCTTGCATGCCCATTAACATACCAATGACTTTGAGATCACCACAGATATTCCATTGATGAGTGCTGTATTGGATTGCTTCGTGTAGTATATTCATGTTATCGTACGTCTCATTTAGATAAACGGAGTGGGCGATCCGGATGGACGGCTTTAAGTACCCGTTATACAGGAGAACCGCTTTCAAGCTTCGCTGTGAGGAATCAATGAAGAGGCGCCACTCAGATGGTGTGTGTACTTGTGACAAGTTCTCGAAAAGTCAATTGATATAGCAATAGCAGAGCCGACCGTCTACTGTAAAGAATGTGGCCAAATCATGGTTTCGTTTTTCGATAGTAACACACACGGACATTCTTCTCAAGCAAGTGTTTCTGCTTGAGTCTCGAGGAGAGAAGTTCTGATTTCTCTCTGGAGAGTGCTAGGTCTCTACTGAGGTCATTCGACTCGTTTTGGGTAAGCCTCTCCGGCTCCGATTCTCTTCGTCAGGTGTGTAGTCAAGATCGGCCGAGGGTCCCGCATCTCCGCCAATCGTACCTTCGTCGGATTCCCTTTCGTCTCCTAAAGAATCGAGTCCATACTGTGGATGTACTGGAATCTGCATCGTGAGAGATCGGTCTGATCGCGGAGTCTACGTTTGGATAAACAATGTTATGCTTGTTCTTCACGGAGAATCCAGTTATGTTAACATTGCAAAAGTAACAATCACCATGATGGTCTCTCGGCTCCCTCCATATCATGGGTATAGCGAACGGCATCGATTTTTTCCTTTGGTTCAACCAGTCACGTAATCCATTCAAACAAGCGGTACAGATAACATGTGGCGCCCACGCCTTATCTTGGTCGCCTAGTGGACAGCCGAAGTATAAACCTGTAAGTTTTCCGAAGATCCATCGTGATTGTACGCCGTTGTGATTTAGTTGCGAACGAGCCGCGCACGTAACAGAAATTGTCGGTGTGATTTTTACACTTTCGAGGCATGATGATCGATGAGCGGGTTAATGTAAATCACCTAAAACACACCACACAACTAGACATGTGAATGTTACGCCAAAGAATAAAAGGGTGCACATGTGCAACGTTTGCAAATTTGTGGCCAGCAACTGCTCTCACCTAAAATACCACAAGACAACCTGCGGAAAGCCTAAGTTCAAACGACAAAATGCCATACATGACGGTACAGAAACGGTAAAGGAAAAACCTACACCTAAGTTGCAACGACAAAATACTCCGCTACATGTATAAAGGACGCATATTATACAGGGTGTTTCAGGAGGAAAGGTCAATACTTCGGGAGGTGATAGTATCGGTCATTGTGAGAAAAAAAGTTCATATGAACATGTGTCTAATTCTGAATGGTTACGGAGATAGAGCTGTTTGAATCTACAAATACAAAAGCATTGTTAATGGTAATCAAGAAAGAGAAACCAATTACTGTTTCTAACATTTAATGTTTAAACATTGGTATTTTGAGTGGTATCAGATACAGAAATGACAAATTTGTTACAGTTTACAATACGTTTTCGAAAATCCCACCGTCAACCTCAATGCACTTTGCAACTCGTGTGCGAAGATCGCGTGTTGTTCGTCTGAGTTGATCTTGACGTTCCTTTATGCGGCAGCAGCATCCAAAATGCGCGCGAGCAATTCGTCTTGTGTATCCACCTTTCTTTTGTAAACTTGACTTTTCATCCAGCCCCACAAACAATAATCTAACGGAGAGAGGTCTGGAGACCTTGTTGGCCATTGAATGGGACCACCGCGGCCGATCCATCGACCAGGGAAAGTTTGATTTAGGTATTGCATCACCAGACGGGTAGAATGTGGAAGAGCTCCGTTATGCTGAAAGTACATACCAACGCGTGTAGCCAAAGGAACATCCTCCAATAGTCCTGGCAATTCAGTTTGCAGAAATTCTAGGTAACTTGTAACTGGGCCAATCAGCTAATCACCGATGGTACCGCACCACATATTGGCAGAGAAGCGATGTTGAAAATTTGTTTCCACAGTGACATTTGGATTTTCGTCTGACCACCGATGAGTTACGAGTATTGTTGATACCGTCAGGGGTGAAAGTAGCTTCATCGTTGAACAGTATTAATCGAAGCAATCGGCGATTAGCATTTACCCAATGACAAAATTCCAGTCGCATGGCAGCGTCTCCTGGTTGAAGGTGTACACGCTGTACATGATACTCGTGTGTGGTACACCGAGACGTGTAGAAATTCTTCGTGAGCTAGTAGTAGGACTACGCTCTAGCAACTGAAGAATGTTTTCCACTTCATTCGCATCTTGTTGACCTTCACGTTCAGATGAAACATGAGCGCTGGGAAGTGTACCAATCTCACGCAATGTGTTGAAAACCCTGGTAAACACACTTCGATCAGGAATTCTGCGGTTCAAAAACCGTCGACGGTATTCTGCGACGGCAGCTGTTGCACTTCCATCGCAAAAACCGTAGACATACACCATATCTGCATATTCGGCATGTGTGAAGTGTGGCATTCTTAACACTGCTTCAAATACCAAACAATGTCACTCACAACAGTCGGCTGTCGATTGGCTTATGTTACATGCTTACATTACAGCTTACATGGTTCAAGGTTATAGGGGAAGGAAGGAAGAGTTGCGCGCGCATCAGATTCAAACAGCTCTATCTCCGTAACCATTCAGAATTAGACACATGTTCATATGAACTTTTTTTCTCACAATGACCGATACTATCACCTCCCGAAGTATTGACCTTTCCTCCTGAAACACCCTGTATATTGTATATATGGTATTATATATATATATATATATTATATAATATATATATATATATATATATATATATATATATATATGTATGTAATGATCGGTCTCATCTCGAAAACTAGACGTGCCAGAGGAAAACCGAAAACGGATTTGGAATCAGCGTACCAACAACTATCTAACCCACCCATAATTATATCTGATGAAAAATCCTCGTTGGCCAGTGTTATTCAGTGTGGGGTATATATAATCAAAGATAGAGTCTACGACCAGAAACCGCGGGACTTCGATCACATGAAGCCTGATACGCAAAGAGTTCGAGACGTTGAATAATAACAAAGAACCGTGTCGTGGTATTTGTTGTTCAGTGGTTCAAAGATGTAACGTGTGTAACTGTGTATTGAACATGATGGAGGACACTGAACAATTTCAGTAATAAATAATAAATATTATTCTTCGCAAGGTGTTTTCATTATTCTCGGTAAAGCGACTTATGCCGCACCCTATATATATATATATATATTATTATATAATATATATATATATATATATTATATATATATATATATATATATATATATACAGGGTGGGCCGTAAGTTTCCATACATAGGAAAAATAAACATTTTTTATGGACAACCATTTTTATTTATATAATATGCTCTACATGGTTGCCATTGTTTTGAAAACACATTTCAATACGTGTTCCCCACTGTTGATGAACACGCATTAGCACAGTTGACGTTATGCTTGTAATGGCGTTGGTGATACGTTCCTTTAGATGATTTATGTCTCGTATCTTTTCCTGATACACCATGGCCTTCAAGTGCCCCCAAAGATAGAAATCAAGGGGGGTGAGATCTGGGGATCTGGGAGGCCACTCCACAGGACCACGCCGACCAATCCAAGCATCCGGAAACTGCTGATCCAAATACCGACGCACGTGAAGACCATAATGAGGTGGAGCTCCATCTTGCTGGAAGTAAACTAGGAAGTTACCTTCCTCGTTTAGCAGGGATGGGAAAATCTCTTCTTGCAACATGTTAAGATACCTTTCGGCATTAAGATTTCCACTGACAAAAATTGGTCCAATAATTCTGTCACCCCATATCCCGGCCCACACCATCACTTTACCGGCACCTTGCATCTTCGTCGGACTCAGCCAGTTAGGGTTAGCATTACTCCAATAACGTATGTTTTGCCGATTAACCTCTCCATTGACGTAAAAATTTGCTTCATCAGTAAACAAGATCTTACAAACGCATATTCTTAGGGTATCTGAAACATAAAAACAAACGTTTAAATTTTCCTATGTATGGAAACTTACGGCCCACCCTGTATATATATATATATATATATATAAGCACACTGGACAAAAAATTAGTCACCCCTAATAGCACCGATAGTAGGAAGTTCAAGGTAAGTGACAAGTAGCGGTGACGTAGCACACAGGATTAGATGTGTTTCGTGAGGTGGTGAAGAACAAAGTGTGTGTTGGATATAGTCTGCAAAATGGGTCGTGAGGCAGACGTTACTCAGTGGCAAAAAGGAGCCATCGTGTTTGGCAGAGCCCACGGACACAAAATGTCTGAAGTAGCCCAATTTGTTGGTGTGTCAACGCGTACTGTCCAGCGAGTTTACAAAGAGTGGTGTAGTTCGCAATCAACTGACAATCGACGGCGTAACTGTGGCCGGAAAACAATTCTCGACAATAGGGGCCGCCGCCATGATTCTCGTCTAGTAACTGCAAATCGTTTTCAAACCAGAGAACAATTGCTCCAAGAAACCAATGAGGTTCTCCAGCGACCAATTTCCGAACGGACATTGCGACGAGAACTGCATGCGATGGACATCTGGAGCAGGGTACCACGGAAGAGGCCGCTGTTAACAGCAAGTCACAAATTGGCACGTTATAAATGGGCTCAGAGGCACAAAAACTGGACTGCGGCAGATTGGAAACGTGTAATTTGGTCCGATGAGTCCCGTTTTGTTTGTTCTCCAATGATGGGAGGCGACGAGTACATCGCAGGTCCAATGAAGCCTTTAATCCTGAATGCGTCGAAGGTGTTGTTCAGGCTGGAAACAGAAAGTGAAGCGCAGGAATAGACACCCACGGACTCTGGCGGAACTTCGGGACCGGCTGATGAACGAGTGGCAGCAAATCGATGTTCAGTACATGCACAACCTCGTAGAGTCTCTGCCTCGCCGGATTCGTGCGGTTATCAAGGCCAGAGGCGCCGTCACACGTTATTAGGTACATTCTGAGAGGGGTGACTAATTTTTTGTCCGGTGTGCATATATATATATATATATATATATATATATATATATATATATATAAAATCTTAACTGAGAGGTATTAAAAATGTAATGTTGGGAAGCGGTCACAGTGCATTGGCTTGACTTTCTGACGGTAAAAATAATCTAATTAATAATAAATGACGCGAAAATATTAAGATAAAAAATAGATGAAATTCAAGTGAAAAAATTGAAAAATTAAAAAATATTTGATTTAAAAAAAAAACTTAAACTTCGTAAGTTTTATAAATAAATCCATTGATAATTGCGTTCTGATATATTGAATGGGGTTTCCATTCTTGGGGCTGCTCCTCCCTCCTCCCCTAATTTTCTCCGTGTGCAGCTGATCGCCAGGGGCGGACCCTGAGAGAGAGAAAGAGAGAGAGAATTGAAGTCGGTCTCCCTATAAGCCCTCAGAAGTAACGAGCGATGGTTTATTAGTTGCTGTCTCATTGCTCTCACAATAGGCTTGGTTATATATATATATATATATATATATATATATATATTATATATATATATATATATATATAATAAATGAGAGAGAGAGACTGACGTTGAAAGGATTAAAAAGATTGTGGGCATTAGAAGGTATAGAAAAGTTCATTTTAATATTTAATAAGACCGATTTTCTCATATTGAATGTATATGTTTTACATTTCAGGAAGTATTTTTTGTAATTTATTTTTTAATAATTATCAGTTTGAAGTATTCGTCGCAATGCTTCTGTAGGGTAAAGTTGCCAGTGGTCGCGCATCGGTCCCTCCTGTCGCGCATTTGACTTAAAAAAAGTCCCCACAAAATATTGTTACAGTGAAGTAATTGAAATTGATACGAAATATTACTTCTAGTAATTTCGTTGTCACGAAGTAATGTTTTGCATCAATTTTATTTCCTTCCCTTCCCTTCACTAACAGTATTTTGTGGGGAATTTTTTAAGTCAAATGCGCGACATTAGGATCAATGCTCGACCATTGGCAACTTTACCCTAAATTCTGCGAGAAAGTGTTTAAAATATATACTGTAGTTCTTTTTTTAGATTCCTTTACAAATTTCCTCATTCTCGATTATCACGCGCGACAGATGCTACGGGAGTAGCTAATATTTCCTGAAACATCGTACGTACTTCAAGTACAGTTTTAGGTCTGTATACTCGTATGTACTTTGCTCTGTCTGACTTGAACTACGTTAGATAGGTTAAGCCTAGTTACATTACGGTACTTTATGGTTAAAGTCGGGTTAAGTCGCTAGTGTCGAGGGAATTTCCCGTCAACGAAATGTGTTGAAGGTTTAAACGAGACGACGACAACGGCGCCTGTCACCAAATAACCAACGGAAAATGGTAAATGTGAACGTAAAAGAAAACCTTTCGTGATTCTAATGTTCACAATCCAAAACTTTGCGAAGGATAAAGAGAACCACTACTACATAAATCTACACGAATATGAACGAAGATCGGCCGTATATACTGTGGAACGCGAAGTAATCCAACCCCGCCTAACCTGATTCAATCGTACTGTAATTAACCAGGTCTGATCTAACTTAACATTATGTAGAAGTCGACCTAATCTAATCTCCCCTAAAATGCGTGTCTTGTCTACGAAATATCGCATTGACGGTCTCGTTTTGCCGTTACATCGACAATTACGCTTCTCGTTGTTGAAACTTCCGCTGTTGCGGAAGTTACAGGCTAACAGAGACCCAAAGATCCACTCTAGGTTAGCCCGAGCAAAGTCAGAAAAGAGAGAACAAAGAAGCCAAGGAAATGAAAATAGTTAAATAAAAAATCTCTCACCATGCTTAAAGTTATAAACGTGTAATGCTTTCACAGTAGTAGTAGTAGTAGTAGTAGTAGTAGCAGCAGCAGCGTATAAAGTAACGCGAGTGAAGAGAGAAATCCGACTTGAATTATATTAACGCGAGTGAACATGGACGAGTAATATTTATTACACGTACTTTATAACAACTTAAAGTTTATATAGTAAAGGTTTATAAGAGGTGTTGAAAATGTCCACCATCGATTTCTATACAGGCTCTTGCACGGCGTATCACATTCAAATCAACCAGTTCAAATCCCATAGGTCTCTTCACTCGCGTTACTTTATACACACCCTGTAGTAGTAGTAGCAGTAGTAAAAGAAAAAGAAAAAAGTAGTAGTAAGAGTTATATAAGTAAATCCCTCTTATAATTTATCCATTTTGATAAAGCGTTTAAAGCGTTTGACTTATTTCATATTTTAGTGGATAATAAAGGAATTGAATCTTAGTTTCTCGTAAACATTCATTTGTTTCAGGAACAAATATCCTCGCGGAAGACTTAATTCCCCCTTTTAGGAGGACGATGTTAGTCTAGTCTCGAATGTTTTTATTCGTAAAATGGATGAATGAATACCTTTAAAAAGTGCATATTTAATTTAAAAATTATTGGTTGCGACAATCATAAATTCTTCGGTATGCCAATCCAAAAACCTAATTCAACCATTGAAGTTTTTTAACCATGCCGAAAAAGTAAGTTTGGTTGGCGCTGTCATTATTTGCTGTTGAATTTAAACCTTTGGATTAGTTATCGAATATTTAATTTGATAACTATAATGATGATGATGATAATAATATAAGTATAAGTATAAGTATAAGTATAATAATAATAATAAGTTCTTGTCCACAACCTGTCGAAATCAGTGGATCATTGAACGATGTCAGCGCGCTGCGGAAATATGGCCTGTGGTATGCGTAAAATTTCCATTAGTGTGCGATAGTAATAATGGTAATACTGTACTGTCATAATAATAATAACTTTAAGGGGTCGAAAGAAGAGCGACACAAGAGTAATTGAAATTTAGTATTTTTGTTAAAATAAGTTTATATATATATATATATATATATATATATATATATATATATATATATATATATATATATATATAAGGGGCGACGCCAGACTTTTCACATAGGTCAGGTACAAGCATTATGGGCTTGATATGATTTCGATAGAATTCATATTAATGAATATGTAAATTTTGTTTTTAAAATAATTTTGCTTTTGTTACTTGTATTTTATTATGTCCTTAGAGAATGTCTTCTTCATATTTAATCTACCATGAGTAATTTATACATAAACTGACCTCCTCGGTTTCAATGCAAATTCTTCGATGACCTTGTCATGCAGAATCTTTTGCCTCTCCAGGGAAACCACAATTTCTTTCTCTATTGCAATTCTTGCAACATACTAGTCTTTCCTGACCAGTTCTGTTCCTTAGATACGTCTTAATTCGATTTAATGTTGAAAAACTTCTCTCTGCGGATGCACTGCTCACTGGTATAGTTAAAATCAATCTAAACGGTTTTGCAGATTCGCTAAAAGCTTTTTCTAAATCTAAGTCGATGCATAATTTTAGCATTTCTTTGAGATTTTTGCAGGCAGTAAAATCAGGGTCTTTATAAATGTACTTCAATGTAATTGGGTATCTAAGGTCAAGTAAACAAAAAGCACACAAGAAAAAAAATTCAAATGCATTGAAACGAATACGACACGGTCCCTGAGGTAACTGATAATGAGGAAAGCCGTGCGTAATTCATAGTTGCCACATATCTCTATTTTCACTCAAACAGCTTTCTGAGGATGAGATTTGGCATCCAGCGTAATGTCAGGCACTTAGAAATATGCCTGACTCGTAAACTGAAAAACTCGCTTTTCTCTTTGAAAAAATAGATTGACAAAATTATATACTTATCTGATTGTTTTGACAGATGCTATAGGTACTAATGTTGATTTTAAATTACATTAAATTTTGTAAAAGTTTCATTTTTTCATAAGTGTGATGCAAGGCATCGGAAATGATGCCTGACCTGGCTTTGTGGCTTACTGCGCTCGGTCGCTCAGGCGTCATAAAACAAGTCTGACTTTGCCCAAAGAAGCGGCGCATGGAGAGAAGGAAAAAATGTGGCATTCTAAAATTTATATTGCTCTAATAAAGTGACCATAATAAATAGATCTTTGAAATACACAAATTTAAATTTTACATGATGATCAGGAAATTCAAATTTATTTTTCTTTTAAAGTTAGGTCATGCTGAGCCTGACCTGCCTGACCCCCGCATATATATATATATATATATATATATATGAAATGAAAACGAAAAGTTTTTTTCGCAGACTATAGTTCATATGACAAATATTATTAATACAATGACAGTTCATATACTAAGGATAGAAATATATACAATTGATTAGAAATAATACTGTAATGTCTAAGTTAAGTGGAGCTACAGACAGACGATTTCGTACCAAGAAGTCCATAGCTTAGAGGATAAATGGCAGGACTCATGGATAGCTTAGATGATCGGGTTGGTTGATTTTTTAATTCTTTGCATTAGACTGTGTTGAGCACGTCTTGTTACCTCCGGGAAGCTCGGGACATTGCGGGTAGCAAACATTTGCGAAGCTGAGCATCTCGGGGGTAATTTATGTAAGAGTCTAAAAGACCTGTTGTACAGCAAATTTAGGGTTCTGCCAGAACTTTTTTTATAATTCACCCAGAGTTGCTGACCGTATATATTACTGCAGAAAGTACGAAAGTGTGTCTTTAGCTTCACTTGTACAGAAACGAAAGTTCCTTATGGTCATATTCGCTTTAGCATACAGGCTTCGAGATTGTTTTCTTATATCCGAGTCATCACTCAAGGAGCTGGTAATAGTTTGCAGTGGTGGGCGCGGTACCAAAATTTGGGGGTGCGTTACGCGGTACTGCGGTACCTCAGCATGCCCAGTGCGTTACGCGGTACTGCGGTACTTTTTCAGGTCCCCCTGGTGCGTTCCGCGGTACTGCGGTACTGCACACAAGAACAACACAAGTAATAGCACATATTTTCAGAAATTGCATATCGGCGATTTCGCACCTGAACTTTCTGCCATAATGGCTAAAAATCGATCTTTGTCACAGAAATGTAACACACGTGCAACCGGCTCAAAAGCAAGCACTGCACTGAGGCGTTGTGATAGGATGGCAACGTAACATGTTCTGAACGAAAACTTAACGTGTCTAGAGTTAGGCTGATGCAACACACGCAGCATTCGTCTTACTGTACTCCTGTAATAAGGTTTACTTCAAAAAAAGTGTTAATTTTTTGAAAAGTCGTGTTTGTCGGTACCGCGGAAAGTACCGCGGGAAATTTGAATGCGGTAGCGGTACTGCTGTACTTTCAGCGATCCTTTGCGGTACTGCGTTATGCGGTACCGGTTTGGTAGTGCGGTAGTAGTACCGCAGTACCGCAAAAAAACGCGCAAAAAAACGCAAGTGCCCAGCTCTGCAAGTTATAACACCATATCATCAGCATAAACTAAGTTATTTATCCTTGTGTTAGCTATACAACATCCTACTGTTGCCTCATTAAGTGAAGCAATTAATCCGTCAATATACACATTAAACAGCATAGGGGAGAGCAAAGAGCCTTGTCTCACCCCGCAAGAGGAGCCAAAACACTCGGATAGTACATTGCTCCACCTAACAGTGAAAGATTGGTGGGAATACCAAAATTTCAATAAATTTAATATGTACATGGGAACCTTCCTGTCTTCTAGTTTTGCAAATAAAATATTGTGGTTCACCCTATCATATGCCTTACTTATATCAAGGAAACAGCTATAAATGGTTGAATTACTGTCAATGTATTTAGATATTGTTTCTTTAAGTACATAGATACACAGGTCAGTTGAGTGGGACCTTTTAAAGCCAAACTGATTAGGAGATGTCCATAGGAAATCATTTAATCGGAGTAACAAGAGTTTTTCTAGTAGTTTCGAGAAGCAGGAAGCGACAGCAATAGGCCTGTAATTATTGCTGGACAGAATGTCTCCGTACTTATTTTTGACCAGGGGCAAGATATATACCCTCATGAACTCTGCAGGGATATAGCTATGAGCAAGCATGGCTGATAGGAGCAATGATATATGCAGACATACTACGTCATTTGCATATTTTAAGTGCTCATTCGATAAGTCATCTACCCCTGACGCAGAACCAGTCTTTAACTCTTTAATTAACCTCTTTACTTCAGAAAATGATATCAAAATATTTTCCCTTGTCCCTCCCACAATCGTTTCGCTGCAATCTATCTTAAGATTATCCCTACTCACACTATTAAGAATGTTAGAGTAGTGGTTTTTCCACAGCTTTGCAATTTCATCCTCCCCCGACACCCCATCGATTGTCGGAGGGAGGACATTTTTGACACCCGTTTGATTCTTAACAAATTTCCAAAATTTGTTATTATCGTTATTTATGCGAGCTTCACAGGCTTTTGATGCTCGAATAGACTCTTCTTCCTGTTTACATCGCCTTATGGCCGCCTTATACTGACCCCGACTTCTACACATATTTATGTATACTGGTCCTAATCTGGGTCTACCATGAAAGCACCACAAATCATAGGCGTCTTTCGATTCCCTCTTCAGGGGGGCAATAAAATCATTCCATCCAGGAATAACCTTAGTATGATAGTTGTAAGATTTAATCAAGGGGCTTCCTGCTTCTCTTAACAGGGATATTATCTTACTATAATACCTATCTATGAGTTTACAGTGAGAATCATTTGAGCAAGGATTATTACAGGCAAGGTGCAAAATTTCTAAATTATTAAAGAGGTGACATGTTCTGTCTTTGTATTCTATTCTCTGCTGCATATTAACATTGGACCAATCGACGCGATTATTCTTACCTATTGAGTTCTTGTTAAGTCGTGTTGCGCATAAATTGGTAACGTTAATTAATATTTCTAATGGTCTATGATCAGAAAGAAGGAAATCATGCAAAATATGAACTCTAACAATTCGATCCTTTAGATTATTACTAGTGAGACAATGATCAATCCACCTGGTGGTACCACTCATATCGCTAACGTATGTAAAATTACCACTGGCTACCCCTAATACATCTACATCACTTATACTTAAATTGGCCGACTCGCACATGTTACCCAATTCTCCAAAGAATTCCGAGTTCACATGTGCGTTAAAGTCCCCCATTATTATACAGTGAGAATATTTGGGGTTATCTGATAATGACTTAATTTTGTACAGCAAATCAATGTATTCATCTAGATTACTGCCGTTGTTGTATGGTAAATAGCAGTTTACAATTAATATGCAATCATTGTTCACTTGTAATTCAATGCCTAACAACCTTACGTTATCGCTTGTTAAAAATCTTATATGTTTTGACAAATTTTTCCTTAATAAGAAAGCAACACCACCAAAAGGCCTACCGTACATTAATTCATCTGACAAGTCTACTGCTGATGACGCATGGTACATAAAGTCATCATGGATGGTAGAGAGGAATTTTAGCTCTTGCTTAGGTAGCCAGTGCTCCTGCAGGAGTATCAAATCTGCACTGTCGCAGATTTTATGAACATCTACAGTTGAATTCCTCACTGACCTTACATTATATGAGACTATTTTCAACAAGTTATCCGCCATGACTGATAGAAAATTTATTATTAGTAAGATTATTATTATTATACACAGTACAACTTTCAGGCATTACCGTTAGGGCGCCTATTATTATTATTATTATTATTATTATTTTTTTTGCCTGTTATCAA
>JAJOZX010000216.1:1120000-1125000 GCA_023014485.1 Bathynomus jamesi | reverse complement strand
ACGTGAAGACCATAATGAGGTGGAGCTCCATCTTGCTGGAAGTAAACTGGGAAGTTACCTTCCTCGTTTAGCAGGATGGGAAAATCTCTTCTTGCAACATGTTAAGATACCTTTCGGCATTAAGATTTCCACTGACAAAAATTGGTCCAATAATTCTGTCACCCCATATCCCGGCCCACACCATCACTTTACCGGCACCTTGCATCTTCGTCGGACTCAGCCAGTTAGGGTTAGCATTACTCCAATAACGTATGTTTTGCCGATTAACCTCTCCATTGACGTAAAAATTTGCTTCATCAGTAAACAAGATCTTAGTTGAAAAGTTTGCATCCTCGTTCACTTTGGTTAATGCCCATTCACAGAATTCCATCCGTCTATCCGGGTCGTCTTCACTCAAATGCTGTGCCATATGCAATTTGTATGGATGCCATTTGTTTGCTTTCAAAATGCGCCTGATACTCGATCTGCTGACACCACTTTCTGCAGACAACCGTCGTGTACTTTTTCTGGGACTCCGTGTAAGCGCTGTAAGTATCGTAGCTGTTGTGTCTTCATCGGTGGCTGTACGTCTTGGACCACTTCGCGGTTGATCTGCAACATTTCCAGTTTTCTGAAACTTGTTAATAAGTTTTGCCACAGTGTCGTGTGTGATGTTCGTTCCATGTTGTCTGTTAAAGTTCATTGCAACCATGCGACTGCTTCCCGACCCAGCCATCAGTATGATTTCAATTCGTTGCTCTTTCGTCAAACGCATATTCTTAGGGTATCTGAAACATAAAAACAAACGTTTAAATTTTCCTATGTATGGAAACTTACGGCCCACCCTGTATACATATATATATATATATATATATATATATATATATATATATATATATATATAGTCCTAACGTACCAAAAGATAACCCTATTTGTATCTTTTCGGTTTGGCCGACTGTTACAGATTTTTACAAAACTTAACAAATTAGCAAACCGGTTATTTGCAAATTTTATCCAAAGGAAATATCTAATTCAGCGCTTTCCAACCTTTTTATGATAGCGACACACTTTTGATGTATCAAAAAGGATCCGACACACCATTTATATTTTTAAAATTTATTTAAAGAGAAGTTAAAAATCTAGTGACAATCGGAGAAATAATTAAGAGCAATGAGTAAAAAAAGTAGCATTGTAAAGAAAACATTTATTTAATGAGATACTCGAGCTTGATGATGATTACGTATTTTGTTTATATTTGGAGAAATGTGCGATAAGCGCACTCGCATTCGAAACCTTGGATAATTTCGTGACACACCCGGGAAAATCGGCGACACACTAAAGTGTCGGGACACACCGGTTGGAAACCACTGGTCTAATTCTTAACGTAACCTAACCTAACCTAACCTACATTTCCTTAGGATAAAAT
Source organism: Bathynomus jamesi (assembly GCA_023014485.1). Lineage (NCBI taxonomy): Eukaryota > Metazoa > Arthropoda > Malacostraca > Isopoda > Cirolanidae > Bathynomus > Bathynomus jamesi. The sequence goes on along the minus strand of JAJOZX010000216.1, from coordinate 1,123,595 downwards.
TGTAAATAATTGATTTGCTAAGTTTCGTAAAAATGTGTAGCAATCCGCCAAATCGAAAAGACACCCATATATCATTTCTTTATTTTTTACTGTGATCGTAAAGCTCTTCCAATAGTCCTACGAGTTCAAAACAAGAACTTTCTAAGTCTAAATGTACAGTTTCGGGGAAAAAAGTTCTTTTGAAAACGTAAACATTTTAAAAATAAGAATAAATAATATGTATCCAGCGAAAGCCAAATATTATCAATTGGTAATTTTTTTTTTTATATAAATTTTGTATTTAGGCGAATTTGTTTCCTGAGACTGTACGTACTGCGTTCGTTATTTACAGACACTGGAAAACTCTATATACATTTCAACACGGTGAAGGTTTTAAGTCTGATATCCTTTTGGTAAAAGAATTTATTTTGAAATTGAAACAGACTTTTGATATGTCGGTAACGAATACTAAACCGGAAATTTAAAATTCACGAGAGATTCTGTGGCTCTGATGATAGACCAAAATTATTATTATTATTATTATTATTATTATTATTATTATTACGAATCTAAATTTGAATCGTTACATTACGTTTTGAATGACCGTACAATTTTTTGAGTTTGCCTCATAAAATGAAATGAAACTCGTTGTTTATCCTGAATAATGTTCCGTTCAGCTATTGAATTCTATGCCACTTTGTAATTTTAATATACTTTAATTATCAAAATGTGATCCACCCCCGCCATCCCAAAAGTTAAACCCATAAGCTGACACACTTTGCCTAGGATTACCACTACATTATCGGCACTCAAAATACCACCCGAGTGATATTCGAAGGTAATTTCTATTTAATACGTGTCTGATTCCAAAATTTTCAAAAAATTGTACGTTCATATACAAGATTTTTGCCCGAAGCTGTAACCTCCTCTTATTTACTTAAGACTCGTCTTTTTCGATTTCTGATTGGATACAATATTTTTAATGAAAAGTGGGAAGAAAATCATCCTAGAATTCAAATACTCTTCATTACGTATCGCTTGGTACGTTATACCCTTTAATACCCGGGAGTCTTTTTCGAAAATACGTGAAATTGTCTGGCATTAACGAGCATGTTTTGAAAGAAAAACTACCTCCATAAATTCCTATATCATTTGCCCATTAGTTCGATATATATCGAGTCGATCCTGAACCGTCGTTCAAACTCGCATAAAGTGTGTGTGTGTGTGTGTGTCACTACATTTTTAAATTTTCGTTTCAATACAATTGTAAACAATCGTTTCGAAAGCTCAGTCTTTTTTGCGACCTATTGATTAAATTCATAGGTCAAAATGGGTTTTAGGTTACTGTAGAATAAAAAATGTGCATTAATGTTGATACATTTTAAAATTTTTAATTTGTTGTAAATGTGGTGATTTTAAACTTTTCTTAAATACAACACTGTTGAAAATGTAAACTATTTTAAAATCACCACATTTAAACCACATTAAAATAAACACGAATTGTTCATTATGATCATTAATATAGACTTTGTCGCACTTCTTTAGTACTCCAGTATTTAATAGTCTACTATCCATTACCACGTTTAAAATCGAGTAAAATTAGTCTAATAGTCCAAAAAACATTGATGATCGAGGAACTGTTTCGAAACGTGTTAATAATTAAATTGAAAAAAGGGAAATTAGTAATATTCGAACTGTTATATTGGTGTAATAAACTTGTAATAAGTTGAATGCCCAACTGCCACTTAATAATGATAATGATGATAGTAATAAAGATAATAATTGATTCTTCATAAGAAATATATGTTTCAAATATCAGGTCATCCCATAAGTAATGTCGTTTTTTAGATCGGAATTTGAAGGACAAAAAAAAACTCGACTGAAACTTTTTAATCTAGTATATATTTTCCATCGGAATCAATGACACTCTGCCAACGTCCTACGAGCTTTTCAATGCCATGTTTATAAAATTCAGGCGGTTTTGAGGCAAAAAACGTACAAAGACGGGTATGCAGGTCATCTAAAGAAGTATACTGTTTCTCGTCAAGATAGTTTTGCAGACTCCTGAAGAGATGATAATCTGAAGGCGCAAGGTCTGGAGAATATGGAGGATGTGGAAGTTTTTCCCACCCAAGCTCCTCAATTTTTGCGGAAGTGATCCGAGTGGTATGAGGACGTGCGTTGTCGTGGTGGAACACGATTCCTTTCCGATTAACCAAAGAAGGTCTCTTTTTCTTTTAGTGCAGTGTTCAATCGATCCAGTTGTTGACAGTAGACTTGAGCGGTGATTGTTTGGTTGTGTGGTAAGGTTTCAAAGTGTATTACACCACCTTTATCCCACCAAACACTGCAACACCTTCGGAGGGTGAAGATTTGGTTTTGGCTGTGGTGTCGCTGGTTCTCCGGCACAAACCCACTGTCGACGGCGCTTAACATTCTGGTACAGTATCCACTTTTCATCACCAGTCACTAAACGGTGCAAAAACGGATCTTGGAGTTCATGGGAATGAAGAGCTGTGCTAATGTTTACCCGCACCCTCAGATTGCCGACCGACAATTCATGTGGCACCCATTTTCCTAACTTAGGCACTTTCCCGAGTTGTTGCAAATGTCGATGGATGGTGGACGGGGATGAATTGAGTTTCTGGGCCAATTCTTCGACAGTTGTTGAACAGTCTTCTTCAAGTGTGGCTAACAGCGGGTCATCATCAAACTCAGCAGGGCATCCAGAGCGTGCTGCATCTGTCAAACAGCAGTCACCATTCCCAAACTTTTGAAACCATCTTTGACATTTCCTCACACGCAGAATATCGTTGCCAGAAACGTCCTGAATGTTTCGCGTTGCTTCAGTAGCACTATTCCCTTTTTTGAACTCGTAAAGCATTATGCTCTTCTGATACCGCCATGTTTATGAGGGGTTCACATAAAGCAAAACACACGTCTTCTCTGGTCAAGGTTTGTAAAGTATGTAGCGAAACACGATAGATCTCCTCTTAGATATAACCTTCGGAAAATTTATGATTAAACCGAGTAGGACTAGTTAAAAAAAATTATTATATATATATATATATATATAGGTATACATTTCAACTGCAAAGAACACGCAGTATAAATAACGTAAAGAACGACGCTTGTATAGGAGAACATCCCGCGCAAGATGAGAAGAGAGAACGAACAAATTAAAAAAATGAGGTAACCACCCGGGAATCGAACCCGGGATCTTCCGATTGCCGGTCAGATATGATAACCACTACACCATGGTCAGAAGTCGATCAGAAGTCGTAATTCCTCTACATACGCGCAGAAACCAATGCCCCGAGGGGGCACCTCCCGCATGCCGTATCTATATATACATTTCAACTGCAAAGAACACGCAGTATAAATAACGTAAAGAACGACGCTTGTATAGGAGAACATTCCGCGCAAGATGAGAAGAGAGAACGAAGAAATGAAAAATGAGGTAACCACCCGGGAATCGAACCCGGATCTTCCGATTGCCGGTCAGATATGATAACCACTACACCATGGTCCTCAGTCGATCAGAAGTCGTAATTCCTCTACATACGCGCAGAAACCAATGCCCCGAGGGGGCACCTCCCGCATGCCGTATCTATAT